>CM077253.1:6235068-6677568 GCA_039654775.1 Spinibarbus caldwelli | reverse complement strand
ACACACATACACACGGTTACGCTGGGCTCAGGTGTGAGCTTTGAAGCTAAGAGCCATTGAAGCAGTCCCATTTCTCCTCCTCTGCTCTCTCTCTTTCATTCCCTCTCTCATTTCATCTCATCTTCTCGTCTTCATACCACTGATCTTTCCACCTCTTCCTTCGCTCCGCACTTCTCCTCTCATCTCCTCCCATCTCGTTCCTGTCTGAAGAGTGCAGCAGGTGCATCTGAGGCAAGAGAGATAACAGCAATTTCTCCCTCTCTCTGTCTTTCCTGCTCTTATATTCTTCATTTTTAGCCCACCGAAAATAACAATAAACACTTCCAACATTCAACCGTACAAGAGTTGATTTACGTAAATCAGACTGACAACTGATAAACAAAGCAGTGTCCGAACCAGTTACCGAACATAATCTAGAGACAAGAGTCCACTTCCCTACCCGACACACAGACCAAACAGACACTAGCATGCTCACACTCTCTATATATAGCTTTTCCCAAAGCAAAATAGCAGAATTCCTGCTGTTCGCATTCAGTGCTGGGTGAACGTAACACAACAAATGATATGTGATCTCAAGACACACTAGGGGTAAAAAACATGACCTTCCATCGCACTGATGTGTTCTAAATAAAATACATGCACAATATTAATAAATAAGTAATATCAATTATGTTTATATTATATTATATTATATTATATTATATTATATTATATTATATTATATTATATTATATTATATTATAAGGTCTATTTACAACTTTACTAAATGAATAACTTCAACTACTTATGTATTTGAATATAATAATAATAATAATAATAATAATAATAATAATAATAATAATTATAATAATAATAATTATTATTATTATTATTATTATTATTATTATTAGGTCTATTTACAACCAAAATACTGAACGGCTAACTTTAGCTATTAAGACATGCTGTATGTATGTATGTATGTATGTATACATGAATGTATTTATTTATTTGAATATATTATATTATATTATATTATATTATATTATATTATATTATATTATATTATATTATATTATATTATATTATATTATATTATATTATTAATATAATATAATTCCAGTCTATTTACTTTACTAAATTATTAACTTTAGATATTTAGATATTTAGATATATATTATATTAAATATATTATATTATATTATATTATATTATATTATATTATATTATATTATATTATATTATATTATATTATATTATATTATATTATATTATTAATATAATATAATTCCAGTCTATTTACTTTACTAAATTATTAACTTTAGATATTTATGTATTTGAATATCTAATAATAATAATAATAATAATAATAATAATAATAATAATAATAATGTATTATATTATTGCATCTATTCACAACTAAAACATTAAATATTCATTTTTAAACCATCTATTCTATTCTATTCTATTCTATTCTATTCTATTCTGTTCTGTTCTGTTTTGTTCTGTTCTGTTCTGTTCTGTTCTGTTCTATTCTATTCACAACTCAAATATTAGCTTTTAAAATTATGTTCCCTTAGTCAATACTTTTTATAAGTAGTATAAATAGCAGCAAGAGAGCTAACTCAATTCATTCCCATTTGTCTCAATGGCAGTCTGGCTGCCATCTTTCCTCATAGCCACTAAGACTCAGAAACCTTTTTTTTTTTTTTGGAGTCAATCATCTGATCTGTGAATGTAACATGACCAATCACTCTGGAGACATAGTTATAATCAGCCGGATGCTGAGACTCTTTAAAATTTCATCATTTTTAAAGAAAGCAATGTTGGCTACAGTTTAGCATTTATATTTAGTCTGAGGCTATGCAGAGAACTGCAAACACCTCTAGGCAGGAGTGCCAGGACGTGCAGTTGACTTAATGTGAGTGACAATCACCTATACATGGCACAATTCATGACTCAGATATTGAACGTGGACAGAAAAGAGATGCCTGAACAAAACCCAGATCATGGCGACTCGGCAGTGACTCTCATCAGGAAAGAGAATCCAGCTGGCCGAGAGAGCAGCATGTCACAATATAACTGGACATTGCGTGTCATATCCAAAAGTTCAGAAATAAAGCCTACTTACTGTAAAATAGGCATATTTCCTTCGAATCTATCCATTTATCCATACATTTATCCATCTATCTATCTGTTCATCCAGCCATCCAACCAACAAACATCAGACTGGTTTGTTTAGATAATTAGAAGCTTGGATCTTTTCTATGTCGTAACTTAAACTCAGACAAAGAAAAACTTTTTGATTCAGAAGCTTTTCTTAATAGATGGCAGTAATTATAGCACAGAAAATATTGTTTTGTATCATTATTCCTGCTGCATGATTTTTCAATAATTGTCAGAATAATAACGCAAATTAAGAACATATAGAAAATTTCTGATTTAAGAAACTTATTGGCTGCTTGAAGCATATTAGTCAACAATGTGCCCTATTTTTTACAAAAAATATAAAATCAATAGTTTAAAATGTAATCTAACATCAGTCTTTTCTCCACACACATGCAAATGCCTCAGAAAAACACAGATATGTTCGGAACAAGTGTCTATTTTTCTACATAAAATCTCAAACAAAACAAAATCCTCAAATTAAATTTAGAATTATTTTCAACAGAGCATGAAATGTTACAATAAAAAGTGTTTTTAATAAACCACTTAACACCACTTTACAGAATAAGTTTGGTACAATACATACAGTATATAAAATACTTTATATCTGTGACTCAGAAAAGTGGCTTTTATTTGCTGCAAACTTTAGTAAATTATTTTCATAATGTTAAATACAATCGCACAAAACAAATGCCTCACATTCATTTAAAGCTTCAACTATGGAAACTGATTTGCACCTAAGAGTAAAAATAATAAATAAAACAGTTAACTATGAACAAGTTTAAAATAAAAAGTGTCACACTGTGATATGTAATGATCCAATTACAAGAAATGAAGCTGCAACAGTGAGACAAAAAGTCACAACTGTAAGATAAAAAGTGGTATTTTTAACTCTGAGACGGAAGCAGGTTTCCATAATTAAATTTGAAACAATTCAACCAGATCTGAACCTGTTTGCATTCGTGAAATGCTAACAATGGTTTGCTAGAGCGGCTATAGTCGGGATCAAAGGAGAAAAAGGACATGGCCGCGTTATTGTTCAAGATTATAAGGTGCCACTTGAAGTGACAGCCGTGGTTATCTTCCGTCTGTGTGCGACAAAGAAGAAAAACACACAGAAGTGTTGAGAAAGCTTCACGGCAGTGCCTGTGGAGATAGCTATTGATGCTGTGGCCACGCGCTTAGCTTCTAGCAAGCCAAGGGTGATTCATCTTGAATTAGGCCGTTATAAAACATATCACATGGACAGAGAGAATCCAATTAAGACCCTGCCTCATCTTTTAGTCTCTTGCTCTGTCTTTCTTCCTTTTTTTCCCCTGCCTCACCACTCCCCTCTGTAAAGACATTATACCATTTGGATTGGATTTACTGAGGTAGATTAGAAGCAGACACAGCAAAAATCCAGCCCCGAACGGGTGCAATGGTGAGGTAATGGATGGGAAAATACTGCTGCCTTCAGCACTCACATTTGCAAACGTCCATTTCAAAACATCATACAAACAAAAATTAGCCTTTAATATTTCACTTACATATGGCAACACTAAACAATAAGTAAAAGGGATTGAAATGCCATGCATTTTTCAAGGCTCAATTAAACACAGTAATCAAACTAATTCAGTGATATGCCTATTAATTACATTTATCAAATCTTGCTGTCAAACGCCCCTAAATGAAGATCATTCAAAGACATTAGCCTAGTATAATTGTAGTAAATGAGTTAAACAACAGATAGACATTACAAAAAGTGTCTTTGAATAGTCAATATATTGTTTTATCTCTATAAAACTTGGATTGACTTGAATCACTCAGATGATAAGAAAAATGCATATTAGGGAATTTAAGTATTTTTTATTGCATTTTTAAAAATTTTATATAGAAAGATTTTCTATATTACTTGAAATATCACACTTGAATCACTCAGATGGTATGGAAAAAATGTATTCGGGAAATTAAGTACGGGAGGCAGGATTAATTGAGTAAATTTTTACTGCATTTAAAAAAAATAAATAAAAAATATACACTGCCCTCCAAAAGTTTGGAAGCGCCCTAGAAAAGTGGGGTTTTGGACAATATTGGCATGAATCCTTTTTAATTTGTGATAATTTTGCACTGATAAGGGACAACACAAACTATGAAAACATATTTTATTACATAAACAGTTTATACATAGAAAATACTTAAATTTTTGATTCATCAAAATATCCACCATTAGCAGCTATTACAGCTCATTCATAAAACAGGTTCATTGTATTCTAAACTTAATTGGGAATCAATTGTTGAAGCTATTACGGTGTGCTGACCCAAAAATCTTTTAAAAACCTGGGCCAAATTTAAACCAGTAACCAGGCATCACAGCTGGCAAAGGGGCATGTCTGACTTTGACATGTATATATTGCCATTATTATGTAATCAAAATGAAAATTATTATTGCTGGTCTTCAATGATAATGTCAAGTTACTTTAATGTACTGTATTTGCACCAAAAAATGATAAGGATTTATGCTGATATCATCCAAAAACCACACTTTGCCAGGGGTGTTTCCAAACTTTTGGAGGGCAGTGTGTGTATATATATATATATATATATATATATATATATATATATATATATATATATATATATATATATATATATATATATATATTTCATAGGGAAATGCATATTTGGGAAATTAAGTATGAGAGGCTGGATTAATTAAGCATATTTTTACCTAATTTCTTAAATAATTATAAATATGTATGTATACATATGAAAATATATCTTATAAATATAAACATTTACATATGTTTATATTTATAAACATATATGTCTAAAAATACTTTTTAATATCAGTATTTTTAAGTATTTTTTTTAAAAATGTTATACATTTATACATTTGTAATTATGAATTATTAATAATATTAATATATAATAATATTAATAATACAATAATTTTAAATAATATATATTACTAATTTATAATAAATATAAATATTATTAATAATATAATAATAAATATTACTAATAATATTAATAATACAATAATTTTAAATAATATATATTACTAATTTATAATAAATATAAATATTACTAATGATTATTTTAATTGAATTTTATTATTTTCGATGTAGAATTATTAAATAATTATAATCAATTATATAAAATACATTGTGATTTTTTATTACTGTTATTTTTTTAAATAATGAAATCACACTAAATGAATGTTAAATTGCCAGCCCTATTAAACACACAAACACAATACGAACCCATCTGTTGATTGTGATAAATGAGTGACCGAGGCCTGCTGCTGCTGATGCAGAAGCGTGCGTGTGTTTGTGTAAGTGTGTGAAACTGAGATTCTGTTACACCCATAACTATCTTCACTGTCTTGTCCTTTCTCTTTTTCATCGCTGTCAATAAAACCTGCTGCCTTCCCAGGCAAAAGAAAGGCAGTCACCACAGCAACCGCCCTCCATTACAAACACACACACACACACACACACACACACACCTCTGGGACAGAAGAGGAAGTGAATGCTTGATGACTGGTGAAGAAAAGGGGCTTTCAAGACCCCCTTCCTTAGACATATGGGCCGGCTCCCACCGCAGGAGGCACAAGAGATGGAAGGAAAGCAAAAGACAGGGACTCCGAAAGGGACTGACCGATAGATGGATAGATTGGACAGAAAAGATAGAGAAAGTGTAAAACAGGGAGGATTACATATGTATTAGAGAGCGTGACTATGAGAGAAGCCTAGAAAGTGCAGGAATGATACAGTGATGTGACGTGGACCAGTGCTCATGCTCAGTAGCATTCATCTGCCACGCGACGCTCTAGATTAATCTTAAAAGGTACGTCACACAAGCAATAAACTATAAAATATATGCCTAAACTAAGAAAAGTGATGGAATAGCAAACCTTGAAGGCACGTTTAAAGGGATAATTCAAACAAAAATGAAAATTCTGTCATTGCTGTATTTTTTCACCCTCATTTTTTCTAGGTAAAACAAAACGTGATTTTTTTTAAGAATCTCCATGCAGCTTTTTCCATACAGTATCATAGCATCATAGTTCATAGTAACTGATCATGTTTGTAAAGCCCAAAAATGAAAAAAAAAAAACAAAATAAAAAAATAAATAAAATAAATAAATAACACCTTAAAGCAGGCCAATACGACTTATGCATTATATTTAAACACTTGTGAAGCCAGACAATAGCTTTGTGAAATTCGGGTCGATAATCATTTTAATAATGTGCTACTATTTTCCAAAGCTTTGAAATATTATTTTCTCCATATTCAGATTCCAAAATTGCATGAAAAATTGAAAGTTTGTGTTCCTAAAATAAAAACATTCTAGTTTGGAACAACTTGAGTGTAAGAGAGAGAGAAAAAAAAATTGGGGTCAACTATTTCATTAAGGAATCGCTCAGATGGTAGGAAAACATATTAGTGAATTATTAGTAATATTTTATTATAAATATTGAATAGGAGGCATGATTGAGTTTTTATTACATTTTTGTCATTATAAATATACAATTTATTTTATAAGATATTTACTAGTGCTGTCAAATCGATTAATCAAGATTAATTGCATCCAAGTAAAAGTTTGTGTTTACATAATATGTGTGTGTACTGTGTATATTTATATGTATATACAAATATACACACATACATGCATTTAAGAAATATATGTAATTTATGTATTTATATTGATGTATAATATAAATCATACATAAATATGAATATATATACACATGTAAATATTTCTTAAATAGATACATGTATGTGTGTGTATTTATATATACATATAAATATACACAGTGCACACACATATATTATGTAAAAAAACTTTTATTTTGGATGTGATTAATCATGATTAATCGATTTGACAGCATAATATATATATATATATATATATATATATATATATATAAATAACAGCCAATTTTTAGAAAATATATTGTGAATTTATGTATATATATATATATATATATATATATATAAATAAATATATATATATATATATATATATATATATATATATACACACACACACACACACACACACACAATTCAATTAATCATTCTTTTCAGTTAGTCCTTTTTTAATCAGTTCAGGTCAACTGAACAATTCATTTGGGAATCAGTCTGTCAGGTTCAAGTGATTCTAGATTCATCAACTCACTCACACAATGATCCAATCAGAGCTGTTCTCAAGTTAGCAACTGGCACTGACTCCGTCTCCCGCTCATGTCGGAATCAAAACGAGTCAAGAACGGTCGAGAAATAACATCCTCGCATCTCGAGTGCTTAAGGAATTGACATGTTGAAACGGCTCCAAAGATCCTCAAATTGAACTCTGATTGGAAAGAACACCAGCACAGAATTGAACCAATAACTACCTGCATCTTTCACCGAAATCAATTTGACACAAAGTCAAACTCCTTCTCCCTGATGTCTTATGAATTTCCTTCAGCTATTCTCCAGGGCGATTCGGCCTCGAAGGTTCACACAATACAAAGAGAATCACAGCCAAGTCACAAAATGATATATTGGACTGACCTCGAAACTCAAAACTATGGTAAGAAACCCTTCACTTGGTCAAAAAGTGTAACTTTTTTAGCTCTCTCCAAATCTTCATTTCCCTCTCCAAAACCATAGCGGCACTTGACTACCTTTATAGAAGTTTCTACAGAAAAGGACAAAGTGAAACCCATCTAGACATGTTATATTTCATCACAGAGTTTAATAAAGAAACTAATTTAAAAGAAAGTTATCACCCACGAGGAGGAGGATCTCTCTTCAGCTCACGTCGTTCATGCAGGTACATCTCAGATGTTGCCCGCTCAAAGTGCCCTATCTGCTGTGGCCAAGCGTGCTAACTAATTGGCCACATCACTAATGCGTGCTATCACCGCTGTCATACACCTGTGACCAATGGGACTTTATCTGAAATGTAGCACAAGGGATTCTCCACCACACTGCAGAGAAACTCCACGGCTCATTAGTACCCTGAATGTGGCTATGGTGACAGGTTTAGGTTTGCCACCGCGTGTCACCTTTTCAGTGCGTGCGCAGCCATTAGCGGCCTTGGTTGAGCGATCTGTCATGGCTAAAGTTGTCCCACGTGCTGCTTTTCCCCATTTGCACCCCCCTCCTTGCTCGGCGGTAAAAGATGGGATTGCTTACTCTGCACATTGAGCCAGGCTGTACGGGACACGATGGCGCGGCTGCTCACGGACCGGCCCACTTGGCACTCGTAGGGGCCGTTGTCTTCCAAACTCACGTTGAGAATTTGAAGATGGTACTGGCCTGTGGGAGAAAGCAGACAGAGCAGAAATTATGAGAAGGAAAGAAGGGAATGAAAGAGAAATATGATCTTATTGTTCACTCGGACAATGGAGCGGAAAAGACTTGATAGTATTCAATGAATATTCAGGGTTACCACAATTTAAACTCCGCTGATAGCATTTTTAATGCTGCTGAGTAGTGTAGAAAATCATTTCAATGTCATTCGGCTGGGAGAAATAATGAATTTTGTGTAATGTACTTGGAAAACTTGAATTAAAATTGGCCACATTTAGTTTTCGAACACAAATTTGCAGGATTCATTGCCACTCCAAAAGAAAAAAGCATAATACATCCTTGTGATAATATTGACAGAACTGAATGAACAAGCTTCTTCCAAATGCATGTTTATAACTTAATTTTGTCTGCCTAGAAAAGTAGTTAAACCTTTAAAAGTGAATTAGACAAACAAGTGAATATACACTACCATTCAAAATATTTATTTGATCAAAAATACTGTAAAATAGTATTACTATTTAAAATAACTGTTTTCCATTTGAATATATTTTAAAATGTAATTTATTTCTGTGACGCAAAGCTGAATTTTCAGCATCGTTGCTCCAGTCTTCAGTGTCACATGATCCTTCAGAAATCATTCTAATATGCTGATATGCTGTTCAGACATTTAATATTGTTCTAACTATTGAAATCTGTTGTGCTGAAATTTTCAAAAAACATTTATTTGAATTTTTGTAGTCTTTACTGTCACTTTTAGTCAATTTAATGCATCTTTGCTGAATCAAAGTATTAATTAAAAAAAAAAAAAAAAAAAAAAACTTACTGACCCCTAAACTTTTAAACATTAGTATATGTTTTTAAACTCAGAATGCAGGCGCGCTAAGTGCATTACTATAAATGCATTTTGCTTGTTTTAACAAATTGAGTTTATTTAACCCAGAATATTCTTTGAACGTATGCTCTGATGGTTTGGGTTTTTAAAAGCATATTTGAAGAATTCCCACCATTAACACACATTTGAAAATGTTCAAATGCTTCTTGAAATCCACTTTTAATTAGCCAGAAACAAATCAGAGTAAAGAAATTACAATTGTCAAATGGCGGTGCAAAATTTGTATGCAATCTCAAATTAATGGCCCCAATTAGCGACAAACGCTGCGGAGAGAAGAACGTGATTCATTCTATTTGATGCAGGCTTTCAACATCGCTCCTTTGTGTGCAAGATTCTTGTTATTTACTAGCAGAATATCATGCCACCAAGGGGTTGTTTGTTCAACTACCATTCTGCCAGGATTAATGGCTGCTCGGGCGAAGTTTATGCAAGCTGCTCGAGCTTTGAACATTTTTCTTTTCCCCTTTTTTCCTTTTCTCCTCCCCTCTGAAGAAAACTAACATTCAGAAAATAGTATCCTGATATGACAACTTCCACGGCTGAAAAAAGGAGGTGTCAGCCAGGATGGCAGGATAATTAACACCAACCAGCAGCAATTTTCAGATCTATGTGATCATAGAAGGAAAGGAAACCACTTTCAAATCATTAATGATTTTCCACTCTCTTGAAATTGCACTCGGTACACGCTGCCGCCGTGTTGTGGTTCAGGGTGTTTGCGAGCGCCTGTTTGAAGAAGTCCAATAATTATGCCTCTGACAACCAATATGAAACGCCGACGGGGACTCTGGGCCGTTCTCTCACTCATTTCCTTTTGCAAAGTATCCGAGTGTGTGCATGCACCTTTGGCTTGTCACGCCGCTTGCGAGAACTTGTGTGGATGCGTATCAGTAGATTAAGGCTGACAGGGTTAACATTAAAGATGCTTTCAGCATGTCTTTTTGTGATACCGTTTGTCCCTTACATGGCACTCTTTATCCGTCATGCTATCAATGCCCGACGGCACAAGCGGTAGCATTCAATAAAGTAAGCATTTTTTAAGCATTTGCACTTGCGTTTGGCACAAACTGCCGCTCTCTCGCTATGCCGGATAGCAGCTTTTGTCCTCCACAAAGAGGAGCAGATGCTCAGGACTTGTTTAGCATTGTCTTTTAATTGGCTTTTTTTATATACACAATGCAGGCTGGCCAAGCATCATAGGTTATTCAGTGCCTCAGCCCACTATACAATAATCTCAATTTACTCTCAGTGGACATTAAAAATAGGAGTAATTCAGAGTTGATTTTAACTTTATTTATTTATTTATTTATATGGAAGGGAATTGGGGGTGGTACTAAAGTCCTCTCACTCAAAAGGGAAAAAAATAAAAAAAGCTAATTTCTTAAATCTGTCTCCGGTGCTTAAATTAGAAGCCCTTTGATAGCATCTCGCTAAGCTGTTTTTAAGAGAGCTGAACGCATTTTGATGAGGAAGGCTGCATCTAAACTAGAAACTGAGACTGAGGCATCTATAGCCATTTGCAGATTATGAGCAAAACATTTTCTAATGATTCATGCTAATAATCTTTCACGCTGAAATAAAAAAGACTATTTTTTCCTCTGATTTATCATATCACAAACACTCCAGTGCATCTACCCAATACAACAAAATTGTAATGGTAATCTCACAAAATATGTCAAGTACATTCTGGGTCACATTTCATCCCAAAATCCCAAAGAAAGAAAAAAAAAATTATAATAAAAAAAAAAAAAAAAATAATAATAATAACATACTAAAATGTGGTATTGTAATGTATCAAGAAAATATATTAATATAAAATATTAAAAAATAATTGAAAATGAAATTATATAAAAAATGTCAATATATGTTTGGGGTTTACTAATAACAATATACAATATTCTAATATTCTAATATTCTAACTAAGTAACTAACTAAATATTTATTTATTTATTTGTGCATTGAGGTTATGGGTAAAATATTTTCCAATGATTTATGCTAATCTTTAATGCTGAAATTTAAAAAAAGCTGATTTATTTCTCTGATTTATCATTTCCTATTCACCCCAATGCATTTACCAATGCCAACATATATTAAAATGATATTTACTATATAAAAATGGTGAATATGAAAACGAAAATAATAAAAAATACATATGAAACGTTTAAAAATACAATTTATCCACATATAGTAATTTATCCACTATATATATATATATATATATATATATATATATATATATATATATATATATATATATATATATATATAAAAGTTTTGTGAGATTCTCTAACTGTCTGAATAAATGAATGTATGAATGAATGAATGAATGAATATATAATAAATGCCCTACTTTCTCAAATTCAGAGTTTATGAATTGTACTGTAGAATTTTCCACTCAATCTGTTTGGAGAAGACTTTCACATTCTCGTGCTCTTTGGGGACAGTTGCTCGCTCGCGCACATCTAACAACATGTCAGCAAACATCTCAGCAACTCGTAGACATTTGTTTTTAATCACCTCATGTCATTCTTTCCATTCCTCCGAGTTCTCACCTTTCTGTTGGTCTCCTGTCATGCTGTAGCGTGGGTAGCCAGGCAGCGATCTCTGAGGTCCCAGGAGCAGCCCATCTTTAACCCACTGCACGGCCCCTGAGGCCCTCAGCACTTCACACTTCAGCAGAGCTGTGGCCCCCGCCCTGACCGTCACATTACGTGGCTCTGTCTTGAACGCCTGCTGCCCACACACACCTACAAAAAGAGAAAGACAACAGAAGAAAATGGGAGAGTTGATGCAAGTCAAGGTTAGGATGGAGAAATTTTTCATTACCAACACAAGCTTCTATTGCTGAAGGCTGCAAACATATTTGCTGGGACTAACTTACTAAAAGTAGAAGTGCTACTGACTCTACAGTACCCTTTTCATTAGACAGACAGTGGTTCAGGGATTTTTTTTTTTTTTTAACGCAAATGGAACGTTGCTTTTTTTATTGTTGACAAAGTAGATGCCATTTTTTATTCCAGTGAACTACTCCTTTCACTCATATGTATGCTGGGAAGTTTGATTCATATTAATGCTGTCTTCATGTGCTGGAATTATTGTAAATACAAGTTTCCTAGTCAGAAATTGGACGTGAACGGATCAATTCTAAATCAGCTGTAAAACAACAACAAAACAATTCAAAACAACAACGGCATCAGCTACTTACCTGCTCATAAGACACATTTTTCAGATATCTTTCTTTTTTTTTTTGTTATTAAGAGAGTTATTGACTTTCGCACAGATCCACGAATCATGAAAACAGCCAAATTCATCTGTGCAGAATAGCGTAGCTGAATCGCAACTGACGTTAATTACCAAAACAATGTTTCTTTGCGAGTAACTTGTAGTTTTGCGCTTCAACCGCTAGAGGGCCAAAAGTTACATCATGTAGCTTAAATTACAATTTAGGGACGTAACGGTATTATCAATATCGTGGTATCGCAATAGCAAAACTGTCTCAATATTATCGTGATCAAATGACGATATGAAACAATAGGTCTTCCAGGCAAAAAGTGTAGTTTTTATAAAATACATTTAAACTTCTTATTCTAACATAAAAGGTCTTTAAAGTTGTGTTTTGGGCCATCATGCTTTAGCACATTATCTGTCAAACAAGCTAAAATCGAAAGCACAATATGGCTTACTCCATTCATCAAGTCTGTTTTCACTGTGCGTTTCAAAGCGAAGCAGGTGAACTATCCCTTTAACTTTAAAATGTACACAATTTTAATTTTTTCCAAGTCTTTGTTTGGCTTTTTTTTTTTTTTTTTTTTTTTTAAATATCGCAATAAATATCGTATCGTGGACTTCATATCAAGATATTATCGTATCATGAGATTTTGATATCATTACATCCCTACTTAATATAAATCTATTTTCAGTATATTTACCTGTATGATGATGTCACCATATCCATGTCACCACAATTCAAGTAATTAAAAAATATGCATACAAAACTTGGTTGCATTACCAGAGTAATTCAACTCTCAAGATTTCAGGGCCAGGAATAACTCAGATTGAGTTAACAGCTCTCATTATCTGAGTGGGATCCAAATAGAGCTCAGGCATTTCTCTTCTTTAATTATTCTCTGCCATTGTGCCGAAGGTCAACAACTGTGGTAAGAGACTTTTTTCTCTGAATGTTTGAAATGGCAAAGATAATTAAATGTCCTTCAAGCTTCCATCTTTTAAAAACCTTGTGTGGCCTGATGGTTATTATATGTGCTCTTGAGCTATGGTGCGCATGCAGGCAACACAAATTCAATCCTGGCACACAATGTGGTTAACAGTTTAACAGTTATTTCTCTCTAAAAATCTGATTTATTCTAGTGAATCAGTTAATTTAGATGATTAATGTACGTTTCTGAGTGAGAAAAAAAAAGAAGAATCAAGTTTTGTACAATTTTTAAAGTTAAGTAGAATATTTACAATACTTAAATATTTAATTAAGTTTAGTTAGTTAGTTGGTGTTGTTTTTTTTTTTTTTTTTTTTTTTTGGTAAACCGTGATAGTGAGCTTTGCCTCCAAACGCTGTAAAAATACATTTATCATTAACTAACTAATACTACTTCAGTACTACTATTGTGTTACTATATCCTAAACTTTCTGAATATTATACAATATCCTAGCTGGTTTATGAAAATGTGAAGAATGAGCAACGTACGACTTCAGAATAGTATAATGCTTTTGTAATTTATTTTTATATTTTTATTTGAAACATACATCAATCGTATATTTCACCATTAGTCAGGTCATATTTCTATGGCTGTATGTTTTTAAAGTTTTAACTAAACACTGAAATACAATTAGGCATATTATTCTCCTAATTTAGATAAGAACTTTTGTATAATGTGACACATAACCTCTTTTTCCTTTTATAACCAGTGTCAAAATTCATATTGAAGAGTCAAATGCGAGTAAAAATAACATTAGCAAATAAATAAAAAATATTGCAGGAGGATAGAGAATCAGACACAGGCTTTTGCAACCATTTAGTCTTTTTGCTCAATAGTTCTGCATTAGATTATGCAGAACAGAGTAATTCCAGCATCATTCTTGTTAACATAAATTATGTTATGCTTTACATAAGATTGTCACATATGGATGCCGAATTACCAGGGCTGCCATGACACTCTGCCTGTTGAAGGAAAATTTGCCTCCCACTATGATGTTGTACTTAAGCATTGCTGTGCTGTTCCTCATCTCTGTGTATGTTTTATTGACGACAGATTGGAGCCAATTCAGCTCTGCAAATGAGTCAATAAAGTAATTACAGAGAATTAAATCTCTCATCAGTGAGAAGGAGAGCAGGGAAAATGAAGGTATGAAGAGATCTCAAATCCCCTTGCTGTTTTCTCAGCTGTCAATACACCTACGGCTAATATCCACCCAGAAGAATGATGACTAGGCTACAAAAAGACGCCTATTTCCTCACCACTTGGGCTGTGGCATTATGATTTGTGTAACACCCATCTGCTGATCATTCTTTCGAATGGAGTCGGCTTGTACCTGTCATAAACATGATTTAACGGGACATAACACTGATGATGACTCTCCAACGACCCTGTTGTGTAACATCAGGAATGCAATTGTGGAAACTCTGTGTGGGAGATCCTACCTAATTAAAAGAAGGTGGCGTTCAATAGTGGTTTGAGATTTAAAGGAACAGTGTGTTAATTTTAGGGATAGTTAGGGATAGTTATCAACTTAGGGATAGTTCATACAACAATGAAAATTCTGTCATCATTTACTCACCTCGTTAAAAACTTGCATGGCTTTCTTTTGTCATCAAAGAATATATTGAATGTAAAATGGAGTGCAAACAACATTGGACCCAAATGAATTTGATTTTATTGAGAATTTTCACAATATTTCAATCTTTTTCTCATACAAAGCAATCATTTGGTTTCATAAGACTAAGAATATACATTTAAAAATGAAGGTAAAAATGAAGGTTTAAAAATGAATGGAGTGCAAACAACACTGGACCCTAATGAATTTTACTATATTGAGAATTTTCACAGTATTTCAATCTTTTTCTCATGCAAAGCAATCATATGGTTTCATAAGACTATATAGACAATATAGATTTAAAAATTAAGGTTCTAAAAGCAGGCATCTATGGTTACATTTCCATGAAGAAACTTTACCACCCATGGATCCTTTCCATTGCACATATGGTTCTTTATTGCAGAAGAATCTTCATCAGATTATTAAAATGTTTTTCAAACTAAGAAAAATTATTCTTTTAAGAAATGTTTTCTGAAAAGTTCTTTGGGGAACCCAAAATAGTTCTTTCTACCTTTCTGGAACCTTTATTTGTTATTTAAGAGTGTGCATGCTTTTTTGTTGTTTTTGTTGCCATTTACCATCCATGGTACCTCTCCATTACACAAAAGATTCTTTATGGAGGAAAAAGGTTCTTCAGATCATCAAAAAACTCTAAACTAAAAAAAAAAAAAAAAAAAAAAAAAAAAAAAAAAAATTTCTTTTAATCTAAGGTTTGTTGGGGAATGCAAAATGTTTCTTACACAACCTTTAACATGGAACCTTTCTATGGCACAAAGTTTCTTTTATAGTGGAAAAACGGTTCTTTAGATTATTAAAATATTCTTCACAAAAAAATTAAGGTTCTTTATTGGCATTGGTGTTTCCATGAAGAACCTTTAACATTCATGGAACCTTTCCATTCCACAAAAGGTTCTTGGTCACACTTTATTTTAAGGTCAAATTATCACTATTAACTACGACATTTGCCTCAATAAACTCCTAATTTGCTGCTTATTAATAGTTAGTAATGTAGTTGTTAAGTTTAGGTATTGGGTAGGATTAGGGATGTAGAATATAGTTATGCAGAATATATGCTTTATTATTTCATTCTAGTGGGAAAATAAGGTTCTTTAGATTCTTAAAATGTTCTTGGTTCTTTTAAGAGCTGTTCACTAAAAGGTTCTTTGAGGAACCGGTAATGGTTCTTCAATAAAATTGCTGCAAAAACCCATTTTTTGAACCTTTATTTTTAAGAGTGCTTCTTCAGGGAGCCAAAAATGGCTCTTCTATGGCATTTCTGCAAAAGCTCCTTGCACTGAGTGTATAGTGCTTTTTTTAGTGTTTTTGTTACCCTTTACCATCCATTTCACAAAAAGTTCTTTTACAGCGGAAAATGTCTGGATTATTAAAATGTTCTTCAAAATGAGAAAAAATGGTTATTTTATAAACTGTTTACTGAATGGTTCTTTGGGGAACCCAAAATGGTTATTGCTCATTTTTGGAACCTTTATTTTTAAGTGCATTTTGGTGTTTTTTTTTTTGTTTTTTTTTCTGCTATCCTATACAGGCAAGAGTGGCCTTGAATTTTGGGTGAGCTAGTCCTTTAAAGCCATACACACAAGGTAGCAGACTTTTGCGCTTTCTTTGCGAGCCCTAGACGCACTTGCTATGAAGTCGGCATCAGACTTTTATCAGGCTCCTCTGATCCGATCGTGGCTTCAGCCAGCCTTCAAAGACCTCTTAGAGACTATGATTACTCGGACAGTCTTTAGTGTGAAAAAGCAAATGTAGCGCACACAAAAGGGTCAGCTATTTTAGGACACATTTTCTTGAAAGGCCGCTCCCGAGAGCATGACCGAGCCTTTTCAAACCCCGGCACCTCTTTTGAGCCAATGACAAATATCCAGTGCATCTGGGCACACTCGACTGCTCTCAGAAGCCCGAATGACAGAAGCTGCAACTTCACATCAAGGCTGCATCAGTCACCTCACGTCAAACTTGAAGGGCACGATTGGACACAAGCGACAAGCCGAAAAACACATTAGCATAATGTTTACATAAATGAATACGTAAACACAGCGGCAAGATAATCAGCATGGCACATTTAAATGCTGCAGCCAGCCGTACTTGTGCGTTCCCTTCCCTTCAGCTGCCTGAGAAGCGGCGATAGGAGAGGAAAGACATGTCAAACACGCACCCTGGTCTGATTCCGACTCCTGATGCGGCGCACTGACGTCTTATTTGAACAAGATAATGACATGGGATTAAGCTGCAGCATACAATCTGACTTTTAGTCTATAGCGGGCGACGCTAAACTACAGCTCCGGAACAGAAAGTATCAACGCTAATGCGATGTACTACAACGCATTATTCTGCTCCTTTTGTAGTCCAAATAAACACGACTCTGAGATTTTAATCACAGCCCATATGCGTTCCATTCAAGGACTCAAAGGAGATGGAATTTCAAAGTCTGGATCAAAGAAAAAACACATTTTTTGCTTTGATTCAATAGGGAACGGTCACTTTAGATTGGCGGTTGAGTCATAGCTACAAAGTTATGCATAAACGAAAAAGCATGAGGTACTTCAACAACAATTTGAATGCTTTCGGCCTTGATTGGTCAGATCAGTGATTCGCAAACGTGCACGCTGGAGACTTCTTTTGCTAGATGTTATATTCAGACGTAATTAAGGCACAAGCAGTGTCTCATATTTCACATACTGCAATCTCAAGCAATCTCTTTCCTCTATAAAGCTTGTTGCACATTGCATAATGTATGAAAAGGTTGCAATTACAAGCAAATAATTGGATTTCTAATTATATTTACAAAGGAAACACTGACACCTTTTTATAAACAGTGCGTTTGTGGTTTTCAATTTGCAGCGGTGCTTGAAGCGGGTTTCAGTTGTGAAACCGATCACGACGCAAAGTTTTTAGTGACAAGTAATTTGTCGTCTACATGTACTACACATGTAACGGCTGCGAGACGTGACAATCAAGGCCAATCAGAAGTTGTGAGGAGGAATTTTGGACCAATGAGATTCACAGTGGGCAGGGCACAATTATTTCTAATTTGTGTTTGTATATAACAATTATACACAACAATTATATACAAGTTTAAATTATATGCAGTTATATACAAACTATTATTTTACAATAAATGATACTATTATAGTTTTTGTTAAGACTTTGAATTAGTTTTTATTTTTATTTAGTTTCATATATTCTAGTTTTTATTAGTTTTTATATTTTCTGTTTTCATTTTCAATTTAGTTCGTTTTTGTAAATTTGTTGTGTCTAGTCATTTTTATTAGCTTTTTTTTTAGTTTTTATTCTTTCAGTTTTAGTTTTAGTTATTTCACTACATCAAGTGAAACTAAAATGAGAAATGCTGCCTTGAAATCTAGCTGAAATAAAATGTTTAAGGTTTTTTTTTAGATTTTATTTATTTAATTCATTTTTTTATGGTTTTAGCTTTAGTTAATTATAATATCACTGTTTAGAAGTATTTAATACAATATTTTGATGAAGCCTTCACTATTTTTAATGACCATTAGGTTTAAGCAGATGTATTTAAGGTGTTTATTTTATTATTTTCTATCTTTTTCTCTAATATATTTTAGTTACATGTTTTTTTTTTCTATTATTGTATTTTGCTGTATTATATTTTACTTTTATTTTTATTTATTTTTTATTAAAAATTGTACAGCACTTTGGCGAACTGTTTTTTTTTTTTCAGAGCTTTATAAATAAATTTTGGTTTAATTTTTAATTTACTTTACTTACTTTTACTTTTAGTCATTTAGCAGACGCTTTTATCCAAAGCGACTTATAAATGAGGACAACAGAAACAATCAATTGTAGTATTAAAACAACTAAAACTGATCCAAAACTAAAAGCTAAAACTTTATAAATAGTATATATACACACACATTAAAAAAATTAAATAAAAATGTGAAATGCATATGACAAAATTTCTAAACTTAACATTTAAATGAAAACAAAATAAAGCTACAAACAATTCAAAATATTAAGAGAACAAAAGGTATAAGAGTGTAATAATGATTCTAACATAAAACTAAGCCAAACACCAAAAACAACTACGTGTATGTACACACACATACAGACATATATGCACACACACGCACACATATCCATAAATTCAATATTACTTCATTTCCATGTAGTTTGTTGAAGTACTAAAATAACTCAAATTAAATAAAACTAAAACTTAATAAATAACTTATACAGACATAATAGGAAAAACTAATAAAATGACAAACATTACTACAACTGTAACTAAAATTAAAATAGATAACATATACAAATCAAACTACATTAGTTTAACAGTAATCCTAAAAAAAAATAACTGTGCCAAACATACAAGTAAGAAATGGTTATAAAAACTGAAAGAGAAGTGAAACAAGTAATAGGAAAGAGAATAAATGAAAAGCGATACTTATTCCTTGCCGGTGTCCCTGTCCGGTGGAGTCGTTCGGTAGAGTCGATGGTCTTTACACACTTCGGTCTTCACACGACGAGGGCTGCCGCGGTATAATAACCTTTTGTATACCCGTCTAACAAATCACTAATTGAATTCAGCTGGGTACACTTTCCTATTAATCACAATAAATGGCCACGCAAGCGCAGACACTATCAAGGTACGCCATACAGTACGAGACCAAACGCGATTTCAGCACGTCTCCACTCAGTAAACAAAACAAGCGTTTTATAGCAACGGCAACTGTGCTAAAAACTAATGAGACAAGTAAATACACTTACAAGCTAATTTTAACTTCCGCTGATAGATTGCTTCTCTCAAAGAGTATTTCTTACACCGTCTTCGGCTGGCGCTTGAACACACTTTCCTGTTAATCACAATAAATGGCCATGCAAGCGCAAACACTATCAAGGTACACCATACTGTACGAGACCAAACGCGTTTAATTTGAAACAAATTTTAATTTATTTTTATTAATTTACTAAATTTTACCATTTTTAATAAAAATCGAATTTAATAATTAAATAATAATTTTCTAATTTTTTTGTGTCACATGAAGCCTTTATTTATTATTCATTAAAATAATATAAATTATTTTTCTTAATTTCTTCCGGTTCTATAATACACAGGATGCAGCCATACACACATGCACCATTGTACATAAACGCAGACATACAGACTACCACAATGGTTCCTCTACACAAGGAATGTTCCACACAAAGCAGATTATTTCCTTTGGTGCCATGCAACAACATATGCTACCATCCAGTCCAAATTGAGCCTTGGCATACAGTAACCAATTTCATCCCCACTAAACTTGATTGTTGGAGCCTACTAATATACAGACAGCACAGTTATTATGAGATAAAAGCTCACAGCAAGATGGTGAAGAGAAGAGGGAGGAAGGCCTGGGATTCTGTGTCAAAAGCTTCTCAGACCAAGGAGGATGAAGGCAGGTCGGTACTCCACAAGGCATCACGTAGCGTTAAGATGCGCAAATTGTATATATGGAGGCAGAATGGGAAAATGCAACAAGCAATCATTACAGTAAATTGCCTCGGCCATTCTTTCTATTCAGATGCAGTTTTGTCAAGCAGAGCAGAACCGGAGAGGGAGCATTTACCACATGTAGCCGTGAGAGTAGAAGATCTGAACATTTGCACATAGGCCAAATTGGTTAGATATACATTTTGTGACACACAGGAACTATTCAAGGACATTTTTTATAAGCAAACTCTTGTATAACAAAAAGTACTTGTGATTTACCAAAGCTTCAATGGCCATGACCAGCTCAGCACACAATGCTTGGAAATGTGTAAGGGGAATGTCAGTGTACATAACAAACCAGGGTTAACCAAAAAAATAAAAATAAAAAAATAAATAAATAAAAAAGTAAAAAAAAAAAAACATTCAAAAAATGCTTTTGCTACTTGAATTAAAATATACTATAACAGAGATAAACATATTTTATTTAAGCTAGTTTCCATGGCAATATTTCTCATTTTAATTTTTAATTTAATTTATTTTGATATATATATATATATATATATATATATATATATACACACACACACACACAGTATATATGACAAAAATAACAAAATTAATGAAGCTTTAACTAAATTTAAAATGAAAACAAAATATAAAAATTTATTCAAAATATTAATATAACTATAATAGTACTTAGTACTATACTATACTAATAGTACTACAATAGTAATTTGATATTGGTTTGCACAAAACCCAGGAAAAAGAGGTGAAATGAAAAGTGAAACTGTAGCTCCATGTAAATTATTATAATATTTAAATAATCTCATTAAAACTCTTTCTATTTAACTAAAGATTTTGTGTATTGGCACATGAAAAAAATGATTGCAAAAATCTAGGGAGAAAAATTGATACTATTTTTTAACTCACATGTATTTAAAGGCTATCTATGGAAGTCTGATTGAAAAGTTACCATGGTAAATTTGTGTAGTGGTATAGCTTTCTTCAGGCTAATATAACATCAATGGCAAAGCAGTTTCAATTAGCTTTTCTAGATTTTGTGTATTTGTACCTTTATACAAAGACACTCATGCTTTGATAAAGGATTATATTTATTCATTTAATATGGCACCTTTGGCAGATAATTGTACCGGTGCGTGAAAAAAGTTGCAAATGGGAAAGCTGCGGACACGGTAATTTGTATATTGACTCATGGGTTTCATTACACAGTTTAGATTAAATACCTTAGTGTAATTACAGTGTAAATGCATCCATAAAATTAATACAAAATAGCTTCATTTGGCCTTTGAATTTCAAACTGTACCTTGTAACTCCATCTGAAGAAAAACCCAGGCGCTTGTGAGGACGAATGAAAACCAGAAGCTCATCTCCTTCAATCACACGCCAACAAAACAAATCTGTAAAAATAAAAGTGAAAGGTACATATGTAAAGACACACACATATGCACTTTAGAAGGTCAAGGATGTTACAATGGCTCCTCTTGATTTTTTTTTTTTCTTTTTTTACCTTCACAGTCCATTGAAGCACTCCCTTTGATTAAGTACAAGTTTTGAGAGGGAACCTTAGGAACACTTCAAAGTGAAGCCCAGGGAGTGCTTCTATACTGCATGGAAAGAGCTCTCTCAGGTTCACGGCCATTACGCCACGCTTTAGCCTCCTCCAGTACTCCCTATCTCTCTCTCAAAGCCAATAGCACTTGCATTTCAAGTCAGGTTGCAATCTCTTCAAATTACCAACCACACTGGAACAAATAATAGTGATTTACTTAATTAAAAACTAAACATTTTCCCATCTAAATAAACAAAAGAAATTGAAAGCGCTGGCTCCTTGAGGCATCTCCATCGGTCCATTAGTTGCAGTCCAATGGGCTTTGATAGGAATTAACTCACACTCAATTATACTCTGTGCCCGCAAACAGTCCCAGACGCCAAAGCGTGAATGCGCTGACTGCAATCTCCGTGAATGGATGGAGGGCTTTCGGTCGGAGTATTTAGACATTCTTTAAACATATCCCTTCATTTTCTCTGTCTGTCTTCTTTTTCATCACACGCGTCCAGAGAGGTTTTCAGCCTTTCATCAGTACTGGGGCACAAGCTCCCAGCATTCCTATGAAAACTAAAGTTATTTTGCATGGGGGCACTTTTATGTTCAATACTTTGGGACTTTGGGAAAAGCATTTTTACATATTCTTGAGTCTGTTAATGGGGCTTTTCTAGGTATATTTTTGTAAGGTTGCATTGTGCCATCTCAAGCTAAACTGATTATTTCAATTTATGTCGGAATATATTTATGCCTTCAGGAAGGTAGCTTAGTTTTGCGGTTTAATTTAACATTTTAATGCTCAAGGTCGTAAAAATACTACTTATGAAGAGCATTATCTGTCTTTCAAGATGTGAACTGTCATCATGACAGCTTTATGGAATATTTCATTAAACATGTTTAATAGGACACTGTTACCTAAAATTTAAATATATACACAGTCGTCAAAATGTTTAATTAATTTGCTTATTCAGCAAGGATACATTAAATTAATGAAAAGTGACATTTATAACATTGCATAACATTGCAATAAATTATGTTCTTTTGAACTTTCTATAAATCAAAATCCTGAAAAAAAAACCACATCATGGTTTTCTATAAAAATATTAAAATGTTGCTTCTGTTTCATGTCAGCATATTAAAAAGACTTTTGAAGGATTATTAAATTAAATTTTAAAACTCGAGACACCGAAGACTGGAGTAATGATTCAGCTTTGCATCACAGGAATAAATTATATTTTAAAATATATTAAAACAGAAAACAGATATTTTAAATTGTGAATATTACTGTTTTTACTGTATTCTTGACCAAATAAATACAGACTTGGTGAGCATAAGAAACTTCTTTCAAAAATATGAAAAAAATCCTACTGATCCCAAACTTTTGAAGGGTATAAGGGGTGGGCAACATGACCAAAATTTGGTCACTGAAGACAAGTAAACAGTCAGTGATTAAATGAGAATAAAAATAACTAATTACAAACAATAGGACAAAAAACTACAGTAGAACAAAAAAATAAGGAACGCTACATACATTGTATAAATTTATTTATTTATTTATTTATTTATAATTTTTTTCTTCATATGAAAGTCAAGAGCAGTGAGAGGTTTACTCTCTTTTGTTGTTTGATTAAAATGAATGACAGACAGCAGGAATATTAGACTGCTGTTACTTTAAGAGCTGCCCAGATCCATACATAACTGCATCTATTCCACTATATTTCTTCACAGTACATTTAATGACCTTTGACCTCCTACGCTGTGGTACAAACAGCACACGTAACTGGAGTGTTTGGTGAATATGACCACAGCTACAGTAGCTAATGAAAACCAAAATAGCAAATTACAACAAGGATATCCATGAACAACTTAAGGCTACTTTATACAGTTGTGTTAAGGCTGGATAAAAGACAGATTAAATGAAGCCAGCTCTGACCCACCTTAATGTCATTTCAGAAGCACTTCTGTCCCACTTTTGCAGTGTAAATCTGGAATTACTCCACTGCTTATACAGTACATTCAAATAGCTACTCGTTCTCTCATTAACTAGCTACTTGTCAGTCTCTCTGCTGCCTCTGCGAGTTGCATATACTCAACGTGATTTCAGAACAAAAACTTTGGTTCCACAGAAAACTGTGAGTATGATTATGACTACTTTACTTGGGCTCATGCCCCTATAAAAAGACACTAGTGATGCGCCTCTTTTTTGCTCCTTCTCATTCTAATGTTCCCAGAGTGCGCTGTGGACTAATCAAAAGAGAAACTCACAGTTTTTGTTCTGACTTCACTGCTGTGCTAGTCACTGCTCGTTGGGAAAATTAACTTCTCCCTTCTTTTCTTTTTGACACGAACCTTATTTTGGTGCGTCGGAGCTCTGCCAGGGAGATGTGAAGAGAGTTCGAAGTTATGTCTGGTGTCTGGAGCTCTTCTGAATGACTCAGCGGTTCCTGTCCAGGTCTTTAATGAGATGTTCTTCAGGCCTGTCTAACCTCCCTTCTCCACCGTCCCCAAAGACAAACAAGTACCTTAATTATTGCAGGGAAAACATCAACATGCCACAGGAAAGGGAAATTAATTAATTAATTTTCGCAATTTGTTTTGTTCATGTTTCCATGTCTTGTCAAGTTATGCTATGGCAACAGTAGTGTTAATGTACCTGAACAGACAAGGAAAGGTAAAACACAGAGTGTGGCTTTGATTTTAAATGAATGGAGATACTTTTTAGGTATGACTATGAATTAAGAACTAATTAGACTACAAACTAACAAAACTAAATTTGTGCCTTTTTTTTAAAGAAATGAAAACTTGTATTAAAACTTTTACATAAAAACATAGTAAAGGCTCAATATGTCTTTACTATCACATTTTATCAATTCAATAAACATATTGAATAAAAGTGTTCAGAATCCTGACAAGAGTATAACAGGTTCCAAAAAATATTAAGCAATACAACTGTTTCCAAAATTGATAATAAATCAACATATTACAATGATTTCTGAAGGATCATGTAGCACCGAAGACTGGAGTAATGTCTGATGAAAATTCAGCATTGCATCACAGGTATAAATTATATTTCAAAATATATTCACACAGAAACATTTTAAATTGTAATAATATTTCACAATTTTTATTTTTTTTTTTACTGTATTTCTGATCAAATAAATGTAGCCTTGATAAGCATATATAAAATTTGGGGTATTATCTAGAATATTACTTATATTTAGAATGTAGATATCATGAAAGATAAAACACATGAACTGAAAGAAACAAACAAAACCTTTATAGTGACTTTTAGTAGCCTTTTTTGGTCCTATATATTAATGTAATCTTGACATTGTAATGTCTCTCAGAATAAGAATTATCGTCTTCCTTGGTATATTGAACAGCACTGTAATCTGTGCACACACAGACTGCTACATCAGCATGTCAATATGATTCCTGCATGCTGTCACAGATGCTATTCCGCTCAGTGACAACTGATGCTTGTGCTGCAGTTTGTTTACATCTCATATATGTCCTTGTCAGTCTCCTTGTGTCTTCAGAATTGTGAAAGTTGAAAGATATGAAATTCGATTCCCTGTAGGTATAAACTCAGTATGGTTTCTGGCTGGACCTGAGAGGCATCACAGGCATTGACCCTGTCAGGTACAGTTTAATGTTTTTTTTTTTTTTTTTCCTCATTACATCATCAAACAACCCCACACTCAAGCCTGGACCTATTGGATGCAAAAACAGCATGAAATTTCCCAATGTGCAGAAAATGAGATCGGCTCTCTTCTCTCCGACTGGGACATGCAGATGTTTTTGCAAATCCAAGTACCTGTTTCACAACTAGCATCTCCTAGGTTGGCAGAATTCAGTTTTACATTCAGAACTTTGTAGTATTACATAAATTATATACAGTGTATATATATATATATATATATATATATACAGACACACACACATTATACACTACTGTTCAGTATGAGATTGGCAATATTTTTAAATATGTTTGAAAGAAGTCTCTTATGCTTACCAAGGCTGCATTTATTTGATGAAAAATACATTAAAAACAGTAATATTGTGAAATATTACAATTCAAAACATTGGTTTTCTATTTCAGTATATTTTAAAATATATTTTATTCCTGTGATGTAAAGCTGAATTTTCAGCATTATTACTCCAGTCTTCAGTGTCACATGATCCCTCAGAAATGATTTTAATATGCTGATTTGCTACTCAAGAAATATTTCTTCTTATTATCAGTGTTGAAAAGAGTTGTGCTGCTTAATATTTTCATGGAAAGCATGATACTTTTTTGAGGATTCTTTGATGAATAATCTTTGAGTTCATAACAATGTTTATTTGAAATCTTGAAATCTTTTGTAAGATTATAAATGTATTTACTGTCATTTTTCATCAATTTAATGCATCTTTTCTGAATAAAATTATTAATTTCCTTTAAAAAAATGAAATCATACTGAGCTCAAATTTTGAACGGTAGTGTAAACAGTATGTAATCAAGCAGCATTTGCAAACAATGTTAGATCTACATCAAAATTAACTATATTTGCGAATAACTGATGCAAAGTTTTTTTTTTTTTTATTATTTTAATTTTGATTTTAGATTAACTAAGAAAATTTAAGATAGATTATTAAGATAAATGAAGATACATTTTTATTTTTATATAAAAATAATTATAAAAATGTCACCAATTGAAGTGATTTTTTAGTATACATTTTTAACATTGCAAAATATATATATATAAAAAAATTGTGGAACATCTAAAATGTCAATTGGGTTTATATTTTATTTAATGCAATGATCATCTATTTAATATTGACATCTGTTGAATGAAAATCACATCAATCCTGGTGACAAATTTGAACACTGTGTACAGCAACTGTGTAACGCACACACAAATACTAATACAGGAAGTCATCAACAGTTTGCAGTATTAAACTGGTAAAAGCGAAGAATTTTAAGGCCACTAATGGATTTCACCCACTTTTAGCTTCCCGAGGCGGCAGCGCTGTTAAAATGCTCTTTGTTTTGACTCTTTGTCGTACCGTTTCAACTTAGTATCTCAGCTTCCACATAGAAATACTTCTCCGTCTCTCCCTCATCCTTCCCCTTGACACAGAAGTCAACTTAAAACTGACAAGGGAGAGAGAGAGAGAGAGAGAGCGAGACAATGGCCTTCTTTCAAGCCTCTATCTCCTCACTCTTACTTGTCTTCTTAAAGCCAAAGGAGAGATGGGAGAAAAAAAGGAAAAGGATATAAAGCAGAGCAGAAATAAAAAGCCAAGGTGTCTTTGAGCGCGATAAAACACTTGCATGTGAGAGAACGCAGCTTACCTGTTGAGCTTCAGTGCTCGCCTTTGTCTCGCCTCATCTGGAGGTTCTTCTCTGAAGACGTTCACCAGCTCTGGTGAGGAAATGCCAGTGGGGCTCCCCTACACACGCTCCCCTCGTCCTGACGCTTTCTTAACAACCTAACAGCGATGGAGGAGTGAAACGAGGGAGGACGAGTGAACAGAAATGAGATGAAGTGACACGCAAACTGCTGACTGCAAAAATGCAGAGGAACCCTTGTAACGTGGCACTCCATCTCATGCTCGGCCTCTGCCCCTTCATCTCATCATATTCGGCCATTAGCGAGCATTTAATGAGCTTTAACGGAGCTACAGAAGGGTGTGACACATAGGACATGGCCTTTCTAATGGACTACATCAAGAACAACACACAGCCTTTGTCCTTTCTAATTCGTTTCTTGTTCTTTTTCGCGCTGTTTGTATGTTGAGGGACCTTGGTACACTTGTCGAAACCGAACTGAACCCAGCAGTCTCCACAGCCACCAGTTTTGTAACATTTATGCTCATGCATAATAAATACAGCACAGACTATTCACTTTATTTTATATACTGAGCACTCCTTAGGGGCTGCCTTGGTTCTCTCACCACGCACAGCAACAGATTACACAGAATTCATTTTCCACAACTGAATATTTGATTGTGTGCTGAAAACCTTTATTTTTTTATTTTTTACCTTGACAGGTTTTTTTTCATATTATTATATGCCACATAATGGAAAAAAGAAAACTCAAGATGTGGATTGACTTTCTGGTGTCACCACAAAGAAAAAGCAGTTGGAATTTTGAGTGATTCTAGACAATGGATAAAGATTTTTTGGTCCCACTTTATATTAGGTGGCCTTAACTACTATGTACTTACATTTAAATTAATCATTTGATTCTACGCACTTATTGTGTACATACATGTTTTTACATTGTACTTATATATTTTTAAAAATACCTATATGTAATTACATCTGTAATTAATTTCTGTAATTAAATTTATAATTACATTGTTGACCCATCCCTTACACCTTAACCCACCCTTAAACCTACCCATAACACCAAACCTGTCCCTAACCTTACCCATATCCCACCTCAATAGCAGCAAAAGTGTTTTGCAATATAATATGACCACAATAAGTACATTGTACTTATTTTTTGATGTAAGTACATAGTAGTTAAGGCCACCTAATATAAAGTGTGACCGATTTTTCTTCTTTAGGAATGTCTATACTTATAAACACAGGACAAGGGTCTATAGCTATGGTTCATCTCATCTTACTCTGGAGAATTTAGCCTTTGCAGGTTTTCTGAGACATTGGATTTTTTTAAGCGTGTGTAAGTATTATTATCCATTATACTGGTTATATATCTCACAGTAACACTACAACTATAAGGCCACACTTTAAAACGCATGTATGAATTTCCTAATAAAAAATAATTTAAAAAAAGAGCAAATAATGCTAGACCTTTACTCAAAAAAATTATAAAGTATATATATAGTAATACATTTAGTTTCCACATAAATATTAAATTGTTTTTTAACACTGATATCATAAGAAATGATAATAAGAAATGTTTCTTGAGCACCAAATTAGCATATTAGAATGATTTCTGAAAGATAATGTGACACTGAAGACTGGAGTAATAATGCTGAAAATTCAGCTTTACATCACAGGAATAAATTACATTTTAAAATATATTAAAATAGAAAACAGGTTTTTAAAATTGTAATTATTTTTCACAATATTACTGTTTTTACTGTGTATTGATGAAATAAATTCAGCCTTGGTGAGACTAAGAGACCTCTTTCAAAAAACTATAACCAACCCCAAACTAACCAATTTACAGCTAGTGTGTCTCTGTATATTATATTATATTATATTATATTATATTATATTATATTATATTATATTATATTATATTATATATTGAGGGATAAAAAAATCTTCTATTTGTGTTTTAAAATTTCAAAAACTGAGAAAGTAATTAAATAGAGGTGCTCTTTTGCTCTTATGCTTTTTTGGATCAATAAAGCCAAGTTTCCTTTACAAGAGAAGGTCATCATTATTCTATATCATTTTGTTCAGTGTTCAAATTTTCAAAATCCTCACAGCAACATAAAAAATGTAATTTATTCTCAAGATACATTCCCTAAATTAATAATAAAAAAACACTGTCTTTCATAAAAGACATACATTTAACACTACAAGGTCTCACATAAAAGTGTTTTCACTGTATCTGGGCGATTAAGAAGCACACTGAATCTGAATGTGTAAACAGCAAGAAGTGAAGCTCAGTCACGAGAGGAGACAGATCATAGATTTCAGCTGAACTGGGTGGAGTGGCCGCAGCCTTCAACACACACACAAATCTACATGCACATGTACAACAGACACACACAGCGAGGCGTGCTTCATAAGTGGAAGGAGGCATGGGGTAGGTGCTTCATAGAGAGCTGGAGAGACAGATGTGAACAGCTGGGGCCTGTTGCTCAGTCATTATGTTGAGTGGCCCCCAGGCACAGGTTAATGTGAACCCACACGCTCACATATATACACACACAAACATACATATGCAAATGCAAGCACATGCATTGCACAACACCAAAAAGAAAAAAAAGAAAAAAAAAAAAAAAAAAGAAAAAGCCTTAGTAATCAAGGAAACGTACACATGGTCACAAACTACTATAATGAAACATGTAAAAGTTGGTTGCATATTTACCCCCAAATCCAAAGAAAGAATTGTATAGTGAGGGATTGTAAAGTGAGCTACAGGGAAAAAAGGCAAACATGCAGAAAGCACACACAAATTCAGAAAACATAGGGATTGTAGGCAGGTGAAGGTAAAAAGTGAATGAGAAATGGATGGGGCGAGGCTAACCAGAGGACGAGAAGAAAAAAGAGAAGAAAAGTACCACGAGACACAGATGCTGAAAAGTTAGTTCACAGAAAGTGAAGATCATGCACATTTGTGCACACACATGCACACTTGCACACACACACACGCACACACACACACACACACACACACACACACACAAATACACATGAACACAACCAAACCCTGTCAGGAGAGATACAGTGAAGGAAAAATGGTCAAGGAAAGCAATATCCTCAGCAATAAAAGTATAAGTGCAAGAGTGGCTCTGTAAGTAAAAATGTGTGTGAGAGATTGTGGTGTACAGTATAAAACAAAAACATGCTCATGTAATACAAATGTGCTCATTGAAAATTAATAGGAACCTACTGGGTAACCTTTCTAAGGCTTCAGAGCATCAAAACACTGAAATTGCCAGCCTTACTCACTTAATATGTATTTCTAAGATAAATCAGTCCCAATTTACACGTAATATTATTTTGTAAAACAGAGTGCTCAATACTACTACTACTACTACTACTACTACTACTACTACTACTACTACTACTAATTATTATTATTATTATTTAATAACTGTTAAATAAAATGTGCAATATAAAATAACATAATAACAGTAAAAATATATAAGTGTGTAAGTGTATATATATATATATATATATATATATATATATATATATATTAGACAGCTGCAGGTCATCCAGAACGCTGCTGCCAGGATTCTGACTAGAACCAGAAAATCTGAGCATATCACACCAGTCCTCAGGTCCTTACACTGGCTTCCAGTTACATTTAGGATTGATTTTAAAGTACTTTTACTCGTTTATAAATCACTCAATGCCCTAGGACCTAAATACATTGCAGATATGCTCACTGAATATGAACCTAACAGACCACTCAGATCATTAGGATTGAGTCAGTTAGAAATACCAAGGGTTCACACAAAACAAGGAGAGTCCGCTTTTATTTATTATGCCGCCCGCAGTTGGAACCAGCTTCCAGAAGAGATCAGATGTGCTAAAACATTAGCCACATTTAAATCCAGACTCAAAACTCATCTGTTTAGCTGTGCATGTTGAATGAGCACTGTGCTACATCCGAATTAATTGCACTGTATTTTATGTATAATCATTTTCTTTTCTTAACTGTTTTAAAATCATTTTAAATCAATTTTTATATAATTTCCTTGTTTTTATTGTTGTGATTATTATTTTTTTAATGACTATTTTACTTCCTTTTATGTAAAGCACTTTGAATTACCAGTGTATGAAATGTTCTATATAAATAAACTTGCCTTGCCTTGCTTTAATAATAGTATTAACAACAACAATAACAGTAATAACTTTATTTATGAATGAATGAATGAATGAATGACAGCCCAGATTGGCAGTCACTCTATTCTTTATGTCAGCATACAGCAAGCATCTTATATTTGGATTTGTTTGTGGACTATTTTTAGTAAATAACTAGTCATTTTTTACATGAATCCATCTTCGTGAACACATTAATGTAGAAGAGTTCCCTTGACACAGATATACACTCCAAAACACATCAGCACACACACACCATCTATTCCCTTTTTAAAGCACAGTGAGAGGGAGACAGGAAGTTTAATTACGGAATGCAAACAGTAGCTACAGGTTACACAGATAAAAGATGAGGGGAAAAAGGTTTTATAGACACTAATAACCAAATTCATCAGAGAGAATTTAACTCTCCCAGCAGCTCACTTTAAACAGAGCTGTATTTAATGAAAAAGGACCCCACTGACCCATACGCACCTCCGAAGGCCCAAGCTCAAGATCGGATCCCATTTGTATGCTCTGAGCCTAGGAATTACAACCTAACCCCATAGCCTTCATGATCTGTATCCTACAGACCCGCTGTCAGCTTGAGGCTGTTAACGGCAGAGCGCAGTACTAATACCATACAACAGCAGTGTGATTAGTGCCAGATCCAACTGGCATGACTTCTACAATGCATTACTTCTGGATACAAATGCGCCAAGGTGGCATAATGTTGGTTTTTTTTCTTTTGGATTTAACAAAACTTGACAAAATTTTCACTGCAACCTCACCACATAGGCAGCTATACTTTCTAATGTTACAAACGATTCCTATTTCAAATAAATGCTGTTCTTTTGACATTTCTATTCATCAAAGAATCCTGAAAAAATGGTGTCTACAAAAAAAAAAAATATATGAAGGTTTTCAACACTGCCAATAATCAAAATGTTTCTTGAGCAGCAAATCAGCATATTAGAATGATTTCTGAAGGATCATGGAACCAGTGTTGAGGGTAACGCATTACAAGTAACGTGAGTTACGTAATCAGATTACTTTCAAGTAACAAGTAACGCATTACTTTTAAATTAACAAGAAAATATCTGAGTGACTTTTTCAAATAAGTAACACAAGTTGCTTTCTTTTCCTATTTATTCACTGACACCTTTCCTGTCCCTCTTTTAGTGAAATTAGGAGTAACGTCAGAGGCAGAGGCATTTTCTTCAGCTTGAGGCTTGTTAATTTTACTCTTGGTGTGAAAGGGCCTTTACAGTCGCCAAAAATATAACTTTTAGGTTTTCTGTTATTAAAAATAAATAAGCAAGCCCAGCCCGGGTGACAAAAAGTAACGCAAAAGTAATGCAATGCATTACTTTCCATAAAAAGTAACTAAGTAAGGCATTTAGTTACTTTTTATGGAGTAACGTAATATTGTAATGCATTACTTTTAAAAGTAACTTTCCCCAACTTTCCCCAGCTTCACTTCTATGATCCTAAAAATGGCATGTACTTGGTACTTGCAGAAAGAATTAGGCAACTTAAGAATTACCATCCGATTACATTTGATTCAGTGACCTCTTTTAGATTATGTGATTTGCAAGAAAAAACGGGCAGGTTTTTGTTAAAACATTATCTCTCTTTCCCTTAAGGGAGAGTTTAGCCCACTTCCATGGTAGAGATTTACATTGACTTGAATGTAGGTTAGTTCATTACATGATGATATATATTTTTTTATTTAATCTTCTAGGGTTTGTATGTGTGTGTGTGTGTGTGTGTGTGTGTGTGTGTGTGTGTGTGTGTGTGCACAAGCACGTGTGTGTATTTTTCTTTGTTTGATTTAATGTAATGCACAAAACACACAAAAATATCCAGGAAATGAATTAATATCACAGATCTAAACTCGGTTTACAACAAAAGCATGAATTCATTTTGGATCATCACACCTTAAGACAATTGATCTGAATTGTCCACAAGTCATTGAGCTCACTGCATGAAAAGACTAATTTCCGGGATAAATCGGACAATGGAAATTTCAGTGAAACTTACGACCCGTGTACGAAAATTTCCCAGGCTCAGTGTGCTGAGTCCCGTACACGTCCATACACTTACACACATATTTCTGATTGCACACACTAGACGTGTTCAGAGATTTCCAGTATACCAGCCCTTATGAAAATAACCCATGGTTTTATTATAGTAAAAGTGTATTTACCTTTTTTGGCAGATTGATTGCCATAATTGTATATTTGTATAACCACAGTTTTACTACAAATACACGTTTTTAACTACAATAACCATGTTTTATTTATTTATTTATTTATTTTTTTAAATGTACCATGGTTAATTGTCATAAGGAGCAAGCACTGTTGTGTTTTTTGGGGTGTTTAATTAATTAAAAATTAATCGACCAGTCATTTTTAAATCTGTATAGGCAAGTTTAAATTAATCCAAATTGAATGAATCTAAATGAGTCTTTTGATTAACAGAATCGCAAAATTTGAGTGAGGTTAATAAAAATCCACACATTCACGGGTAGTGTTGTATCTCGGGGTTTGTTATAGTTTGGTAATCGAGGTAATGAACACAGTAATATCATGCACGGACATTTCAGGCCTCGCATTTGGAGCTGAATCACCCGAGACTCGCAATTCTTGACGCCCGTGAATCGAATCTTTTTGGAATCGACTCCGAGCATCACTGTTCTTCAGTTCAATTCAATTCAATTCAATTCAATTCAATTCAATTCAAGTTTTTTTGTATAGCGCGTTTCATGATAAAGATCGTTGCAAAACAGCTTTACAGGAAATTTAGTTTCTACAATATTTATCTATTGTAGAAACTTAATATATGGCAAAATTTGGTAATTCTGTATGTTGTCTGAGGGTTGGCATCATCTGAGGTCCTCTGAGGGGTTGGCATCATCTCTTCTCAGGTGTTTGGTCATCTCAGATTATTTAAGGGTTGGATCCAGACTGCGTGGGAGAAACAGAGAAACAAATAGAGACATAATTAGGATAGCTGCTGTTCCATCCAAGCAAAAATGATTTGTTCAACCTAAGCTAAAGAATAATGTGCATTTGATCAGATATAACTGCAGTACAATATTATGAGAAGCATTAGAAGAATGCATGGCTAAAGAGATGTGTCTTTAATCTAGATTTAAACAGAGAGACTGTGTCTGAACCCCGAACGTTATCAGAAAGGCTATTCCAGAGTTTGGGAGCCAAATGTGAAAAAGCTCTACCTCATTTAGTGGACTTTGCTATCCTAGGTACTACCAAAAGTCCAGAGTTTTGCGACCTTAAGGAGCAGGATGGATTGTAGCGTGGTAGAAGACTAATTAGGTACGCAGTAGCTAAACCATTAAGGGCCTTATAGGTAAGTAATAATATTTTGCAACTAATACAGAACTTGATAGGTAGCCAGTGCAGAGACTGTAAAATTGGAGTAATATGATCATATTTTCTTGACCTGGTAAGGACTCTAGCCGCTGCATTTTGGACTACCTGTAGCTTGTTTGTTGAAGATACAGGACAACCAGCTAGCAGTGCATTACAATTGTCCAGTCTAGAGGACATGAATGCATGAATTAGCTTTTCTTCATCAGAAACAGGTAATATGTTTCGAAGCTTGGCAATGTTTCTAAGATGGAAGAATGCTGTTTTTGTAACATGGGAAATATGATTTTCAAAAGACAAGTTGCAGTTTAATATAACACCCAGATTTTTGACTGTAGAGGAAGTAACACTACATCCATCTAGTAGCAAATTGTAATCCAAGAGATTCTGTGTACTGTTTTTTGGTCCAATAAGTAATATCTGTCTTTAATAGAATTTAATAGAAGAAAATTATTGGTCATCCAATCTTTTACATTTTTAACATACTCTGTTAGCTTAGATAATTTAGAAGTTTCATCTGGTCTTGTTGAGATATATAGTTGAGTATCATCAGCATAACAATGGAAACTAATCCCGTATTTTCTAATAATATTACCAAGGGGCAACATGTATATTGAAATAGCAGAGGACCTAGGACAGATCTTTGTGGTACTCCATACTTTACTGGTGATAACTCAGATGACTCCCCGTTTAAATAAACAAAGTGGTAGCGATCGGACAAGTAGGATCTAAACCATCTTAAAGCCTGCCCTTGAATACCCGTATAGTTTTGTAATTGATCTATGTCATGGTCTATAGTGTCGAATGCAGCACTAAGGTCAAGTAAAACTAGCAATGAGATGCAGCCTTGGTCTGACGCAAGAAGCAAGTCATTTGTAATTTTAAAAAGTGCAGTTTCTGTGCTATGGTGGGGCCTGAAACCTGACTGAAATTCTTTATAGAGATCTTTTTTTTTTTGCAAGAAGGAGCACAATTGAGCAGACACAACTTTTTCTAAAATTTTAGACATAAACAGAAGATTTGAAATGGGTCTGTAATTTGCTAGTTCATTAGGATCTAGTTGTGGTTTCTTAATAAGAGGCTTAATAACCGCCAGCTTGAATGGTTTTGGGATGTGACCGAAAGATAACAATGAATTAATAATATTGAGAAGCGGTTCTTCTGCTACAGGTAACAACTCTTTCAGTAATTTAGTGGGTACATGATCTAATAAACATGTTGCTGGTTTAGATGCAGTGATAAGTTTATTTAGCTCTTCCTGTCCTATAGTTGTAAAGCACTGCAGTTTTTCTTTGGGGGCGATGAATGAAGCTGAAGTACTAGACGCTGTAGAATCTACATTTGTTATTGTATTTCTGATTTTATCTATTTTATCAGTGAAGAAATTCTTAAAGTCATTATTACTAAACTATGAAGGAATATTTAGATCGGGTGGCATCTGGCTATTTGTTAATCTAGCCATTGTGCTAAATAAAAACCTTGGATTGTTTTTGTTATTTTCTATGAGTTTGCGGATATGCTCTGCCCTGGCATCTTTTAAAGCCTGTATGTAGTTGGACATACTGTTTTTCCACGCAATTCTAAAAACTTCCAAGTTAGTTTTTCTCCATTTGCGCTCAAGATTACAAGTTTCTTTCTTGAGATAATGGGTATTACTGTTATACCATGGCACAGTACATTTTTCTCTAACCTTTTTCAGTTTGATTGAGGCAACAGCTTCTAATGTATTAGAAAAGATAGTGCCCATGTTGCTAGTCATTTCGTCTAGTTCATGTGTATTTATGGGTACACAGAGCAATTGAGATAAATCAGGCAGGTTATTTGTGAATCTGTCTTTGGTGGCTGGAACAATAGTTCTGCCCAGATGATAACGCGGAGCCATATAGTTAATATCAGTAATACTCAGCATGCACGATACAAGGAAATGGTCAGTAACATCATCACTTTGTGGTACGATATCTATGTCAGTAAGATCAGTTCCATGCAATATAATTAAATCTAGCATATGATTAAAATGAAGAGTGGTTTGCTTGACTCCAAAAGAGTTTGGAAATCTGTAAATGGCCCTGGCAGTCTATACACAGTAGCCAGAGCAAAAGATAGGAGATTTCTTTTGCATATCTGACAGTGTAACATTAAACAGAAGTAATTCGAATGAGTTAAACCTGTATCCTGTTTTCTGGGTAACATTGAGAATATCACTATATATTGTTGCAACACCGCCGCCACGACCAATCTGACGGGGCTCATGCTTATAACAGTAGCTTGATGGAGTAGACTCATTCAGACCAATATAGTCATTTGGTTTGAGCCAGGTTTCAGTCAAGCAGAGTACATCAAAACTATTATCTGTGATCATTTCGTTTACAATAACTGCTTTGGGTGCGAGTGATCTAATGTTTGGGAGCCCAAGATTTAAAAATTGTTTTTGTTTATTTATTTTGCATTTTTTTGGTTTAATCACGATCAGATTATTTGCTAGATCCTGCATTAAATTTATATTTTGACCTCACTATTAGGGGAACAGACACAGTCTTTATAGATTGGACAATGTAAGCACTTCTATCATTAAAGTGAGTAGAACAAAAGCCATCATAGCAGTTTGGGATTTGACTTACTAGTCATATGGAGCGTAGCGTCCTGGAGATGTTGTCCGACAGGAGTTGTTCTTTCCCCTCCCCCGCTGCCTCACTGCAGTTTTTGCGTGCGCAAAAACCAGCATTTACCTCAGACGAAGGTAAGTGTGAATATATAAAACTATTTTCAATAACATGTTTACAAGAACATAACATTAAAAGTTGTTCGATGTTGTCATATTTTTTAATTGTATTTCTAGCATGACATTGTTTCGAGCCGTTTATTCCCGCTTCAGCTGCTCCGTTGCTGCGAGCGCTGATTTTCTGAGAGATTTACCTCAGACGAAGGTTAGTATGCATACATAAAACCATTTAAATAACAAGTTTATCAGACATAACATGTTATATAATTTCTTTCAAACTGTCTTTTTAGTCTGGTGCTGTTTCGAGTCGTTTGTTCCCGCTTCAGCTACCTTCAGTCAGCATGAGGTGACAGCCGTCGAGTGTTTTCAGAGAGATTTACGTCAGAAGTAAAGGAGAATTTACAGAAACGTTTTAATTTTTTTCTTTTACCAAAACATAATATTAAGTGTTTTAATGTATATATTTGAGTGGGTTTATGTTCTAAAATTAGTCTAGTTATCTTGGTAAGCTGCTAACGTTAACTGGTAACTTAGCAACTGCTATGTAAATTTTAAGAAGTTAAAAAAGTTAGCTATTAGTAAAATGCACGTGTATTAATTAATGTTTGTTTAGCTATTGTGCTTTAGTTGTTAACATATTCCCCAATGACAAATCTGCAGACATATTCTCCTGAACTGTTTTGAGGAGAAATGGTGCATCTTAGCAAGATAATTTGTTAATATATCATAATTTTCAAAGTGCAGCATAAATTTCACTCCTTTTGTTCATGCCAATGTTCTAGTTTAAGTGTAGAAACCTACAATGTATTTTGTTTTATTATGATGTGATTTAATGTATATATAATATATATATTATGTTTTAGGTCAGACAGCCAATGCTGCCATACTTCTGGAAAACTGCTCTTCAAAGAACAGTCATCAATCATGTAATTTGCACACAGAAATATTTTTTGAATACCGTTCAATTACCCAGGTTATCTTATATTTTATTCAGTTACTAAATCAGCAAGATAGCACTTTGACTAGCTTAGATTTTTTCCTATTCTTAATGAAGTAGGCCTAGCGACTGTATTGCGCACAATGTAGACAACATTCAAAAGAAGTTTATCATGAACAAATGTTACATAAAGCACATAAAATAAAACAGGCCTACAAGAAAACATTTTTATCCATCCCACAGTCTTGTAAGTCCATGAACTGATCAACTTTTTTTCCATAATATTTGTATTCTATTATTATTGGTTATATTTTTATATTCATTGTTATGTCTATTTTTTTTTCGATCTTAAGCTTCTGAATAGTTTTGTAAATAATAGCCTACTGTAAATGCTCGACATGCCAATAAAGCTTTGATTATACTGTATATGACTTACAGGAATTTTTACTAGAAGTGCAGTTTAAAGGCTGAATTTAACATATATTTCAGCTAATTAATAGACAATAATTATAAATACTATAGTGTTTTGTTGATGAATGAATCATTTGCGTAGTTTCATTTGTAAATGAAAACACAGCACACTAATTTATCGTCACGTACCGGTATAAATATATTCATAAAGTCAAAACTTTATTGGCATTATTGTCAGGCGTTTACAGTTTTTGCACTGCTAGCATAATTTTGCCATACTAGCATAATTATACAGAACATTAATTAAGTAAAGTGATACACGAATTGAGAGGGGAAATAAGCATATATGTGACCCTGGACCACAAAACCAGTCTTAGGTCGCTGGGGTATATTTGTAACAATAGCCAAAAATACATTGTATGGGTCAAAATTATCAGTTTTTCTTTTATGCCAAAAATCATTAGGACATTAAGTAAAGATCATGTTCCATGAAGATATTTTGTAAATTTCCTAATGTAAATATATCAAAACTTAATTTTTGATTAGTAATGTGCATTGCTAAGAACTTAATTTGGACAACTTTAAAGGTGATTTTCTCAATATTTTGATTTTTTTGCACCCTCAGATTCCAGATTTTCAAATAGTTGTATCTCGGCCAAATATTGTCCGATCCTAACAAACCATACATCAATGGAAAGCTTATTTCTTCAGCTTTCAGATGATGTATAAATCTAATAATTATCTAATAAATAATTGACCCTTATGACTGGTTTTGTGGTCCATGGTCACATATAACAATAAATGTGAAAATATAGCCCTAACCAGTTAATATTATAATATTATTATAATATTATTATATTACAGTTTAATAATAATAATAATATACATTTAATACTACTAAACAATATACAATTAAATAAAAAGACACGATCAGTTAACAGATTTACAAGACTGTGGGATGGATAAAAATGTTTTATCCATCTCTGATAATCCCAGGTTGCTATGGTCACACAGGTTTGTTTATATATACAAGAAATCGATGTTGTTCCCTCAACATAGGATCTCAAGGCCACGACTTCATATTGCGTGGCCACGACATAAGGATGTCGTTACCTCGACAAAATCTCATGGCCACGACAAAACTAAGTGAACCGAACATGTCCCCTCCCGGTCACCGTACATATGAGAACTCGTGAATTGCTGTAAAATTCAGCTAACAAAATAGCTGCCTGTTATCATTACATTTGTATTATCATGTTATGTTTCATCATTCTAGCTTGTGCTTAAGCAATGAAAACTGTCTGCAAGTCAGAATTATAGCTGATTTAAAAAAAAAAAGGAATAGTGGTTCATGTTTGTTTTGTGATAGTGTTTCATGAATCCTTTTGTCCTGAGCAGTTCAACTGCCCGCTTTTCTTCAGAAAAAATCCTCAAGGTTCTGCACATTCTCAGGTTTTCCAGCATCTTTTGCAGATTTGAACCCTTTCCAGCAGTGACTGTATGATTTCAGATCCATCTTTTCACACTGAGGACAATTGAGGGACTCATACATAAATATTACAAAAGGTAAACACATTTACTGATGCTCAAAAAAGCAACACAATGCATTAAGAGACGCAGAGTGTAAGCTATTTGAATTGGATGATCAGGGTAAACTACTTATTTTGACTGAAAAGTATAAAAAAATAAGTATTTTATGTAGCTTCTGAAGGGCAGTACTAAAAGAACAAATATGATTTACTCATCATTATCATCCTGTTCAAAAGTTTACACCCCCAGCTCTTAATGTATTGTTTCTTTCTGGAGCATCAGTGAATGTTTTCACCTTTTATAATAGTTGTGTATGAGTCCTTCAGTTTTCCTCAGAGTGAAAAGATGGATCTCAAAATCTTAAATCATTGTTGGACAGGGACCAAATATGCAGAAGATGCTGGAAAACCAAAGAATTTGCAGGACTTGGAGGATTTTTCTGAAGAACAGCAGGCAGTTGAACTGCATTTCCCAAAACACTTTAAGCGTAAGTAGATTGTAGAACCTGCAGCCCAGGACAATCAAGGGACTCAAGAAAAACTATCACAAAACATAAAAACAGATGTGGGTCATCCAGGTAATGACACAGTATTAAGAATCAAGTGTATGTAAACTTTTCAACATTTTTATTAATTATACATTTTCATTTTTATAAATTCAGTTTAATTTTTATAAATTCAGTATATGTAAATATCTGTAATGTAAAATTGCTTATTCAGGACAGTACTAAATAAAAATAGCATGCAATGATTATGATCCCTCTTATTTTGTTAAAACTATTGTATATTCTGCTAGGGGTATGTAAATTTATGAGCAGTATCTTCTGTAGCTTCTGAAGGGCAGAATTAAATTAAAAAATATGGCATGGTCCTGATGGTGCCATTAGAGTTGTAGAACATGTGTGTAAGACTGTCTGAGATGGAGCGGTAATCACTGCCCTGACTTTGCAGTGTCCATTGCAAGTGTATTCATTATTGTGTTTGTATTTGGTTAGTATAGTTTTTTTATTGTTTTTTTTTTTCTTTAAATATTTTATTGTTTAATTAGTTTAATGATTTAATTGAAGTGTCTGTGTTTGCAAAATCTTTTTCTCAATCTAAATGATTAGTTAAATGTTGCAGTCCTGTTGCATTTGTTGAATAATATTTGCAGTCCTGTTAAATGTTTGTAGTCCTGCATTTGCTGAAAAATAAAATTGAGTTTTGTTGATACTTTGCTGTGTTTTTGGCTTTCTTTACAGTTTTTATGAGTGCATATGACGCATTTTTGTGTAGAAGGCCAGTAGCATTTAAAATATATTAAGTGCACGGTAATTTACAGACATTTACTGAGATATATGATTGGCCGTTTAACTGCTTGTGAACAGGAAGATACATGGATTTACCGGTGAGTGCGTCAACATTTCCGTCTGTGTCTGGGGGTTTATCGCGTTGGTGAGCGGACTGGAAAACTGCCGCGCACAAAAGAGTCTGTTTCTGTCCATGTCAAGAAATCAGAAACGCTAGGGCACATACACTGAAACTGCCGGAAACGTGCCGTTTATGGGTTTGTGCGCTGACGTGAACAGTCAGGAAACGCACATTTTCATGCAGTGGCTGTTTAATATCCAAACTGACTGCATTTACTTTCCTGATATACAGTACGTTCCTGTTTTATTGTGAAAGATTCATTTTTTGAGTAAAAAAAGTTTATGTAAGTGCTTATAATCTTTCATCAAAATGCAATAATCTACTTTCCCTATGAAATGATTTCGCTTCTACGGCTAACATCCCCAATCAATCTTATTTGTCAGACAAATAATTGCCATACAATATAATAAAATACCTAACTACATAATACTACTATTGTTAGAAATTGCACCAATATAAAAATAGAAATATAATACATTTATATATTTAAAATTTAATTAAAACAATAAGTAAAAAATAAATAACCAATAATATCCTGGCCAGAGGAGAACTGGCCCCCCGACTGAGCCTGGTTTCTCCCAAGGTTTTTTTCTCCATTCTGTCACAGAGGGAGTTTTGGTTCCTTGCCGCTGTCGCCTCTGGCTTGCTCAGTTGGGGACACTTAATTTCTAGCGATTATCATCAATTTGATTTCATAGATACTATTTAAACTAAACTGAGCTAGACAATGACATCTCTGAATTCAATAATGAAATGCCCTTAACTGACAACTGAGTGTTTAATCTTATTATTATACATTACTGACACTCTATCCTCCAATTTGATACTGTTAAGTGCTTTGACACAATCTGTATTGTTAAAAGTGCTATATAAATAAAGGTGACTTGACTTTACTTGACATATGGAGTCTGCTTTTCATGTTCAAGTTCATTTTGTCTGTTTAAATATCCAGTTTAACTCACAAATACACTAACATTCAAAATATTTGAGAGTTGTGAAGATTTTTATGTTTTTGTGCTCACCAAGGCTGCATTTATTTAATCAAAATACAGTCAAAACAGTAATATTTTGAAATATTACAATTTAAAACAACTGTTTTATATTTCAATATATTTTAAAATGTGATTTATTCCTGTGATTGTAAAGCTGAATTTTCAGCATCATTACTCGAGTCTTCAGTGTCACATGATCCTTTAGAAATCATTCTAATATGCTGATTTGCTGCTCAAGAAACATTTCTAATTATTATCAATGTTAAAAACAGTTATGCTGCTTAATGTTTTGTGGAAACTGTGATTTTTTTAATAGGATTATTTGATGAATTTAGACAAGAACAGCATTCACTTGAAATAGAAATATTTTGTAACATCGCAAATCTTACTGGCCCCTTATCTTACTGGTGGTATATGTCACATAGAGAAGTAGTTGTTTCAACTCTTTAAAAATGTATATAATCTATAAAAATTGTTATAAACATATATAAATTGCAAATAATTGCAAAGCTAAATATCAATGCTGTGTGAAAAAGCACATTTAAAGGTCCAGCTATTCAAATTTACTATTTTTTAAATTGACTTTTTTAGTAACTAGTAATAACTAGTTAATAACTAGTCATTCCTACATAATTTCACTGACATTTGTAGTGCATCCCCAACGCTAAGTATGTTCTTCTTATACCCATGAATTATCAAGCACAAACACAGTTTTAGTACAACTGTATAGCACTTGATGAGAGTTTTGAAGTGTAGCATACTGTGATAAGTACAGCCTTGACCTGAAGACGACTTGCACTCTGGTCCGTCTGCGGCTAAGTGCTTAGCTAATGCACTGCTTGAGAGCAAGAACCCAGCGGTCCTCGCGAGCTCTCCAGCAAAACCAAACCAACCAATGTGGCTGTGCGACTCTGACTTCATAAGGGATATGCAGAGTGTCACAGAGGGTCAGCGTAAAAGAGGAAATGACTCAGTTGTTGTGCATTAACTTGAAAGAACCGAGTATGCCACTAATACTGACACATCTTGCACTTACTAGGCCAAATCTGCTTTAAAAGAGTGGCCACACACACATAAACACACTCAAAACACAGGCACAACATCAAAACACACCAATCTGCCTATTTCTGATTACAGAAATCGCCTTCATCAACAAGCGACCGTCTGGCTGCTGCAAGTCTCGGATGGATCGCTGGGATATTTGTGTTAAGGAACGTCACATCGACGTTAAAGGTCGTGGGGGGGGCTTTTCTAATCCCTTAGTAGTTGGTGACCCACAAGGGACTGCTTTGAGCAGGTGGAAAAAATGATTAATTTTGGTTAAGAGGGATTTGGACCTCGGATCTGGTTGGTTTTTGCTTCTGTAAACTCGCACACAAACACACTCTGCCAGTGATACGGGGGGTCAGACACAGTGTTGAGTGGAAACCAGCTGTGGTAGCCAGATTGAAGAGACACTAATCCTCAAATCGGCTCGGTTTTAACCCAAAACCGCAAACGAGCTTCTGAATATGAGCTATTTAATACAGCGATATTCTGACAGCTGATGAAGGGTCAGTTAAGAGACATTGCAACCATGTTTATGCCGAACAAAATAATGACAGACTATCTAGATTTCTCAGTGGAAATAAAAAGATTCATTTCAACAATTGCAATTAGAAAATAAGAATGCATTACTTTTTCCTCACCACCCATTGATTTAGGCTGTTGTTCTTCCAAAATTGCAGTGTTATGCTTGGCTTACCGGTGTTTCCACGTCCCACTGCTACACATGCACTGCGTAGGCCTGTGTCACAGAGAAAGCAGAGGTTTTGATTAAATTTGTCATCAAATCAATCAAATAAAAATGTCAGATAATCAGGTATTGCAACATAAAAACAAAAATGCTTTCATTTATTTGTGACTGCCAAAAATAATCAGATTATATAACACGCTTGATAATACAATCCAGAATAAATGCTACAATGTTTGAAATAGATTTTTAATTAAAATTTAATGAGTCTTAAAGATTAGGCTCATTTACCAAAGGAAACATTTGTGAGTGTGAGACGCATTTAAATAAGTCCACATACTGGAAATACCTCACACTTTATGTGAACTTATGATATTTTAGTTGGTGAGCTGGACTTAACATTTTCAATTGTGTCTGATTCCAAGACATCAATCTATGGCATGAAAGACGCGCTGTCAATGTTCCTGCACTAATTACTTCATGTCTAATGGCGACATATGAGAGGTACATTACTCATTACCTGTGTAATTTCTGTGTCTATAAAACAGATTAAGCATGAAAGTACATTTATATCTAGATATAAATATGAAAAATTGAAATATGACCTGCTTATTCAGAACAATAATGAGTTAATTGTACAATTTGCTAGAGATCAAATATAAATGCTAATTTATATATAGAAATATGTAGAAATAAAACCCAACATACTGTATGGTCTGTGAATGCAATTATTCACTAATCAAATATAACCAAATATGAAAGCTAATTTACATTTGTAATTTATATAGATCAAACATAAGTAAACTTATACAGCATCTAGACATATGTCATGATTATACAACAAATGACATATGGTCTGGATATGTAAATAATAATAATAATAATAATAATAATAATAATAATAATAATAATAATAAATTAATTAATTGATCTTTCTATGATTATATGGCAGATATTAAATATAAAAGTTAATTTGCATGGTTTGCATATGGAAGTATCCACAATAACAATTATTAATTACAGTATATAATTTATGTGACTACAGTATATGATATGATAAAAAGAAATAAATACAAATTGACATGATCTGTGTTTGTAATGGCTGACAATAATAATCAGTATTTATGCAGTTTATGCAACCATATGGTAAAGATCAAATATAAAAGTTTGTTTATACAGCATCTAGACATAAATATAAATATAAAAACTGACATATGGTCTGGATATGTAATTATTCATAATAATAATCACTAACCAAAATTTCTGTGACTACAGGTGCATCTCCATAAATTAGAATGTCATGGAAAAGTTCATTTATTTCAGTAATTCAACTCAAATTGTGAAACTCGTGTATTAAATAAATTCAATGCACACAGACTGAAGTAGTTTAAGTCTTTGGTTCTTTTAATTGTGATGATTTTGGCTCACATTTAACAAAAACCCACCAATTCACTATCTCAACAAATTAGAATACTTCATAAGACCAATAAAAGCTCATCTGCATTTTTGGTCTCTTGTTTCTCATTTTCCTCTTGACAATACCCCATAGATTCTCTATGGGGTTCAGGTCTGGTGAGTTTGCTGGCCAGTCAAGCACACCAACACTATGGTCATTTAACCAACTTTTGGTGCTTTTGGCAGTGTGGGCAGGTGCCAAATCCTGCTGGAAAATGAAATCAGCATCTTTAAAAAGCTGGTCAGCAGAAGGAAGCATGAAGTGCTCCAAAATTTCTTGGTAAACGGGTGCAGTGACTTTGGTTTTCAAAAAAACACAATGGACAAACACCAGCAGATGACATTGCACCCCAAATCATCACAGACTGTGGAAACTTAACACTGGACTTTTCCACGACATTCTAATTTATTGAGATGCACCTGTATATGGTAGAGATTTAATTTAACAACTAATTTATATATCTACATATAATCAAATAAAAACCAAGTTTGAATATGCATTCACAATAACATCACTAATTTTATTTAAAAAGTATATGATTTTAAATAAAATGTTTATTTATATCTAGACATAAACAAATGCAAATTGACATATGGTGTGACTCACAATAATCAGTAATTATGCAGTTTATGCAACTATTTGATGGAGATAATAAATAATATGAAAGTTAATTTCTACCGAGATGTAAACAAATAAAATTTGACGTGGTCTGCTAAGTCAATTATTCAGAATAATAATCAGCAATTATGTAGAATAATGATGCCACCGCCATGAGTACAGGTCCACGAGTGGAAGAACGGCAGAGCGTGGAAGTGTGTGCGACAAAGCGCGAGAGAGGAAGTTGTCAGAAAGACAGAGGGAGGGAGACAGCGAGAATGTGTGAGTGGTAAAATATCATCAGGTCAGTGTGAAGAGGGAGAGGGGTCAGATAATAAGACTCAATCGTGCTGAGTGAAACGTACTGGGAGAGAAAATGCTGACGTGTTTCCTCTGCTTCATCCAATTCTGGAAGCGCCAGCCTCTCCCTCGCTATCTTTTTTATGCAGCGGTGTGGGTTCCATGGCCCACAAACTTTAGCACTTTACTGTCCATCCACGTGCCCATCTATCACAATGAAGGGCTGATGAAGAGACAGGAGGGTGAATGAGTGGAGGAGAGTGAGGGTGGGGAGGAATAAAACGAGGGATGGGGCCCATATTGAAACGGGAGGTCAGAGAAGATGAGCATCGTGGCCAACCTTGTGTGTCCCGTTCTCTTATTTACCGCTCCACCACCGTAAGCCTATTACTGATGCTATCTTTCTCTCTCACACACACACACAACAAGACAAACTCAAATACCGCACATGTGACCTTTTGGGAACATAGCTAGAAAATACTCATTTGAATAATACGAACTCCACCAAACAGTGCAGCTAAACACGCTTCATTAGACTCATTAATTTGCATGTGTATGTCCTTGTACAGACAAACACATACTGAGACCTTTAAGGCTACATTAGTGATGTCGTCGAGATGGTTTCATATGACACTAATGATTTCAGAAACCTGTTGACATTAGTAGATTTAAAGGAAGAGTTCACTGAAATGATCAGTTACTCTCCCTCATCTTAATACAGGTTTTTCAAATCTGAAAAACCTGTATTAAGAACTGTTAAAAGATGGTCTAATGAAACAGAGTGGGTTTTACAAGCCTGTTTCTCTCTTACTGATTGGACTGTTTTTGAAGCTTCCGCAAATGATCTGGATGAGCTCACAGAGACTGTAACATCTTATCATATCAGTTTCTGTGAAGATATGTGCATTCCTACCAAGACTCATCTAACATACAACAACGACAAACCATGGTTCACTGCAAAACTCAGACAGCTCCGTCAGGCCAAAGAAGATGCTTACAGAAAGGGGGATAAAGTCTTGTATAAACAGGCCAAATACACACTGGAAAAGGAGATCAGAGTGGCAAAGAGGAATTATTCCGGCAAGCTAAGGAAAAAATTCTCTTTCGGCGATTCTGCTTCAGTGTGGAAAGGTATGAAAGATATCACCAGTTACAAGTCACCATCCCCCAGCACTCTGGAGAATCAACAACTGGCAGACGATCTGAATGAGTTCTACCGCAGGTTTGAAAAAACACCCCACACCCGCCCTGAACACCTCTCCACACAACCATTTACACCTCCAGCAACCCCCCTCTCCCCCACACCTGCAATTCAGATCAGAGAAGATGAGGTGCGCCAGATCTTCAGGAAGAACAAAAGAAGGAAAGCACCAGGCCCAGACGGTGTGTCACCAGCCTGCCTAAAAATCTGTGCTGACCAGCTGGCCACCATCTTCATACAGATCTTCAACAGATCTCTGGAGCTGTGCAAAGTCCCCTCATGCTTCAAATGCTCCACCATCATCCCCGTCCCAAAGAAACCCAAAATTACTGGACTTAATGACTACAGACCTGTGGCTCTAACATCTGTGGTCATGAAATCATTTGAAAGACTGGTTTTGGCTTATCTGAAGGCCTCCACTGGACCCCCTGCAGTTTGCCTACAGAGCAAACAGGTCTGTGGATGATGCAGTCAACATGGGACTGCACTTCATCCTGCAGCATCTGGACAGACCAGGGACTTATGTGAGGATCCTGTTTGTAGACTTCAGCTCCGCTTTTAACACCATCATCCCGTGTATAAACTAACTCAGCTAAACCACACCCTTCAGAATAAACTAACTCAGCTCTCCGTCCCCACCTCCGTCTTCTCAGTGGATCAACAACTTCCTGACAGACAGGCAGCAGCTAGTGAGGCTGGGAAAATACACATCCAGCACTCGTACGATCAGCACTGGAGCTCCTCAGGGCTGTGTTCTCTCCCCACTGCTCTTCTCCCTGTACACTAACGACTGCACCTCTAAAGACCCCTCTGTCAAGCTCCTGAAGTTTGCAGACGACACCACACTTATCGGCCTCATCCAGGACAGTGACGAGTCTGCCTACAGACAGGAGGTTAAGGAGCTGGCTGTCTGGTGCAGTCTTAACAACCTGGAGCTCAACACGCTCAAAACTGTGGAGATGATCGTGGACTTCAGGAGAAACCCCCCTGCTCTCCCCCCACTCACCATCATGAACAGCACTGTGACTGCAGTGGAGTCATTCAGATTCCTGGGCACCACCATCTCCCAGGACCTGAAGTGGGACAATCACATTGAGTCCATTGTGAAAAAGACCCAGCAGAGGTTGTACTTCCTCCGCCAGCTGAGGAAGTTCAACCTGCCACAGGAGCTGCTGAATCAGTTCTACTCCGCCATCATTGAATCCGTCCTCTGCACTTCAATAACTGTCTGGTTCAGCTCAGCTACCAAATCTGACCTCAGAAGACTACAGAGTGTAGTCCAGACTGCTGAGCGAATCATTGGTACAACCCTCCCCACTCTCCAAGAACTGTACTTATCCAGAGTGAGCAAAAGGGCTGGCAAAATCACTCTGGACCCCTCACATCCAGCACACTCCCTCTTTGAACTGTTACCGTCTGGTCGACGCTACAGAGCTCTGAACACCAGAACGACCAGACACAGGAACAGTTTCTTCCCTCAGGCAATCCATCTCATGAACACTTGACATTAAACGTGGAACACACAACACTATTATAAATTATTTATTCACCACACATACTTATTTTTTCATTTCAGATTTGCACATATCAGACCTGTACACCATAATTGTCTATATTATATATTGTGTTTTTGCTATTTGTACATTGCCTATTTGTATATTATTCTTTTATTATCTGTGTCCTGTCCTTTTGCTGTCTTTCTGTTGCACTGTAGAGCTTCTGTCACTAAAACAAATTCCTCGTATGTGTAAGCATACCCGGCCAATAAAGCTCATTCTGATTCTGATACTGATTCTTCTTCCAACGAACATAACAGGTAATGCTCAGAAGGATGTTCATGTTGCAAATCAACACAAATGGCTAGGGCCGTCAAACCTCAAAACTGACAAAAAAGCACAATAAAATTACCATAAAAGTGGTCCATACATGCCATACAATGCAATGCATAAGTGCAATGTAAGTTGTTTCCTAAAAATCTTTCTCTTCTATGTAACTCTCAAATATCATATGGGAAATCTGAATGTGTGTATTTAAAATTGGTGTGTTGCAATTAGTTAAACATGGCATACCTGAAAAATAGTGGTGGTTTATCATTTTTTATAAACCATGGCACCACATTCAAATATACAGAATAAAAATGAGATATGAGAGATGCGGTGCAGTACTTTAGTACTTTATGGAGTGGAGTATATATATATATATATATATATATATATATATATGGCAGAGTAATTTACATAAAAATTTTATAGTATGTGAAATACATATCTTATATATTTATTATATATTATAGTATTTAAATTTATAATTTGACTATACTGTGTATATATAAAGCCTTCAAACGACTTTATTACAGCTTATGAGTCATCTACTTTTTGGTAACTTTATGTTTTACTATTTATTTATTTATTTTTGCATCAATATTCTGCTAAATTTCTCTTTTTGTGTTCATCATACAGGTTTGGTGAGTAAATGACCAAAAGAAAGAAAGAAAGAAAGAAAGAAAGAAAGAAAGAAAGAAAGAAAGAAAGAAAGAAAACATTGAATGAACTACTTTAATGCAAAACACAAATTAAGAGCATTTGAAATATGGTAGTACAGTAAATCTGTAATAATGATTTTTTTTAAATTTTTTTTTTTCCCAACAAACATGCATTAAATTGATCAAAAGACATCAGTAAAGGCATTAATAATGTTACAAAACATTTTCTATTTCAAATAAATGCTGTTATTTTTAACCCTCTATCCATCAAAATGTCCTGAAAAATGTATCATGGATTCAAAAATATTAAACAGCACAACTGTTTTCAACACTGATAATAATAAATGTTTCTTGAGCAACAAATTAGCATATTAGAATGATTTCTGAAGGACAAAGACTTGAGTAATGATGCTGAAAATCAGCTTTACATCACAGGAATAAATAACATTTTAAAATATATTCAAATAGAAAACAGATATTTTGAATTGTAATAATATTTCACAATATTACAGTTTTTACTGTATTTTTGATCAAATAAATGCAGCCTTGGTGAGTGTATGAGACTTCATTAAAAACATTCAAAAATCTTACTGATGCTAAACTTTTGAACAGTACTGTATGCTTATTTTATATTTTCAGGCCTCACAAATATAGCGATATATAATGTATTTAACATAAAATACAACATTACATACATTTGGGCCTTGTGAATGCAACAAAAGTGCACACACTGTACAAAACACACAGTACAAAAGCTGACACACATGAGCCTTCTTTCCTTCACAGACTCTCTCATTCAGCACAAAAACAATTGCTTTAACACAGATCTACAGACTAAAGGTCTCCAAGGACCCACAAACTCAAGTCATGTCAAGCACATCCGTTGTTTTACCGAAGACACAATCATATCTGACAGTGATGGACACGGCAATGAAGTAGAGCCGTCTCATTGAAGGAGAACACACACACACACACACACACACACACACATGCATTAGTGGGCGCAGTACAATGAGCACTGCAAACAGGTCTGAGTATCGCTAACAAAACGAGTCAGATTAGAGGGGTAAACTCGGTTAAATCCTCCAAAAGAGGGAAATGGCAACGGCAGAAATAACCCAGAACAGATCGGCATGGAGCCTCTAACAAAAAAACGATTAAGCTGTAAAACAGTCCTTTAATAGCTTAAGCCATGTGCTCCATTATCTCCCTTCCTCCACCCACATGCACTGTCTCATAGCTGCTCCTGCCCACGTGTAAACACACTCGCACAGTCACGTAACCCAACAGATGGGGTTCGGGGTGTGTTTTAGGTGAAGGCCACCTTCTTCTGCTTTGTGAAAGGCATTTTAATTAACAGTTGAGGTCAAAAACTAGGCTAATCCTACGACAAAGCACCTTAGTTTAAATTGGCATAGTTTATGTTTTAATTCATCACATCGCTCCCATATCTGACTGCCGAATTACGCCATCAAAAAACTCTATCTCCACTTCAGGCTTTCAGGATTCGCAGAACTGATTCGAGTGTGAAATTCTCAATAGTTTTTGAGTGCTAATCTCGGCGAGTCGGTTCTCATTTTAACCGAAGCATATTTAAAATATCTGAGGCTGCTTTGATTCCAGACGAGTGCACGATGAGATCTTACTCCGCTATGCTTTTCAGCTACCTTTTCATCTCCATGTGCAAGGTTTTTTTTTTTTTTTTTGTAAGTGGAACTTTGTCTGATTAAAATCATTTTTCACTTCCTCAAACCTTCTGAACTCGTGATGCAGGAAAATGTGATTATATGAAACTTGCATAAATAGCTGAAGGCATGATGGTGCATGAGATAAATAGTAATGTGTAGTTGAAGGCTAATTGCTGTGCGCCCGCATCTGCATGTAATTTCTATCATGACCATGATAATGTGTTGACAAGTGTACAAGACCTTGATTGTTGATAGATGGAAAAAAAAAAACTTTTGATGTATAAGGTGAGACATCAGTCAGAGCATTGTTTGCTGTTATTAATAAAGCCTACTATATCATGTGCTGTTACAACCAAATTTGCTTCATCTATTAAAAATATAACGTCAAATGCAACATGAAAATATTTGTTAACTTTTTTAAAAATGAAAGTAAACATGAATTTTATTCACCTAAAAATACAATTCTAGAGTAATTTACTCACCCTCATGTTGTTTCAATCCTGTACAACTTTCATTTATCTGTGAAGGACAAAAAAAATGGAATACCTTATTTTGAGTGATTCATCAGTGCATGATAATTTAGTGAAAAAGTGCTTGTTTTTTTTTCAATCTTTCACTAAAATCAAATGACTTGCTCTGCCACTGAAATGACTGTACTTTTTGGGTGCCATCAACCTCTTTTTTTCGAACTAAATACCTGAAGAGAGCATTTCCATATGTGCCAGAGAAAACTAGTCCAACCTTTGAACCCAAGCATCCAACCACCTGTCATATACAAACAACTTTTCACCATCCAATCAAATCCATTGAGACATGAGAAAAACACGTCATTAGTTTTTACAAAATAAAATCTAAAAAATATTTCTGCTTTTTAATTAAAATGTTCTAAAAAAAGAATTTCATTTATGCGATGGAGCTGACATATCAAGGTGGTGTCAGAAAAAAAAATGTATGCACAATTAATTAGAATTGAAAAAAACAAAAAAAAAACTAAACGGGTACCAGAAGCAAAAATAAGAAATCTCTGAATCCTCATTAAACAGACTTATTTTTTTAGATATAACTGTTCTTCAATCAGGATATATTAGTGATGTTTTTTTATATATATGTTTTAAGTTAAGTTTAATATATACACTACTGTTCAAAAGTTGGAATTGTTTCCAAGCCCAGTAAATATTAATTTCTTTTGAATGGTAGTGCATGTATTAAACCTAACGGATAGTTCACACAAAAATGAAAATTGTTTCCATTTACTTAGTCTCAAGTTGTTCCAAACCTGTATGAGTGTCTTTCTTCTGCTGAACACAAAAGAACACATTTGAAGAATGTTGGTAACCAAACAGTTGACATTGACTTCTATTGTGTAGAAGAAAATACTATGGAAGCCAATGGCTACCATCAACTGGTGCAACTTAAGACTGAGTAAATCATGACCATTTTTGGGTGAATTATCCTTAAAACAGTTCAATTTTAATCAATTATGCTTACATTTTCTTTGATATGTCAAGTCACCCCATCACATAAATAGTAAAGTAGTTCAGATTTCTAGACAATTTAAGCAGATCCTGTTTGTATATAGCAGCACCAGAAAAAACAAAATGGCTACTGCATGTGTGAAATGCAAACTATGGTTATTTTAGTCACCGTCAGCTGTCACACGGTAAGATTTCCTGTCTGATTGTGGGGACAATTCAATAGACACAACTGAAAATCAGTGTGAAACCATCTTACAGTCTCAGTTCATTGATTCACCAAGGCGAATGCCAAATTTGTCAGTATTTCTAATAAATATTTGACACATTATTTTTGTATCTGACAGTGTTGACCCATATTGAGCGACAGGCGAGGGAAAAACACATTCTGTGAGAAAACAGAAGAAGCGGAGAAGGTTCCTTCCTTCTCAGTTTCTGCAGCTCATTTTGTAAGAATCAGTGGCTGATTTAAAATACAATATTCCTAAAGACTCTCTCATTAATGACTGCATAGTTCCTGTCGACTGCAGGTGTTCTCTCCTCAGTCTAGGTAGGTGAGAGTCATTAGTTTAGCTCCGAAATTTCACCTCTCCCACTTTGAAAGTACTTAAAAAGCAGCTGAGCAGCCTCGCGGCGCATGTGCAGCCGCCTCGCGAAAGCTCCAGAGCGCCGTTAAGGGGCTTTTCCCGAAGGCTCTCTCAAATCTCTTTTCTCCGGCTTCTTTTAAGTCACCATCATGCCGTTCTCTCGATGAATGTGTCCGTGGAGACCGCGGCTGGATGACTGGCCCACCCTCCACCTGCGGCGGCTCCAGTCACAGTGTCGTGGGATCACGGCCCCCCTGAGGAGAGCCTCGGGAAAGAAAGTCTCGCTAACAGATGGAATCTATTGTCTAGAGGGAGACTGAAATAAAAGGAGAGAGTGGTGGAACTCAGGGGTGCAAATGTGGAAAGAGGTGGTGGTGTAAAGACATTCTTTAGGCTGGCGCGGGTGGGCTTCAGTTAACTTGGATTGTTGCCTTGCTTGGTTTTTAATGAACCTTTGAGCCAGTGAACTTAATGAGGCGTTAAGTTCTCTTAGCCAAAGCCCATCCACACACACAAACACACGCTCAAACCTGACGTCAACGAAACACTCGCTACTCTGCTAGAGAAGAATTATGGAGGTCAGAGTCGGACCATGTCACAATGCTGTTCGCCTTTATTAGCGTCATTGAGAAGATTTAGTATTTATGAGATTGAGTTTTAGAAATTTATTTATTTTTTTATTATTTGCATTTATGTCTATATAGTTTGAAACCATTTTTATTTCAGTTTTAGTACATCAATTTTTATTTAAAGTAACAATTTTTTTTAAATAGTTTTAGTTTTAGTTAGTTTAACAATGACAACCCATTCAGAAACAAAAACACACGCTTAAACCTGACGTCAACACCACAATTGCAACTCGTTGCCGCTATTCTATTCATCTCTATTAGAGCATTGATATACTTTGTTTATTATAGTTAGATATTTTAAATTCTTTTATTTTTGTAATTTCTGATTTCATTTTAATTTTAAGTTTTTGTCATTTTATTAGTTCATTTGTTACTGTTTTATATGTCTATACATTTTTATTAATTTTATTTTTGTTTTAATTTCAGTTATTTTAGCCATTTTAATTTCAGTTTTTATTTTAGTACATCATTTTTTACTTCAAGTAAAAAAAGGTTAAATCATTAAATCATTATTTAATAATCTAAAAATATTAAATCATTAATAATTTAAATTTATACTAATTTTAGTTAATATAAATATTATTTTAAAGGGTCATTTTTATTAGTTACTATGTTTTTACTTTTGTTCGTTTTAATTACATTTTTTTATTCCGTTTTAGCTTATTTTAGTGATTTTTTTTTTAGGTAAAATTTTAGTTTTGTATTTTAAATATCTGAATACATTTCATTTTTGTATTTTCAGTTTAAATTTTAATTTAAAATAAAAGTTTTTGTAATTTTGTTTTGTTTTGCCATTTGTATTTTAATTTTAGTACATCTTTTTTTATTAAAAGTTAAAAACAAAGTTAATAATAACAATTCGTAATAATTATTAAATTATTAAATATAAAAAATATTAAATTATTAATAATTTATATTAATAATAAAAGTTTCATTTCAGTTTAAATTTTAGTTTTAGATTTTAAATATCTGAATTAGTTTTATTTTTGTATTTTCAGTTATAATTTTAATTTTAATTAAAGTTTTAGTAATTTTGTTGTGTTGTGTTTTTTAGTTACTATATTTTTAATAATTTTTAAATAGACTTTTATTTCAGTTTTAGATTTTGTACTAAAATAACGAACTACAGTGCATATCTTTTTTATGGTTTTAGTTTTAGTTAACGATAACCCATCCACACACACAAACACATGCTCAAACTTGACATCAACACCACATTCTCTACTCTGTAGAGAGGAATTACGGAGGTCAGGGTTGGACCATGTCGCCATTCTGTTCATCTTTATTAGCGCAAGAAGTGGCGTTTGAGAGCTCTGGCTTTCATCATTTCCTCGTCTTCCTCTTTGTATGATTGTTGTTTGACATAAAAAGAAGATCGCCACCTAGACCTGGCGCCTTTCAGTCACAGCACACATATTCAAGTACACACACACACACACACACACACACACACATGCATTCTGAACACTGATTGCAGTTTTACTGTCCCTTGTGCAAACGAGGACCTCATTATATACCAACACAAACCAGGACAGACAAAGAAAAAGAAGTGCGTGTGTATGTGTATGTGTTATGTGTGGCGCTCTATTAAACTGACAAAGCTGCTAATTAACCAGACCTTTTGTGTAGTGTCTATAGAAGCCGTATAAACCAGCCCGACTCAATATGGAGAGGAATGCAGGAGTGGAATGCATGAATCTGAATGGGCCACGACAAGAAGGTCCCACTTCAAAGAAACTCCTCTCCAACAGCTTCTATCTGAGTAAATACATCATCACAATACTTAGAAAACTAGGAGCAAATTAAGTGGCATTGCAACTATATAAACAGATGCAGCCTGATGAGCTCATTGCTTTGATGCCTGCGCAAGAACAAATAATCTGCAATCTGCACTTGTGAGTTTTAAGCAGAAAATGAGAATTTGTGTCGTTAGCTAGTATTTGGTCTTTGGTTGCTTACAAAAATAAAAATTAAAATAAATAATAAAAAATAAATAATAATAAATAATAATAAATACACACGCACACACACACAAAGTGTTATGTTAGTATTATTATTATCTTTAGTATCATTATTTTGAAATAAAAAATAATTAAATTATTTTTGTATTTTCCATTTTAATTTTAAATTTGGTTTGTGTCATTTTACTGTGTTTTTGTTCTATACACACACACATTTAATATGTCTATATAATTTTTTCATTAACTTATATTTAATTTTTGTTATTTTGGTACAAAAATTTTCAATTGTTTCTGCAACTAGTTGAAATAAACTTTTTTTTTTTTCATTTTAAATTTATTTTAAGTTGTAGTCATTTTATAATATATATATATATATATATATATATATATATATATATATATATATATATATATATATATATATATTTATTTATTTATTTATTTATTTATATATATTTATTTATATTTAATTAAATATTTAAACTTTGCTTGTGGGTTTTGAGAATGAAGGCATGCAATGAGAATGAAGGTATGCAATGTCCGTGTCAAATTTGTACCAAAATACTGTGAGGCTTGCCAGTTTCCTTTTACCTTTTAAAAGTAATACACCTATTTTGTCATCCTAAATGCATGATTACATGGTTAGTAGCATTACATTATTTGAATTTAGCAGTAACTTTCCTCGCTTGTTCATGACCCAGAAAAGACTTCCAAACTATTTTTAGGTCACGACCCACAAGTTCAATTCGCCCAAAAATAAAAGTTTACGCTCCCTCATGTTGTGCCAAAACTGGATGATTTTCTTTCTTCTGTGGAACATAAAAGAAAATATTTGATAAATGTTTCAACAGTTTTTGTCCACAGAAAGAAAGTTGAAGGGCTTCAAAATTTTCATGCTCCAAAAAGGACAAAAAGGTTGTGTGAAAGAAATTCATACAGTTTGAGTCTTTTGAAGAACAAATGGATATAAAGGTGGATATTCACCTTTAAAATCAAATCAAATATTGATCAACTAGATAGATAGATAGATAGATAGATAGATAGATAGTCAACATGGGTGACTGGCCTTTTTTAATTAGAAAGGAGGAAGGAAAAACATGGAGTCATGATCCCATTAGAAGGAGAAATAAAGAGGAGGAGGATGGGAGGTTGTGTGCGTTTTTCACACGTAAAGAGTTTGAACTCTCCTGTCTGTGCGAGCCATTCATTATGACTCTCATTACAGTAAACACACAGTTTATTATAAAATAACACGCTCAAGCTCTGCACACCAAGACGAGGCATACATGCATACATACAACAACATGCTGCAGTATCTAGCGTACCTCAATGATGCCAACAAGTCCCTACAGCAATTTTCTTTTCAATCAAACTTAATGTCCTTAAACGGTCATACCCAACCATCTGTAGTTTGTTTTAGTCATATTTGTGCCCGCATATCTGTACACGTGGTGATATGACAACAACAAATCTTGATGCAGACATACAAAAACAACCTATCTATATTTTTGCAATCATCCTTATATTTACCACAGACAGAACTGAAGAATGAGTGTGAATTTGAATTAAATTGCTCCCACTTCACACTTCAAGTTGAACTGGAATCAGGAAGAAAACCAACATAGGTAATGCATTATGGTAAATGATTGAATGAATTATTCCATCTTGGTTCACAAAACATTGAAGGAGTAATTCACCCAATAATGAATATTCTGTCATTATTTACTCACTCCCATGACTCCCATGAAGCATTCTTCAAAACATATTCTGGTTAATCAGAAGAAAGGAAGTCATACAGGTTTGGAACAATAAATGATGTATATGGTGATTTTAATTTTTGGTTGAACAGTTCCTTTAATTTATTCAAAGTTATGAAATATATAAGCTAAATACAAATTTCTGTGTGAGGATTTTCAAACTCCAGACTACAAAATCAGCATTTAAAATATAAGCTAGATTTTAAAGCTGCTGTGTAGTCGCCAGGTATTCTTAGTGGTTACTTATTGGCTCAAGTCTCTATGATATTATGGTCTGTACATATGACTCAGGTCCATCCTTCAAATCAAGTCAATGGGATTTTGTCTATTTTATTGCCCACAAGGCAAAAATTGTACATCAAATCACTTAAAAATATCAATAATTTCCATGGTTTGAGGTCTCATTCCAATATAACAAACAATGCATTTATGGGCAATAATAATAGTGATACTTGCTTTAACCCCATTACTTAAAGGGACAGTTCACCCAAAAATTATTTACCCCAACCCAGGCTCATGAAAATACGTGCCTCTATATACATTTCTGCAACACCATTACAAACCTTACTGCACGTTTCACGGCAGTTTCAAAGTGAAATGTCCAGAGAGTGGTGCTAAAACATACGTTCAATACCTGACCATGGCACGTTTTTATTACGTTGGTACAGGCACGTATTTTGCAGCATTTTTATTATGCTACTTGAGGTATGTATTGTCGCTAAAGGTTAATGCTCTATCATGTTGGAAATATCCCCTACACCAAATCCAACCCTAAACCTACCCGATAGTGTTAACTAATGCAAAAGTGACATAAAAATGCATTTGTTGATGCAGCTTTGCTATTTTAACTTCCATATGTGGATTTGAGCTGTTTTGTCGAACCGTAGATTCACGGGGTTCATACCAGAGCTCTTCATCGTCTAAGTGCAACGCTGTATCGCGTGGGCTACCGAGCAGACCTACTGATTTAGTAAACTCATGCATATGAAGCTGTATATGTGGCGACAACGTTCAAAAGTATCAGTTTTCAAATTACGCAGGATGTTAAAATTGTTTTAAAGTCATTACATAATATTCTGGAAGTAACTGTGTAAAAATCAGCCTTTATTGATGAAAACTTTATGCGAAAAGAAATAAAAGTTGTTTTACTGCCTCTAGTGCTCACTTCAACTGGAAACTGCAGTGATTTGTATACATATAGGTATGTTTTTTCAGTTTTGCAGAAATGCACATAGAGGTACATATTTCCAATGAGCCTAGGTTGATTTACTCACTGTCATGTTGTTCCAAACCTGTATGACTTTCTTTCTTCTGTGGAGCACAAAAGAGGGCTTTGGGTGCCAAACTGTACCCAATTTAATGAACTGAAAAAACAGAAAACATTAAATAAATTATGACAGAATGTTCATATTGAACATTTAAGACTTTAAGACTTTAATTATCCTCTAAGAATTCTCTATATGCTGATAAACCTCCACAAGAAGTTTCTGTCAGGTTTTGCTGTTCCCCAAGGGACACTTTTAGGAATTTTGTCCCCACAAGGATTGCAAAACCTGCCCACATAAGCACATATGTACTTAGCAATGGTAAGACACAAACCACAAACCTCATGTAATGATTTCTGGTTAGACGTCTCTTTTTTTTTTACGTTCTCTGAATGCATTCTCAGCAAAGCTCTACCTGCTTCCACATGCTCTCATTCAAATGCCCTTTATTGCTTTATTGCTCTCGTAATAGTTGAGGCCGATAAGCCTCTGTGTGTGTGTGGAGCAGTGTGCCTGTGTGAGATAGATGGAATGCTGTGAGCTCAGAGTTGCCTGGTCAACATTCCTCCACTACCCTAAGACTAATTGATTGGGGTGTCAGAGTGTGTGTGTGTGAGCGAGAGTTCATGTGTGTGAGGGTGAATGTCTGCCAGATGGCTGAGGGATTGCAGTTCGATTAGTGTGAATGGGCATGAGCCTAGCGATTTTGTGCTTGAGAGTGTGTGCATGAACCGCAGTGATTTTAAAACCTTAACCTCGCTCTAAAAGACAGGACTTTGCGCTATTATTGGCTATCGCACAACGTAATCGTAAAAAAAAAAACAAGTGCACGAGTGCTCTTTGACTATACTCTCTCCTCTCACCACAAAAAAACTGCATTTGCAACGGTTGCCTGTTGTGATGGCGTCATAACCAAGGATTTCTTTAAAAAAAGCAGCTCACCGAAACACTGGATGTATCCATGGAAATTGTGAGACAGAGACATTCGTTTTGTTCTCACCTATGGCTAACAAAAGAAGTTAACTACACCATATGTGCAGCTCCAAGTCTCAAGGGTTAAATTGGGAAGTCATTTAAAACCACTCTCTAGCCATCGATGAAAAGAAGATATGGATGCTTCGTGTAATTATTTTAATTGTCCACAATTAGCCTTAACAATACTCCTCAGATGTTACCTCTCCCTACGGGGTGATTTTAATTGTTTCGGAAAAAAAATCTTACCTGGATTGATGTCTGCATGTTCTCAAAATATAATTCACTTTCTTTGTTTGTATTACATATCAGAGATTGTTTTATGACCATTAGTGAATTCAGAAATGTCATGTTGTTCATGATAAGCAACCTGGTCTCATGACAAAAACGTACCTCTGGGAATTTTTTCATAAGATGCGAAATACATACCGCCATGTTCATTTCGTGACATATTCCATGTGAAATGTCCACTGAGTGGCACTAAAAGAGTGTTTGATTTTTTTCTTCGGAACAGATGAATGTTGGTTTTGTACGTGTCATCGCAGTTCTGACTTGACATGTCCATTGAGTTGCGCTATAAGTCTAATGCTCCGTGATGTTTTAAAATAACGTACCATCTGCACTACAACTAAACCTACCCGATAGTGTGAACAAAATCGAATGTTATGTAAAAACGCAATCTCAAGCATGCCGTTTTAGCTTGTTTTTCCATCTTTCAGCTTTCATCGTGAGTCATGTTTTTGACGGGATTCGTACCCAAGGATTCCACATCCTAAGTTCAATTGCTACAGAGCAAGCTTGTTACATCCAGAAAGCGAAACATAAGAAGCTGTAATCGTAACTGTGTATGGAAATGATTACAAGTGCTGGCTGTTTTACCGCCACTAGTGTTCATTTTTCACGTATTTCGCGTCTTGCGAAAAAGTTCCGAGAGGTACATTTTCGTCATGAGATCAGGTAAATATCATTCCTTCAGTGTGATGTCCATTGTTTAGTCCAGCACTGGACAAAAACCGCTATCTATGCCATACCTTTCAGCCCAGATCTCTGTTAAAGTGCAGTGTACCTGTCTCTCTCTCCCTGTCGGTGTCATTAAGTGTCATTAGAGGTCAGCCATCTGTGGTGCAACAATGAGCCTTGAACACCTGCAGAACTCGGTGTGTACGTTTGGGGTGGGCACATGCTCCATTGTTTCCGAGCGTTCAAAACCATGAGCCTTCCCTTTAGCCTTAATGGAACAGACTGGATAATATTTAACTAATGATTCTCCTGCCTTCTCTCCCGGTTCCTTTCACCCTCCCCTTTCTGCTCTGTTCCCACTAACCATAGCCATTTCCAAAGTTAATGACACAAAAATGGAGACAGAAAGAGCAGCTGAAAGGGAGGAGAAAAGAAGAAGAGAATGATTGAGGGAGTAGGAAATAAAAGAGAATGATTGAGGGAGTAGGAAAAGAAAAAAAATGAGACAATTGAGAATCAGGTATATTAGGAGAAACTTGTCAGACAAGAGAAGTAGCAAACAGAATTTTTAACATCGTGATAAGCCTGTCTTTTATAAATAATATGTAGATTAATTAATCATAGTTCTATTTTGTGCAATTATCCACATAAAAATAAACAAAAATAATAAAATAAATAGTAACATGATTCTACCACTACTAGTAGTAGTTTCTTAATTATTATTTTCATTATTATTGCCTATAATTTCATTAGTGCTGTCAAATCGATTCGCATCCAAAATAAATAATATGCTTATATAAATACACACATGTATGTGTGTGTGTGTGTGTATTAATATATATACAGCATCTCACAAAAGTGAGTACATCCCTCACATTTCAGCGACAATTTTAGTATATCTTCTCAAGGGACAATACTGCACAAATGATACTGGGATATATATTAGAGTAGTCAATGTGCAGCTTGTATAGAAGTACAAATTTACTGTCTTCTAAAAATAACTCAACATGTAGCAATTATTGTCCAAATAACTGGCAACAAAAATGAGTACACCCTAAGTGAACATGTCAAAACTGTGTCCAAAGTGTCAACATTTTGTAGGGGCACCATTGTTATCTAGCACTGCCTTAATCCTCCTGGTCATGGAATTGACCAGAGCTGCACAGGTTGTTGCTGGGATCCTCTTCCACTCCTCCATAATGACATCACAGAGCTGCTGGATGTTAGACACATGGCGCTTCTCCACCTTCCGCTTGAGGATGCCCCACATGTGCTCAGTAGGGTTCTGGTCTGGAGAAATACTTGGCCACTCCATCACCTTCACCTTCAGCTTCATCATCACATCTTGGCGGTGTGTTTGGGGTCGTTATTATGTTGGAAACCTGCCGTTCGGCCCAGTTTCTGAAGGGAGGCCATCATGTTCTGCTTCAGAATGTCACAGTACATGTTGGAATCCATGTTTCTCTCAATGAACCGCAGCTCCCCAGTACCAGCAGCACTCATGCAGCCCCAGACCATGGTGCTACCACCACCGTGCTTGACTGTAGGCAAGACACAATTTTCTTGGTACTCCTCACCAGGGTGTCGACACACATGATGGACACCATCTGAGCCAAACAAGTTCGTCTTAGTATCATCAGACCACAGGACATGGTTCCAGTAATTCATGCGTTTGGAAAGGTTGTCTTCAGCAAACTTTTTGCAGGCTTTTTTTGTGAGCAAGCTTCAGAAGGGGCTTCACTCTGTGACGACAGCCATGCAAACCAATTTGTTGCAGTGTGTGGCATATGGTCTGAGCACTGACAAGCTGACCTTCCGCTTCTGCAACCTCTAAAGCAATGCTGGCAGCACTCGTATGTCTTCTGCACCTGATGCACAACACGAGGACCTAACTTCTTTGATCGACCCTTGCGAGGCCTGTTCTGAGTGCAACCAGTCTTGGAAAACCTCTGTATGACCCTGGCCACTGTACTGTAACTCAGTTTCAGGTTGTTACCGATCTTCTTATAGCCTAGGCCATTTTTGAGCAACAATTCTAATTCTCAAATCCTCAGAGAGTTCTTTACCATGAGGTGCCATGTTGAACATCCAGTGGTCAGTATGAGAGAATTGTACTCAAAGCACCCAATTTTAACTGCTCTAATACAAGATACAAAAATCTGAATGGTCCTGTCAAGCAGACAAAAACATGAACATGATGAATAGGACATGTGGCTTTGCATGGTTAAACGAAGTATAGCTGTTATCACTTAGGGTGTACTCACTTTTGTTGCCAGCTTTTTTGACGATAACGGCCATATGTAGAGTTATTTTCAGAGGACAGTAAATCTTTACTGCTATACAAGTTGCACATTGACTACTCTAAAATATATCCAAGTTTCATTTCTATAGTATTGTCCCTTGAGGAGATATACTAAAATGGTTGCTGAAATGCGAAGGGTGTACTCACTTTTGAGATACTGTATATACGGTGCACTCACTTTTGAGATACTGTATATACTGTATATATATATATATATATATATATATATATATATATATATATATATATATATATATATATATAGATAGATAGATAGATAGATAGATAGATATGATTTTCCTGCTGTTCTTGATTTAGGGTGAATGATATTGCCCGAATATTGGCCAATATTTGGCAATTTTAAGCTTACTGAAAGTGTTAATGCCCCCTTATGTCAGTTCCAAAATGGATAAACAATTCATATTTTCCCATTTTTGGTGAATTTTGAGAAATTACATAAAATAATTTTGTAAAGTAAGTTTGAGGGGAAAAATGCACATGCACCCTTCATTTGGGTTCAGGTGCAGGACGCAATTAAGAAATTGAGAAAAAAACAAAACAAAAAAAACTACTAGAACTTTATCAAAACCACACTGACATCATCAAAATGACTTGCCTACAAGTCACATTATATACATTTTCAAAAAATTATTTGTATACATGCATATTTTTAATTTCACATTAAGATAAGTGACTTTTTAATTATGATTTTTTTTTTCTTTTTCCACTATTACTCAGCATTACCTCACTATTATGAAGTACATGATCATGTGACTTCTTACTGTCCGGTAATTAAACAATGACACTAAAACTACAATGTGATGCTTTCCAGATCATGTGTTCTTTCACATATTTCTCCACATTAGTAGAAAAAATATTTGGAAAAGTATTGACAATATGGCCACGGTAATATTGTCAAAACATCTGCAGTAATGCTAACATAGCAGTAGCTGCAGCCTCCTCTCTTACACAGCACTCTACAGAAGTGAGGGGTGAAGGAGGGGTGGGAGGATAGAGACGAGAGCGAGAAGGGACTGACACAGCAGAGTGATAAAACTTTGGCAGTTCAAATATGTATCTTGGTCATGCCAATAAAGCTAATTGAATCTGAAATTGAATTTAGCTAGAAGGATAGATGAAGAAAAAGGGGGAGAGACTGGCAGAGAAAGAGGAATTCACAAACGGGGAGTCGAGTACTGGTAGTTGTGCCCCTGCCATGGATTAAAGTCACAAGCGCTCTGAGGCAAATGTAGTATTAGTCACTTTAATAATTAATCATCCTCTGAGCATGTTTTTTGAGCCATGCAGTGACCCATTTTTTAATTTCCCTCCACTAACAAAAGTAAAGCAAAGAGCATGGTTTCTAGTTTTAAAAAAACGCCTAAAATTAGGGAGAGAGGAGCGTTTGCCGTTCGGGGTCTGCTGGGTCAAACAAACTCATCTATTATCTAAATTCCCAGGGTAAATAATAGGGAATTCCTGTCTTTCCACAGCTATTTGGCTTTCAGAGTAGCCACACAGCAAAAAAAAAGAGAGAATAAAAGGGGCTACGATGGGCTCCCAAAGGTCTGCAGGATGCCGTCCTGGAGAAATATGAGGCCCATATGCAATGTGTCCCCGGTGAAAGGAGATCTCCTGCCGTGCTCCTCCTGGCTTTGATGCTCACCACCACAAAAGCAGATGGTTCTGGCCCTCAACTCTCTCTGCTCCCATCCCCCACCCCTCCTGCACCGTGAAGACAATCCCATCCACCGCTATTAGCCCCCTGCCTGCTCTGGCTCTCTATTTGGCTGCAGCTTCAGGCTCCTTTCAGGCCACTGCCCAGAACCCAGGGGGCTGCCGGAGCAAAGCAACCTAGTCAAGCATTCACCATCGCTGGCTGGCTTTGAATGGAAGTCAACTGAGTGAAAAAGACATGTTTTTAGAGGACAGAGCGGAAAAGTGAGGAAAAAAGCAGGTGAGGAGAGATCGATGAAGGTTTTTTCCCCTCCACTACCTCATTCACCGCTCGCAGGTTACAAAGCAGTGGCGACCACAGGCGGTGTGGAATTTTCGGGATGCTTGTTCGGATTGTCAAAGGCTGGCGGTTGGGAACCTTCACGCACAACGAGATCAAAACCCCGAGACAACCGGTGAAGCTCTTTGCGCTCTGTTTTTCTATTTTCGACACATTAAATTGAACGTCCCAGTCGCTCTTGAGCAGTTCTGCAATCAACGCAATAAAGAGAACCTGCAAATGACCTCCGAAACCTCATCTTTGTTAATACCCCAGCTTGATCTCTGGGGCTCTCATTGGCACAAGCCAATTAACTGCTGCTCTCGGAGGTGGGGATCAAGTTCTTAATTGATTACATGGCGATAGCTAATTCAATTATCAATTAAAGAAAGAAGAGCTGAAATAAGGGTAAAGGAAGTTTTCCAAATGAGATCCTCAGAGGCTTTGCCTGAGATCTGTTCAAATGGTTTTTTTGGAAAGAGTATAACAACAAAAACACAGAATGCAACTGAAAGGGCTGACAGGTCTGCTTAGCTGCACTGCTCCAGACTTCACCCCTCGAGTTCAAAACCTGCATTACGGGCAGAGCGAATTTAGAAAGTCCGGTGAATAACCATCAACAGGAGACTTTCCTGCACGGCCAAGTCAGATCTTTACATCCTCCACATAGAAGTGTGCTTTCAGACCACAAGGGGATTTGTTAGCTTCGCTTCTTCTGCTATCTGCCTCTGGCATGGAGGTGAACGGCTACCCTTGGCTCTATCCTCCAACTATCTCTTCCCTCGTCCAGTTTGTTTACAGAGCCACCGAGGGATACCCCTCTCCAACTTTAGCAGTCAGCTTAAAAATAAATAAACCGTTGTGTCTGGTATGCTACCAGGCTAATTTCCCTGGATGGCATGCTAGCTTAGCCTCATCCAGTTTTTGCAGGGACACACCAATTTTACGAAGGCTCGTGACAAGTTGTCAACTCCTCCGTGAGGTATTCCACAGATTATCTGCAGATTAATATAAATAATAGTAACTAATACTCCACAGTTAGCCTGACTGAGATAGCCAAACAAAAGCAACACACAGATCATTAGCCTGACAGTCTTCTTGGCAGCATCATGTATTTTAGAGGGCAGCATTGCCTGGAGACAATCAAAACAGATGTCACTCCATACGTCGGACATCTGGAGGCTACTGTCCAGTGTATAGCTAATATTGTCAACCTATCAAAAAACACAAATGTCTTAATTATTCTTCATTTCGTCATTGGCTTCATTGGCACTGAAACAATCAGAAGTGAGTTTTAAACCAGTCTAAGATGTTTTGCTGGATGGATAGTTGGTCTAATATGGTCTCTGAGCCTTGCCAATTTAGTGTTTAGCTGGTTTAGGCCATTTAATTAGACTAAGATGCTAAAGTGTTTTTGAAGCAAAAAATAAATAAATAAATAAATAAAAACACAAATTACTCATTTGGTCTTTGCAATGAAAGGATTAAGAGTTTTAAACCAGTGTAAAATGGTTTGTTGGATGATTAGTTGGTTTAAGATGGTCTCCCAGTCTAGCCAAGCTAGTGTTTAGCTGGTTTAGACCATTTAACCAGCCTAAGTTGCTAAAGATGTTTTTAACCAAAGAACACAAATTACTCTTCATTTGGGTTTTTCACTGAAATGTGAGTTTTTAAACAAGTCTAAGATGGTTTGCAGGATGGTTAGTTGGTTTATGATGGTCTCTCAACCTGGCCAAGCTGATGTTTAGCTGGTTGACACCATTTAACCTGCCTAAGTTGCTAAAGCCGGGTTTTTTTTTTTTTTGGTTTTTTTTTTAAGCAAAGGACACAAATTACTCTTCATTTGGTTTCTGCACTGAAACAATCAGAAGTGAGTTTTAAACCAGTCTAAGATGGTTATTTGGATTGTTAGCTGGTTTATGATGGTATCCCTACCTGCTCAAGCAAGTGTTTAGCTGGTTTAGACCATTTAACAAGCCTATGTTGCTAAAGACTATTTTTTTTCAAAGGACGCAAATTACTCTTAATTCGGTTTTTGCAATGTAGCAATCAGAAGTAAGTTTTAAACCAGTCTAAGATGGTTTGCTGGATGGTTAGTTGGTTTATGATGGTCTCTCAACCTGGCCAAGCCAGTGTTTAACTGGTTAGACCATTTAACAAGCCTAAGTTGCTAAAGACTGCTTTTTTAAGCAAAGGACACAAATTACTCTTCATTTGGTTTTTGCACTGACACAATCAGAAGTGAGTTTTCTAATAAGTGTGAGATGATTTGCTGGATGGATAGCTGGTTTAAGATGGTCTGCTAGCCTGGTGAAGCTGATTTTTAGCCTGTTTAGCTGAGCCAGACTAGTTGAAAATAATCCAAAACTCTCTAAAACCAGACAACAGACTTGCCTGACCAGACTGGGAGACTAGCTAAGACCATAAAACCAGCCTAAGATGGTTTGGAAAAAGTCAAAGACATTTAGTTTTCAACCACAATGTTCAACACTCAACCTGGATTTAACACCCAAAGGATGCCGATAACCATCAAGGGATTAGTGTAAATTTAACCATTCTACTTGTTAACTGTTTTGTACAATCCCGAATGAGTGATGTCCATCCGGTTCCTCCCTCCTGCCGATGAATGGAACAATCCGTGCAGTGGGAGGGCTTTTGTGGAGAAGACGACTGTGAACGCTCGGCTGGATAGTGAGAGCTTCACCGGAGGAGAGAGAGGATGGACAAAAGTGTGTTGTGAAAAGAGCTCCGTCTTTCTGACAGGCCCAGTATGCCGTATAGGCCTAGCTCCAGATGGTGATGTCCCGGCTGCCGGCTGGGGGGCTCTGGACTCGTTCTATATGGCTGTCAGCTGGGCTTTTCCTCCCCCTGCCTGGGCCCAGTGATTTCATCCTACAGCGTTTCAGTAATAAGATAATTCACACAGTACTCCACATGCTGCTCTCACATCAGCATCACCATCCAACACAGATGTGAAGCCAAACTGTCTTCCCATTGGAAGCATGGGAGACTCACAACATTGTCTAATCTGGGCTTTTTGAGCTCATGTCGAGGAAAGGTCAGGAGGACGTCTGAACCTCTTCAGTCTGTCAAAACATGCCACCACTGAAGAGGTGAATTAGGGTCCAGAATCTCCCTGTTTTCCATGTAGCTGTTTCTGGTGGTAAATCCAAAGAGACCTCTCAAAAACAGCACAAGAAAACAGGGACTTATTCAACTTGTATGATTTACTTCAGCAACAAAATCTTCCACTGAATAAAGTAGTTTAAGCACGTTAATACAGTGTAAAAAACACCTCTCAAAATTATTTAAAATGTGCTACCCATACAGAATACATATTTAATTAGTGTTGAGGTTGGTAAGATTTTTTAATGTTTTTGAAAGAAGAATATCAACAAACCAATTATGATCCAACACAAATTAGTATATTTTGGCCTTATATCATGTCTATACACTGACCCTGCTCACACCTGGTGTTTTCTCTCTCCTGGTTCAAAGTTATAGTGGTGTGTGGGTGGTTTTTTCATGTCCTGACCTACTTTCCTAGGACATTGGTGGAAGGGCACATGAAAGACAAGGATCTCCCCAAAGGCCTAAGGTTATGTGGAAGCTGAACTGGCACAGGCCGTTACAGCCTGGTCAAGTCACTGAAGCAGAAAAACACACACACGCCATTATAGGAACAGGTCAAACAAAAACGAAAATTCTTTCATCATTTACTCACCATCATGTCGTTCCAGACCTAAAAGGCTTACTTTCTTCTGTGGAAGACAAAAAGAGAACATTTGAAGACTGTTTTTCAAGTTTTTCTCCCCCCATGCAGTTACAGTGACCAAAGTGCATATGACTTTCTGCACTATATTCAAAATCTTCTAAAGAAATACATTTGACTTTTGTTTGAGATAATGACCAAAATTGAAGATGTGCATTGGAAATCCTGACATCTGCTATAGCTATGATGAAACCCGGTTGATCCAGTTTACAAAACCAATCTGATTGATTCATTCATGAATTGGACTGATCTGGAAGAACGAACGTAATATGGGTTTGCAGCAACTTGAGAGTGAGTAAAATCAATTTTGGAGTGAACTATCCTTTTAAAAACATAAATCTGCACAATGTCTCCCCTCACACACTAATAAAAACACAAGATTTTTATTAAAAATAAAATAAAAAATAAATTACTGTATTTCTGCCCCACAGCGCAAACCCAGGTTTGAGTTATACATCAGATAACACGCACATACACAGGCACAAATATGTGCAAATGAACTGAAACTGAAGCTTTAGTGATTTCAAGTGTGGCCAAACACGCACAGAACGGACAGCTCAGAAATCCTCAGGATATGAAAGATATTGTTTTTGTGACCTCTGGGTTGTGTCGTTGAAGAGACACCAAATAAAAACCATACAAGGCTCACAAAGACAGAGGAGGACAAAAAAGAATAAACTCTCATATCCTGTGTAACATGCCTGTAAAACACTGTACAACATCAGAGCAGTTAATACAGAGAGAGGTTTTAATATATAGAGTGAAAGAGACATGTGGTGGGTAGGCTGTATATCATACTGAAAGGGAGAGAGAGGAGAACTATTGTTAAGAGTGACTTAAAGGAAATTACTATGTTGAGGACAGAGAGAAAGAGAGATTGAGAGAGAGAAGTTGAAACTGAGGAATAAAGAGCAGAGGCAGCTGGAATGAATGACACAGATAAGGAGAATGAAATAAGATATACTGTCGAGCTGTCAGAGGAAACATTAAATACATGTGCGAGAAGACCGAACACACCACAAGAAAGAAAGAGACTAGAATATTATGTTTGAAGGAAAATTACACCAGTTGTGTGAAACGAATAAAGCCAGAGAGAGGTAAGGAGAGTGCAGAGCCCTTGACAGTGTTAACTATAGTCTTTCACTTACAACCACATGATTTTTCAAGACCCGAGCCACTGCCGCACTGAGCAACGTGCTTCATATCTTACTGTCACTCTTGGGTCTGATATACAGTGTAGACCGGGGCAATTTTAACACTTTAAATTTCTTCAATCACAGATTTTATTCAAGTCAGTGTGATGACACTCACTCGGCACATGATCAGTAGAGTTATCTCTCTGCCTGAAGAAAAAGTGTAAATGTTTGACTTTGTGAAGTGAAATCTTTCATAAAAAACTGTTTTCAAGGCATAAAAGTGATTTTTTAGGACATCGGATATCTATTTTAGCTCCAGGTTGCTGGTTAAAAATAAACACGAATGACAGATGCTAACACTGTCACTGGTAGCTAGCATACAAAATATTTGTCTTGGTTTTAAGGCTGAAAATAATTAAAGCACTAGCCATGAAATACAAATGGAATGAATTGTGGAAATATGTAATAAACACTAACTTCAATTTCTTGGGAGAAAAAAAGCAAGAGACGCTATATTGCTCAAACTATTTTCTTCAGGTCAAATGTTTTCATCGCAGAGCAACATTCTGAAGAGAAAGAGTAAGTTAGTTCAAGTTGACATGTTTATAGATAACTATTTGGATAACAACACATCTAATCTACTGGCACAGGCATTTGTAAGACAGACATGGTAACCCTTGAGGTTTGTTAACGCCCATGAGTCAAAATTGAGCTGGTTAGCATTAGCAATTAGCACTTATAGATAACAACTGAACACATGTAGGCAACAAATATAATCATTCAGTAGCTGTAGTGATATTCAGAAAATAATAAAAATAAAAAAAAATAGAACGATTGTAATGCATGTATTATTGTTGTCCCATCGGCCAACTACTGTAAAATAAAATATAATAATAATAAAATTTATAAAACAATAAAAAAAATAATAAAAATAAAATGATTGTAATGCATGTGTTATTGTGGTGCCATCGGCCAACTATTGCAAAATAAAATAATAAAAAAATACAATAACTATACTGTATGTGTTACTATGGTGCCGTCAGTCAATTAGTGTTATAAATAAATTAAAATAAAAAAAGATATAATAAAATAAGATAAGAATGCCCAGGAAGCAAAGAATCCTAGTTGAGAGTCCCTTCCGGGGCTGAATACGCCAACAAGCAGCTGCCATTGAGATGAATGTGAACACTAACAGACAGCTCTCTCCAGGTACAACTACTTGGTTACCAACACAACAAAAACAAGATGGTATGTTAAGTATGTTCAGTGGGATCACTCACCGTACAATTAACTACATTTCTGGCCTTATTAACTCACTCATTCATTTATTTATACCTCTCTCCCTCTTTCTGTCTCACTCTTACAGTCATTTCTTCTCTCCCTGAGGAGCTCTGCTAAACGCTGTCGCCACAGCGACCTGATGGAACATCGCCATAAAGCTAGACTACACTCCCACCCTCTTCTCACACTCTCACTCCCTCTCTCTCATGAAAAATACCGCACAAACAACAGTTTTCAAGAGGTAGGAGCTCAGCTGCAGGGACGCAGTAAGAGGTGGCACATAGGGAGAGAAAGACTGCAAGAAAGAGAAAGACAGGGCACTTTTGAGGAAGAAATGCAGTCCCAGCAGCCATTATAGAGAGAGCACCTGCAGTCTCAAAGTACCATCCAACAAAATGGCCCCATGTGGTCTGATGACACATAAGGCTTGCTCTGCACAGAGAATATGGAGCTCACACAGTAGGAAAAAAAAAAAAAGACATCACTCATTTCCATAGTGCATCACAGGAACTGAATAGACAGACCGCATGTCTAAAGAGACAGACTACATTTAAAGTTTGTTTTATAGATAATTTCAGCCTTAAGTGTCCCATATGTACTTTATACTTTAAGGAATTGAGCACTGAAGAAGAAATGCATTAAATACTTTCTATTTGATGTGTAGAGAACTTGAAAAAATAAGCTTGGTCTGTATGTAGGCGTGTCCTAACACAACAACAGAAGCTCAACCAATCGCATGAGCTTGGGGTGGGACTATATATTTAGCCAGCCAATGGCAGATTGGTGGAGAGTTTAGGAAAATAGTTTTAATTTAAATTATTTTTGCAATTCGTTTTGGTGCCACAAGGGGCTCAGAAACTAGACGATTCACTTTAAAAGAGTGTAAAACGTCTGGCATTACAGTTTCATAGATAGAATCTCATAGATAATTTCTGGGGGCGGGGCTCTTTTTGGTGCCATTAGAGGCTCAGAAACTACATAGATCACCTTTAAAGAGTGAAAATCTAACAATTTACACATACACAACGTTCAGAACTCAATCTAACTGTTGAGTTCATAAAAGTTTTTCTCCTTTCTAAATGTCAAATTTTAGACTATCATTATGTTCTCACATTCCATGACTACGTATCCTTGGTAACTTGATACAGCAGTAGTATTTCAATGAAAATGAAAATGCACCGCAGTAGCATTTTAACCAACCTGATTTAGCAATTATTCTCAGAATTCTGTTTAAAATCATGTTTTCAGACTAAAGTCTTGTGTTACACACTCAGTTCATCTTAAACAAAGTCACACATGCACAGAAGTGAAAAACCAGCCCCGTTGGCCATCAAATTGGTTAAAGTCTATATAAGTCCCCATCATTCTCCCTGGCAAAGATTCTGTTTTTTTTTTTTTCACCGCACTCCTTTCTATCCAGTCCTTTCAGAAAGCCTGGGAGCTCACCCACATGTTTCAGGTCTCAGAAGGGTCTCTCGGGGAGGGTTGATGGGCATGTCTGAGTGTGTGCGCACGGAAGGGAGGGGGTCAGCGGCATAAAAGCCCTTTTCTTCTCCTCCTCCTCGCCTTTTTCTTTCGGATGAGAGACAAGGGGTTGCCAAGGCGATGAGGTTGGTGGTTCTCCCACTGCGTGGTCTGGGAAGAGCAGCAGCTTGTTCTGACATTTACTGAGGGCGTTCACGCCAGACAACCTTCAGATAGAGAGAAAAAGAGAGCGAGAAGAAAAGGAGGGGGTCTGCACCTGTAACATCAGGAGAGCGCTGCTTCCTTCTGTTGGGAGACAGCTGTGAGCTTTCCCTTCATCAGGCTCTTTTCCGACGTCTGCGCGATCCTTTTCCCTGTCCTCGGTTTGTCGGTGAAGCGCTTTCATTCACTCATTCTGTCGGTTAGCAGAAAGTCAGCCAAGTCAAAACACTGCCTTGTTCTCGCTTTAGCTCTTTGGCGTTTTCTCATCTTCGCTCTCTTTCAGGCCCCCTCACGTTCTGTCAGTCTCGCATCTTCACATTATCTAAACCCCGGGGAGCAGATCCGGTGCGGTGTCAACAGCTCACTGGCCGTCATTCAGACAATTCGCTATAAAGGCGTTCGCTCATTCGTGCTACATGAATAGCGACGTTTTTATAGACTGCTACAAGTGTGTTTGTAATCTGAAGGCACCCGGTAAGGGAGGTCATATCATGATTGAGAATAACAGTCTACTTTTATCTCTCTCATGCTGGTAGTGGAAAAAAGCACTTCTTATTCCACTTTTCCCCTGTTTCTACGCAGACACTATCAGAGTTGAACTAGCAGGCTGAGTCTCATGAAAACACATCATATTTCACCTAAAAATCAAAATTGTATTTTGCATTAAAAAGTGAAGCCTATTTTTAGGATGATTAAATATGAAGCGTGTCATTTCTACAGAAGTAATATTCCACAATCAGTCTTTCTTCACCCATATTTGATCATTAAAATGCATGGCGAGCAGTGCTTCGGCCCAATGAGCAGCAGCTGCAGAATAACAAACAAACCAAAAACATTTAAAACTGATATTTCATCAAAAAATGAGAATTCTGTCATCAAATACTCACCCTAATATTTTTTCAAGACCTTCGTTCATCTTTGGAACACAAATTAAGATATTTTTGATGAAATCCGAGAGTTTTCTGACTCTGCATAGACTAGAGGTCTTCACGGGTCCACTTGGATCCGAAAATCCGAGACCCGACCCGAGACCCGAGCGAGTTCAGTTCCAAAATGCTGCATGCTGTCCACACGTCAATGACGTTTACGTTCGGGTCCAGCCGGGTTCGAAAATAAATGCAGTCAGGTCGGACTCGGGTCTAATTTCATCAGGTCTGTCTCGGGTCGGGTTTATCTTTTAAAAAAAATTATTTATGCATGTCGGGTTCGGGTAAGAAGTGATTCGGGTCGGGTATGGATTTTAGGACCCGAGAAGACCTCTAGCATAGACAGCAACGCAACTGACACATTCAAGGCCCAGAAAGGCAGTAAGGGCATTGTTAAAATAGTCCATGTGACATCAGTGGTTCAACCATAATATTATGAAGTTAGGAGAATACTTTTTGTATACAAAGATAACAAAAATAATTACTTTATTCAACAATTTGTGTTGTGTTGCTGTCTATGCAGGGTCGAAAAGCTCTTGTATCAAATATGTTCAAAAATGTTTCCACAAAATATAAAAAAAAAAACAGCCAAGGTAATTATTCTTAAATAAAACTACATAAAACATTTATGTTAACTAAAATAAAATTGAAATATGTTTAAGAAAAATAAATATTACATGAAAATTAGAAATATTGCGTTAGCAACTAACTAAAACTGAACTAACTAAAAGTTTAAATTGAAACACTAAAATTACTGTAACTGGAAAAAATAGAATAACTGGAAAAAATTAAACTAAACTAAAACTAATGTTTTCAACTTCGATAATAACAAATGTTTCTTGAGCACAAAATCAGCATATTAGAATGAGTTATGAAGGGAAACTACATTTAAAACTCATTCATCAAAATCATAATCTGGATGTGTTCTTGGCAGGAAAAATAGGCGAAATCGGATTTTATTCTGACATGAAAGATTCAGATTGCCATGTATAAAAAATTTAAACTTTTTATGGAAACCCTGCAGTACACGATGAATAGCAATCATACTTGTGAACCATACATGTTAGATGTGCTCGACCGGTTGAACATCCTGTTCATTATATCATCATGCAACAAAAGACTATCAGCACAGTCTGGTACAGTTTGACTATGAGACCTTTTGCAGTGCTATACGGCAAAAAAGAAATATGTGTGGCATAGAAATGCATTAGTCTAGGGTGTGTTTCTATTTTTTTTTCAAGTGTTTGAGTGTTGAGACAGAAAGAGGCTACACAAGCCTCCCCTAAGCAGCATCACAAAAGTGCCATCAAAAAGAGGCCTGTGACGAGGGAAGCCGACGGAAGTCACAATGCGACACAACGGCGCTATCACACCGCATTCAAACGGAATCTGTGTTCGCAGTTAAAAAGAGCCAGACACATCTCTCAGGCCCTCATATCAGCCAATGCAAACCGCAGAGGAAGAGCAACTAGAGAATGTGTTGCAATGCTGCCTCACAGTCCATTCTGCACAATCAATTCAGAAGCCCCAAAAACATCTTTATTCTTCCTTTCATTCGTCATCTCAAATAATAAAATGCTTTGTGTGTGTGTTTGAGGATGTGATGTCTGGGGAGCACTCAACACAAAGTGTCACACACATACTTTTGGGCTGATATCAGAGATACAGAGCGCCGCTCATTAAATGGGCAGCATTCTGCACGCCAAGTCCATATGCGGTTCTTTATGAACTTGAGAGCAAGGATATGTTAATAGGGGGATTTTATGAGGAGCGAGCAAGAGAGAAAGCGATTGAGAGAGTGATTAAGAGAGAGGATGAGGGGAGAGTTTTAAGTACACAACTTCACCAGCATTTGCAAATGAGCCTTGTGGTTTTTTTTTTCCTCCTCTCTCTCGCCACAACCATCAACAGTGCTCCGATCTCCGTTAGCAGTCTGTGATTACCAAGCGAGCGGAATGAAGATGAGGACGTTTAAAGGAATGCAAATGCTCTCTGCGACGGCCTCCTACCATTTTAACCATTCCACAAAATTCAACTGTACAACCACATCCGTATTCCTGTAGACACTCCATGCTGAAAACAAACACAGCTTAAAACCAGCCTGAGATGATTTGTAGGTCTTTAGCAGGTTTAAGGTGGTCTCCTGACCTTGTTAAGCTGGTCTTCACGGTGGAGAAGTGTCCAAAACCCACTAAAATCAGCCAATAGACCAGACTGACCAGGCCAGGAGACCAACTTAAAGGGACAGTACAACCAAAAATTTTAATTCTGTAATAATTTACTCACCCTCATGTTGTTCCAGTGAGAAAACTTTGGTGTAACAAACAATTTTCACTCACAAGTAAATTTTACAAGTAACAATAACAAATTGGCAGGTAATACACTGAATTAATGTGACGTTTTGAAGTAGAAAGACCAAAATAGTATTGTCTTGTAAAACAAACACCAATATTATTTTATTTAGAAATTTGAAAAATCATTACAGTGTATGCTTTTTTTTTCTTCTGCAGAAAATTAAAGAAGATATTTTGAAGAATGTTGGTAACCAAACAGTTTCCATTTCTATTGACTTTCATTGTATGGGCAAACAATGGAAGTCAATGGGAACATTCTTCAAAACATCAACTTTAATGTTCCACAGAATAAAGGTTTGGAACGACATGAGCATGGACTATTCATGTTCAGATGGTTTAAGATTTTTTTTTTTTTTTTTTTGTTCAGCATGGCTTTAAAAGCCTATACCTTCTTAGGATAACAAACAAACAAACAAAAGTGTAACATCTATAGCATAAGATAACCGGCTGTCCTTATTGGCTGGTCTTTGCGGTTTACAATTGGTCTAGATGTTTAGATGGTCAGCCATCTAGGCTCCGATTCTGACAACCACCCCCAAACCCCCTCTAAAACCAGCAGATTAGACCAGATTAGGAGATCAGTGAAGACCTACAAACCAGTTCAGGTGTTTTTTTTTGTTTGTTTGTTTGTTTTTTGTTTTTTTCATCAGAGTGGTATTACCTTTTCTTCCCATTTCTTTTCTAAACCATAAAACCATTTCCGTTTTCCTGTAGAATCTCCATCCTGGTATAATCTGGTTTAAAGTGGTCTCCCAACCTGGTTAATATGGTCTTCAAGGTGGGAAAGTGCCCAAAAGTCACTAAAACCAGCCAGGAGATCAACAAAGATCAGCTTTATAAACTGATCTAGATGGTCTGATGGTTAAATTGCTTTAGATGGTCAGCCAACCTGACAAGTGCTCCAAAACCAACATATTAGACCAGGCTAGGACATTAGTTAAGACCAACAAACTAGTTTAGGCTTAGGGTTTTTTTTCCAGCAGGGTGGGATTACTGGCTAGATGGAAAACGATGTGAAAGCGAAACGTAACATTATAAAAAAAAATCAAGCAATTTAGAAATGTTTTTGCAGCTTAATGTTGTCACCCTGTCGAGTTTTGTTTGCTTCTCTAACGCAGTTACATCGTGCCCTTGAGGGCCACCGTAGAAACAGCCACTATGACACATTTGCCAACTCAATGACAGCATGTCTGAATGGTAGTTAGCAAAATATGTTTTGCCGCAAACTTTTTCTTGCTTCTTCCAAAGAGTAGACAAAGGAATAAACTAATCCCTACCTTACATGTTATTGGTAATTCACCTTAGAGGGAACCACATGGCTTAGGTTCTGCAATCTTTCTCTTTCTAGGAGGGTCAGGGTTTAAACTGAGTGACAGACCAAAAAGAAACAAGCTCTAGGGGAGACCTCACTCTCTTAGACTGGTGATTACTTCCAGAGCTGTAAGTTATGTTAATGTATTCATCTCCAAAAGCATAGTGATTATTTAGAGTTCCTCAGCAACTGTTTTAGATTTCTTTAACTTGCCATTTTATGCAAAACGGCTTTTTTCTTTCCATTTCTTTTTTAACTCTATCCCCCCTTTTCTGAAGCAAGCAAAGTTCAGTGGTTGTAGATAAGGGGTTCAGAGGGAAAGCCATAAAGAATTTAAGAAATTTCAAATCTTTTAATATTTGGCCAGTTATGTTAATGTGACCTTGATGTACAAATGAATGCAAATGAAAATGTATAGAAGAAAAGACAAGAAAAGGGAACAAAAATACAATGGAAATCCGCAATTTCACTAAATTACAAGAGAGGCAAAATCACATGAAGCATGCATAAATTCCCTCATACTTTCTCCCCCCCCCCCCCCCCCCCCCCTTCTCTTTCTTTCTATTTAAATTACCGTGGTATCATCAAGATGAGATATTCGTTCTGAGAAGACTCTTTCTTCCCCCCACCTAGACCATCAAATTAGAATGGGCTCACATTTGTCTTTCCTAGTAGAACAATGACTGAATAAATCCTCTTTCTTAAATGTATAACTTCTTTCTTTAGTTGGACTCCTGTAGCTGTGAGTGGATCCAAAATGATCATTGAAGTACAACTGAACCGTCTCAGGTGTGTATTATTGGACACCACTGACCTAGTTTTCTGGTAATAATAAGGAAAGTAAAATTTGGACTGATACAGATAAATTCAGCAGAAAGTGCTGAACTTTCAACGCATGATGTGTTTGGCAGGTCTGGACCCGTGGATGAGGAAATCTCAATCTAACACTGTGTGAGGTCACGCTTTACACTAGTGTCCATTATACAACATAATTAACCCTCAGTTGACCTTGGCTACTGTTACTAGAGCTGCTACTTCCCATTGGATTGAATTAGAGATGTCTGTGAATATGTAAAAAAATAATTTAAAAAAAAGAATAAATATTGTTCTTGTGTGGGCTGAAATGAAGTCTAACATTGCAAAGCATTCTGTTTGCCAGTTCTTTAAATAAATTGCTGAGTTAATAATAAAACTGCAAATCACAACAGAGGAAAAACACAGCTGAAGTGAACAAAACCCCCACAATTGATAACCACAGTGAATATCATACTGACACTTCTGTGACGTTAAAGGTGCTTGCAGTAGTTGTGTGCTAATTGAAAAGTTTTTCACAGCAAGAAATATATTGTGTTTTGTGAAGAGATCTGAATGGTGCATAAAATAATGAGATGAAGACTGTACTCAAAACAGTTTTCTATTAAAAGTTTTTTTTTTTTTTTTCCCCAAAATACAGTAAAGACAGTAATATTGTGAAATATTTGAATGCATTTCAAAATGTTATTTATTCCTGTGTTGCAAAGCTGAAATTTCAGCATCATTACTCCAGTCTTTAGTGTCACATGATCCTTTAGAAATCATTCTAATATGTTGATTTGCTGCTCAAGAAACATTTTTGTTGTTGAAAACAGGTGTGCTGCTTCATTTTTGGGGTCAGTATAATAATACAGCCTGGCAGATCTCTGACCTCAACTCATGAGAGGCTGGAGATGCTGAGCACATGTGGCCGGAAAACACGGGTACGCGAGTTCCAGCACACACACGACGCACTGCCAGTTTGAGGCTTGGCTGCGACAGCAACGACTTTTACAAGAAAAGGCGAGGAAAATCAGCCTGGGAGCAGACGGAACGGGCTGGAGCACGTACGCAGTAATCCCAAACACGGTGTAATCGGAGGAGACTGCTGCTGCTCTTAACGGCTTTGACAGCCAAGCACCCAGAGACGTTCACCGGCGGGAAGAGAAAGGAGGGGGCGAGAGTCACGGACGGACACACAGACAGCCGGAGAGATGAATGGAGTGAAGACGAGGAGATGAGGATGGAGAGAAAAGAAAAGTGGACTAGGAGGAGAGAAAACAGATTGATTGAGCAAACGATTGAATTGGAAGAGTACGCAGCACAAAGAGAAACGGCCATCAAAGACAAACAGAGAAAATGGACGGGGGGGGACCAGAGGAAATTAAATAAGAAAAATGAAAAGGGGAAAGAAAGGAGAAGAGGAAAATGTGGAGGGAGATTTAGACGGATTTACAGGGCTGCAGGGATTTGCAGAGAATTTGGCGAACGATTACGGGAACTTCTCATGCATGGTTATGACAGCGAGCTGTAATATTAATTACAGTAAAAACATGTGAAGGCACACTGACTCCTTATTCCCCTTTATACACACTGAACCAATCCCTCCATTCCATTTATTACCACCTCCATCTATTTTTTAGCGGTCAGGAGCACATAGGAAGGTTCCGGGAACCAGTTTCCACGTAATTGAACAGGAAGGAAGATAATGAAAGCAAACACGTCCTCACACACAGTCATCATTATCATGTGTCCAGCTAGATAAATGATACTGGAGGGAGAGAGAGAGAGGCCAATTACAGCACACTAGAACTGTGAAGCTAGTCATGTGTTCATGATCAAATCAACTTGCTCTTTGTCACTTATGAAGTCGCTGATCTCATACCGCTGAAATGGATTTCTTTCAAAACAGCTTGTATAGTTTCCTCTGATATCATTCTGATGATGCAATTCGACCCTCTATTGGCCTACTTCAAAAGACTGATCCAAGACCCATTGAAACTAATTTAGGGTTGAGGATTGGCTTGATATGTTGAAATTCAATGGTTCTGGACCAAAATATAATGCAACATCATTAAATAATAATATCCAACTGACCACGCAGTTGTGCATAGTTTGACTATCAAAGCAAACTGAAAGGAAAATGCTTCCAGTATCTTACTCTTGACGAGGATGCCAAATCAAACTATTCTGATGCAAAACAAAACTACTCAAGGTCATAAAAATACAACTCATTCTACATTAAAAAATGCCAGAGTGATAAATATGGTTTGTGTCATCCACAATGTGTAAGTATTGGCTGCCGAGAGCATGAAAAAATCAACAATCAAAAGACATTTAGAAACTTAATTTGCCAGTTTTCCCATTCAACCTGCCATGTTAATAATTCAGTACAATTTAATTGTATAGAGCTTTTCACAATACATATTGTTCCAAAGCAGCTTCACAAAGAACAGTTCTTTACAAAAGCCTCAGGGAGCAAGCCAACAGTGATATTGGCATGGAAAACTCTCTGCTGTTAAACAAACCTTTGGAGGAACTGGGACTCAGCTGGGGAAGGCCTACTCCTCAGATAGTCAATATTTAATTAAATAAATGAAGTACAAAGATATATAGTTTTTTAAAAAACAAATTAGTGTTTATTCAGCAAGGATGCATTAAATTGATCAGAAGTGACAGTAAAGACACTTATAATGCTACAAACTATTTCTATTTCCAATAAATTCTGTTCTTTTGAATTTTGTTTAGAAAAGAATTCTGAAAAAAAGGCATGGTTTCCACAAAAAAAAACAACAAAAAAAAAAACAGCGCAATTGTTTTCAACATTGATAATAATAAGAAATCCTTCTTGAACAGCATAATCAGCATATTAGAATGTTTTCAGAAAGATCATGTGACACTGAAGCCTGGAGTAATACATCCACATTTTAAAATGTATTAAAATAGGAAACAGTTTAAATTGTAATAACTGTAATGTAAAAGTTGGCAGTTATTAGCCAGAATAAGCTTACAACATATGAGTTTATTCAAAAGTCTGGACAAAAGAGACTAAAATTAGCATTTTTTTTTTTTTCACAACTGCTGGCTAATACTAAAAAAGAGGCCTCAGTTCTCTTGATATTCACAGAAAAGCTTAAAAATGTACAAACAGGCCAAATCTAACACTAATTTACTTGTGATTTCATCAAATATCATAAACATTTACGTTCTTGGGGATGCTGTAGAGTCAGACAGTCATAGTAAAAATAATGATCACACTTTATTTTAAGGTCCAATTTTTGCCATTAACAAACCGTTAACTACGACTGTTGCCTCAATGAACACCTAATTTGAGCTTATTAATAGTTAGCAAGGTAGTTGTTAAGTTTAGGTAGTTTATAAGTACTAATAAACAGCCAGTATGTTCATAATAGGCATGCTATAATAAGCAACTTAACAATGAGAACTGGTCCCTATACTAAAGTGTTACCAAAATAACCCCTGACAGGGTGATCAGGACCTATTTGTAAGCTGAGAGGTTTTGTATCATCCAGAAGTGGTTTATTTTGCTATAATGACCACCTGACTGAACACTATCCAACTTATTACACTGCTAAGCTGAAATTGTATTCATTAATGAGAGAAAAGACACTGCATGTCTATGAAGCACACTCCACAGTTGCCTGTAACAACAGTCAGTTATATAGTTTAGCATCATTATCCAAAACATCTGATTGCTGTGATGGATCAATCAGAATCAAGTATTCCAATGAGCCATCCAATAAAGACTAATATTTGCATAACTATATGTTCATACCATGGGCCAGATTTACAAACAGCTTGAGCCAGCGCAAACCATCTTTTGGCATTAAAATAGTACTGTTAGGATTTACTAAAGATGTGAAGTGAAGAATTAGCGCTGAAAAGGTGTGGACACAGTTATTTTTGCGCCTGACTTTATTGAATATGCATTTGTAAGAGCTTCCCTTTCAGACGCAAAATTTATGGGAGGAGAGTATTAAAATGAATCATGCAACGTGATTTACTGACATTTGTGCTAATCAAATTACTGGTATTTGTGCAAGTATTTATCACCCAAAAAAAGTCTTAAAGCTGGCGATAATTTGTGCTGCTCTTGGTAGATTGCGCTGGCCATTATGGAAATGATCGGGCTACGTCCCTGTTCTTTAATGTGCGCATTATCAGTAAATCACACACAGAATTTTCCCGTCTCATCGGTGCTTTTATGGAATTGCGCTCTAACGCTAATTTGCCCTGTTTAGTAAATCTATCCCTATATGTTCGCTATACCCCTAAAACTCACCATGACAACAAAGCGACATATGAACAAAGCCGTTGTGGTTGAGAGAAATGGTATTTTCCTGTTCTTACAATGTTTCTCCATCACCAAACTCCTGACCTCCCGGCGGGAGCCCCCGCTTTAATTCTCCCACTGCTGTTGGGATCCAAAAAAGCTTTAGTGAATAAATAAGATTAGGCTCATGGACATGCCACTAAATCTTATCGTTTTGGAGCAGAGAGGCAGAGAACGAGGGAGCAAGGGAGAGAAGAAAGGGTCAGTCTGGGCCAAAGCACCATCCACTGTCTCCTTCATCTGAAACAATCCCGCTACCCTCCCCAACTGGAAATTATACAAAAAAATCATCTCCGTCTGTCCTCCCTCTCGCTGCTCTTTCTCTCGCCCGTTCTTTCTCCGGCGCTGGGGAGATAGCAGAGACAGCTTGTCCTCCTCGCCACCCAGTGAGACTGAGGGATAAGCACTTACTGGAGCTTGGCAACAAAATCGTCAACTTTGCTGTTTTAAATATGCTTGTCCTCAGAGTGAAGTGGATTTGGAGGGATGAGGAGGAAGAGGGTGGGCTCTTTTTGTCTGCAGTGTGGGGTAGCGTGGCACACTACACTGGGTTACTGAGCTATAATGGGTGTTCACTGCAGGGCAGTGATTATGGCGCATTACAAATATATCATGGAAATGCAATGACACTTCGCTGGCCAGACTTTGACAGTTTATTTCAGGTGACGCTGTTTAGCGAGCGAGAGCGTAAAAATTACGTTAGCCGCCCAGCCAAACAAGATTTGGAATAGATGAATAAACCAGTGAGGCAGAATAATCACACAAGGTTATTAACTGTGCATATTGCTACGGCTTCATGTCGGGGGAACATTGACAGAGTAACAGAGTTGAGAACAACAGTATTGTAAATCTAAAAGCACGTCACTTTGCTCATCAGCCATATTGGTGAAGCTCATGTAAGGCTATGTAGGGAATATGTACAGTTGAGGCCAAAAGTTTGCATCCCCTTTGTAGAATCTGCAAAATGTTAATTATTTTTACCAAAATAAGAGGGATCATACAAAATGCATGTTATTGTTTATTTAGTACTGACCTGAATAAGATATTTCAAATAAAAGATGTTTACATGTAGTTCACAAGAGAAAATAATAGTTGAATTTATAAAAATGACCCCGTTCAAAAGTTTACATCCACATTATTCTTAATACTAAACTCCAAAACTGAAGATAATAAATAATAACAATAATAATAATAATAATAATAATAATAATAATAATAATAATTAATAAATAAAATGACAACAATGGGATATTAAATTGTACTCTTTTAGTTAAAATTATAAAACAAACATATTTTTCTCAGCCAGGTTCAGCTGATTTTGATGTGAATTCTTACAGAACATATGCTAACTGAAGTACATTTCTCAGTAGCATGACATTAGCCTAGCATTTTTCAGAATAGCAGAATAGCTTTTATGGTAACAAGCTTCGTTTTTTCACAAAACTACAGTCAAGCAAACAATAATCAAATACATTTTTCTTTTCTCTCATATGTAACACCAAAAACACTTTAGTGAAATCTTTACTACCTTAGTTGTTTACTGCAAAAAAAAAAAAAAAAAAAAAAAATCATTTTGAATTGCATAAAGTTAAAGTAATTTAAAAACATAAGTTGCCATCACTTATCATATGATTTTTTACAGTGTTGGAACAATTCATGTGAACTAACTCTTCACCTTTTTGTAGCAAAATATTTAGGTAAATGCAGATATTTATTTATTTATTTATTTTTGGCTTTTTCTAGTTTTATTCATTGTAATAAGTTTAAATTTATGAGATAAATACTGCTTATTTTCCATAATTAAATACCATCTCAGTTGTAGTTAAAAAAAAATCTAAATTATGTAAATATTTATATAAAAAAATCAATAAATAATATAAAATAATAATATAATATAATATATAATATAATATAATATAATATAATATAATATAATATAATATAATATAATACTTTTCTAACACAATATATACACATTTACAAAAAATAAATAAATAAATAAATATACACTAACCAGGTTAGCAAAAACCATGTATTATTCTACTTTCTGGGACGACGAAACAGCCACCACTGTGCGTTACAAGCTGAGGACTTCAGGGTGACAGTTACACATTTGTCATTGTAAATACACATTTAATGAGCAAAGCTTGGTTGAGGGTGAAAATGCTGCCGAGCATTGTGCTTAAGAGCGAATTCCACACTAATTGCACTCTGGAGTGTAAAAGGATATGAGCGTTTGTGTGTGTGCGTGTGTTGAAAGCCAATAACCAGATTTTAGGGTTCACATATGGGATGGATATGACGCTGATGGGTGGGGAAGTCACATAGTATTAGGAACAGACTCAAGACCGCAAGCAAGTTTCAATACAAGTGAATACAATAAGATCAGTGGAAAATGCACAATCAGGCTTATGTTTGAAGGAAAAGAGATCTAAAGAAAATAAAGAAAAAATTAGTCAGTTAAATTAGGCAAAGAAAGAGGAAGTGCAATTACTTCGAAGGAATTTGTGATGAGTGCCAGACCCAGAGAGGAATGGGTTAAAGCTCAGTATCAACCAGCAGTTATGGGATCAATCCCTGATTGTGAAACCAAGTAATTAATGACTGCCACAATTCAGAGGTTTGAGATTTATTATCGTATTATCAGATGATATTATATACCCCTTTATCATCTAAATGGTTTTAATTAGGAGGGAAAAATTAATCTGAATGTTTTCGTAACCAACAACATGATGGACATCAATAAAATATCAAAAACATTGGAAATCGGCACAATCTATATGGAGAATCTAGCCAAGTGACTGAGAAACTTGCTGCATTATGTAAAGAGGACATCAAAACAAAGATAGACGGATGATAAAAAGAACAAGAATAACAATCGGGATCTCTCCTATGATATAAACATCCCGAAACAAAAAAAGCGATGGAAATGCTGAGCTATTTTTTCCTGTTTCTCTCTATGTGACAGACGCTGATCTTCACAAATCCCAGTGTATCGCACGATAAATCCGCGTAATGTGGATTAAAAGCTGTTGAGATATAGTTATATCAGAGGAATAGATTGGACCAGGCCTTGCCACCAAACAAATCCCCTGCATCATGCCCAGAAAGACGGGGAAATTACTCCAAATTAAGGTCGAGACTAACTGCCACCCACCTACCATCCATACTTTCTTTCTCTCTGTTTTTCTATCTGTCTCACTCACACAAACACGTACATATATACTCTAGCTTGTAATCCAGGCTTGCTCTGGCCTCCATCAGCTCCTGTCCATTAGGATGTTTTTCTTTTTTTTTTCCCAGCATGCCCCCAAATCCCCTCCACTTTTCCTTCATCAGTGCATAAAGAGCCACAGCTGCTTGTCTCTGTACAACATTAACACACATTTGGACTCTAAGAGTAACACAGTTCCAAGTCTGATGGTGCAAAACATCAAATTCCGAAGCGTTTCTTCATTTTTTTTAGTGGAGCTCTACAACTGTTGGGTAAAATTGGCTCTACTAATAGTAAAGTTAATAGATGAGATAGCATAGCTATTTCCAAATCCAAATGTAGATGTCAGTATCAAATCTATTTTACCACACAAGTAACATTTTCCCTGACAAATATTTTAACAATCAAACAGTATGTAATGTATTTTCTGATGTTCAGTAGTGATGCCTGATGTGTCAATGAATCACTCGTTCTAAACAAATTGGTCAAGTTAACTAACAGAAGAGCTGAACTGGTTTGCACAACGTTTACACAACACCATTTTCAACTACAAATGGAAGAGTTTTTAAGCACATTGTGGGCCTATAAACACAATCTTTTGAAAACAGGTTCAAAAAAGTGCAAGTTTTTGAAAACTACAGTATTATCGTCTCCATGTAAACTAGAAAAACTTGAATTTTTGAAAACGGTAACAGTCTATAGGCATGCACGAGTACTTAATAACCATAATACAGCATTTTTAGTCATTTTCGCAGATCCATGTGAACAGGTATCGTTTTTGACAACATTGTCATGTGTACTTTTCAAAAACGCGAAGGAAAAACTTTTCTGTTTTTAGTACAATGTTGTTGTGTAAATGTACCTTCAGTATGAATCATTCAGCAAGTGGTTCCTCACTTCATAAACAGTAACAGAATACTTTAAAATGGCTGAATGAAGTGGATATTTACCTATAATCAATTGAAACCAAATCTGCAAATACATCTTGTTTGCTAGTGATGAAATCTAAACTGTCCTAAGGTCTAAGCAAACAGCAATATCATTTTTCTGTTTTGTTTTCTAGTAGTCACGTAGAAGAACAAATTACCACTGACTATTTGTGATATTTCATATAATTAAATAAGATGTATAAAAATCTAAATATAATTATTAAAAAATAAAAATGTATTAATATATAAATAAATAATATATAAATAAATAAAAAAAGAATATATGTATACACACACACACATACATACACACGTACCTATTTATTACTTTATTAAGTAATAAATTACCTCTTCTAGCTGGTAGCTCAAATCAAAACATTGCTTGCCCAACACTGAATAAATTTGCATGTTACAGAAATGTCAAGGGAAGTATGCAGTAAATACTGAGAGAGGACTTCAGCAGTCTTGGTTCAACTAGACACCAGGTGCACCACATCTGAGCAACATAAAACGGCACAGAAATGAAAAAAAAAAACATGTTGCATTATACCACATGATATACCAGAAATTTGTAACATTAAACTACATAAGAGGTAATCAATGTCAGTCTGTGAAGAGTTTGTGATATATAGTCATGCTATAACCCCCAGCATCTACTTTCACAGGGGCAGGTGAAATGACGGCACGTCAGCTCATTCAGAGAGATGGATGGCTGCGGATCAGCTCAGCGACTGTCATTTATCTCAGACTGAATGTGAAACTTATATATTAGAAAACTACTTCACTCATTTATCTTACACTTACTGAGTGGACAAGCCCCCGAAGCACAGGTTATTAAATGCTGCTATCAAAGACTATTACAATAGAGTAAACTATCTACTGTAGGTTGCTCAACCTCAGAACTTCCAGTCCAGCTCTCACTTCACAGCTATGTCAATACGCAAAACACTCAATGTGTCTCAATCAGCTTCTTAGTTCGGTAGTGAACTGGCTATTTTATTGAGTTTTATCAATGACATTCAGTGCACTAAAAGAAAAAAATCCTAGAATGCGACATAAAAACCAGTCAGCATTGGTGCTCACTTTGTTGACTTAATGTACTTATTTATCAATTTATCCAAAGTGATGCAAATGCTATATTTTCTTTAGCCTCAAGTCAACAAAATGGAAAAAGAATGCATATTTAATAGTAGAACTGTACTTTTTTACATTTACAATATGATAAACAAAAATCATACCTAAAGGATATCAATTTTAATGCATTATATCGCAATGTCATTGATAAATCCCTGTGACGTTTTGAGGTGCGATCTATTATTGTCCCAATGTTCAGTGGATCAAGATTCTTGTCAGTGCCTGAAATCGTGTCCATGTTATACTGGATCATGATAGGGAACTAGCAAAATGAGACAGCAACTGTCAATAAAATACAGTAAATATAAAGCAAAATCTAAAGCTTAAAAATGTATGAGTTTCATTGCAAACAATGTTTTTCCAAACAAAAGCTTGTCTCATAAGCAACAACCACTTGCCACAAATTTTCAACAACAAAAAAACAAATCCATTTGAATATTCAATATTTTAAGTACACCATAAGTAAGACTTTTTGGGTCACTGGAATTTGCATTAATCTGCAATCTCTCTTTGTAAAAACCATTTTTTTGACCATAAGGCCACCTGTACCATTTATACATGTATAGTCAGCTTTTTAACTTATTGTAGGAACGATGCTTTGAAGCAACCAGCGGTTTAATGACAGTCTCACAGACAAGCGACTGTTGAATTAACAGATTCTGTAAAGCTGTAAAACTCAGCTGACATGTCTCGTAATGCATATCCCTGTCAACACAAAGCCTGTAAAACACGATGGTCTTGATTAAAAATGCCGCGTCTACTGTTACTGTCTTGTTGCCAGTAAATGGTCTGTGATCCAGGAAAAACTGTCTGTTTTACTCACTCGCCCTCACACAAAAAGCAAAAAAATAAATAAATAAGAGCATCCTACAAACATCCTGAATAAAATTTCTCCAACCAAACATTTTTTTTTTTCTTCTGAAGGGCCCATATGTTCATCTACCACCCAAAACAGGTGTAGCAAAATAACAGATTAACACTCATTCCCAAGAGCCGCGGGCCGCTTGTTTTCACTTTACTTAAACGCCATAGCAGCTGTGTAAAAGAGACCATCAGCGGTGTTTGAAAAATCTCAGCTAACACCGAATGCACAAGATCAAGAGACCAAACCACGCCTGGGCATACAGGCCTATGTGTCTATTCTACTTTATTTATTTTATTTTTTTTTTAAACACAAGGCCTACATTAAGTTTTTCGAGCACACTTGCGCGGTCTCTAGGGGTCTTAATTGGAGGTGGCCAAAACCAGTGAAATCTAGTTCGTTCCCAAGGTTGGAACCATCTGCATGCAAACTCACCTCCGCAAAGTAGAAATAAATATATTAAAAATTCCAAAGCCACGTGTGATGAACACCTGCTCAGTCTGGGGAATATCTGTGTACCAATCTGCGGTGATTTCTATCTCCATCTAAATAAACAGTAGGTTGGAAGGGTTGAATTTTTTTCCTTCCGTCTGTCTGAACATCAGCCCAGCGCCGTCAAGGCCCAGCAGCTGGTGGGAGTCTGGTAACATAAGGGCCGGGCACTAGAAGAATAATGAACGTAACAGATTTGTGAGCTCGAAAACCCATTAGGATAACACTATTAACGATATTGGAGGGGGAGTCTGTGACGCACGCGCCACCGTTTCCCTCTGCAAACCCGTATTTGACACCTTTTGAACCTTAAATGATGATTGAGAGGTGTACTTCTTCTACAATGCTAGCCTTCCAGCTTATATTTTATGAATGAAATGGTGAGATGCTAATACTTGTGGCTTGCGGATGGAATAGAGAACGACTGGCTTTCAGATTCTGGATGTAACACACACAAGGCTATGTGAGACTATGGCTCAATACCATAATTGTGGCTTCGGTACGATACCAGAATGTAATACCTCAGTATCGATACTAAATCGATACCATGTGACAAATAACCTGCCTCAAAAGATAAGTGAATTGGAAACAATTTTATTAAAATAATAATAATAATAACAGATTCATATCTTAAAACTTTTGTATCAAACTGTAAACAAAAACCCTACAGGGAACATAGGTTACATTTTGATGTTGGAGAAAAAATATATAACTGAAGTAATACAATGAAAATATATTCAAATCTTTTCAGTGCAAACACATAGTGCCTCAAAATGTCTCAAAATGTAACAAAAAATCTACCAGGAACATAGGTCCCAAAACTTCACTGGTTCTAGCGTGTCACAAATGCACATTTGAGCTTACTGTATCACATCTGTATGTGCGTTGATCAGTTGTAAATAAAAATTAAAATTAAATCTGAATTTATGAATGATGCACTCACCTGTCGATCTCTTAATTCTCTGAAAAGATCAGGATGAGCAAGCGACAAATGTTTAAAAAGGTTTGATGTGTTGCCTCCTGTGGCAACACATGATTTATAGCAACGCTTGCATACAGGTGCAGTAAGGTCAGTTCGTTCACGTTTGTCATCTGTTTTGTATGCAAAGTAATGCCATATTTCACCTCTACTGTTCTCTTTATTTATTAATTTCGGGTGCGTTGATAGAGTTTCATCTGTTTGATCCATCGCGCTGTTCTGTTGTCATGTTTACCAGTTGCACGGCAATTTGGGAAGCACTGCCACCTACAGGTGCACTTCGCAACAGCAGCGTATGAAATACCCCAGATAGCACACGTACGTCTCCAAGATGTCTGTTAAAGATCTCTTGATCTGGAAATCTTTCAGATGTCAGTTTTACATACATTCTAAATCATAAACATCTTAAAGACATCTAATAGACGTCTTGCAGATGAACAAACACTCTAAAAAATACGTCTTGCAGATGTAAATGCAGACGTCAAATAGACGTCTCCGAGATGTACGTGTGCTATCAGGGACCGAATTGAGCAAAATTATGATATCGTACCATTTGAAATATAATATATACAGGTATTTTTCCAGTACCGGTATACCGCGCATCCCTATGTGATACTAAAATAAACATGAGATCCGCTAAACTCGACACCTCAGAGCGTCCACTAAAACCTCCACTCACCTTCACCTCGTGTTCAAAAACACATCCTCCATCCTTCTGCATTCAGAATGCTAACGCTGCGGAAGAGCAGAAAATTACGTTCTTGGAATTCGCTTTATAGCGACGGTTTATTATTTAAATTCCTCTGATTAATTTAATTCAGCACGCTCGAGCATTCACACGGATGTAAATTACAGCGAGACTACAATGGACTCGTTATCAGGGTGGGAAGCTCAATATCATGGTTTATGTTTGGAAAACTCTCAAGACCACAGAAATGTCTTGTTGATGGAGTTTTGGTCTGCGTGGCCCCAGGCTGGTCGGAGCGCTGGCGTTTATCCTCAGCGAAAATCTCTGTAGTGGAAAAACACAGCATTTTCAGTTAGAGGCATTGAAAGTTTTACAGCACTGCACATTAGACCTGTAAAACTAGACCTTTTATGAATTACTTCTAGTATTGATCTCCTATTCAACTTCGAAATGAATTAATCTAGCGGCACTGCAGCATATTATAAAAGACAACACTGACCCAGAACAAGACTGTAGATAAGCATAATTCATAAGTCTTGAGCGGTAGGGTCAGAACCTGGACCTAGACAACATCGGTTAGAGGCTCGATAACAAGTTCAGCGTGGAACCACAAAACACCGAACCCGATATGATGCACTTTTGCTCCATATCTAACCTTTCCGCTAAGTGCGGGTTGCGAGTAAGCACAATACGCTTGATGTAGTGGTCAAATTGAATGAGGCTCTTTGTCTGCGTCTGAGAGAGCTGTGTTTATAAAAGCATCTTCTCGACGCCGAGACGTATAGATGAAATATGAGGACTCTTATTGAGTAGATGGTAATATAACAGCGCTAGACTGATGAAAAATTCATGCTGATAAGTTGGCCAGGTGAAAGCGTCGCTCTTCAGGTTTTCATTTTCTCTGTTTGATTTCCTTATTGGCTGCCTGACTTCTCACTCCATTTTATTCCGCTCCTGAAAGTAAAGGGCTCTTGTTTGTCTGTATGCCCGTAATGAATGTTTGTACGTGCGTGTTTGTGTGTGGGCATGCGACACCCACTGCGTATACGGTACACTTTGGTGTTCCATGACTTTTTAAAAGCACAAATTCCATGTTGTTGTGAGACCTTTTAAAGGGAAAAGGAAAGGGGAAAGGGAAGTGGTGTGTGGCCAAGTATGGTGACCCATACTCGGAATTTGTGCTCTGCATTTAACCCATCCAAGTGCACACAGTAGTGAACATACACCTGGAGCAGTGGGCAGCCAATGCTGCGGCCCTCAGTCGTGGTATTGAGGGTGGAGAGAGTGCTGGTTATTCACTCCCCCCTCCCTGCAGGACTTGAGACTCAAACCCACGCCCTTTGGGTTACAAGTCCGACTCTCTATCCATTAGGCCACGACTGCCCTTTTAGAAAATAGTTTATCAAACTTATCTAACATTAAAAAAATCTAGTATGAAAAATATCCTAAAAACATCTGTATCCACCCAAATGAGGATTTTGGCCTATCTGCCTTCAGAGGTTCTCAAGTGTATCAAGAAAAAATAAAAATGCAATAAAATAACTATTTTCCATATTTCATGTACAACCCTTTCACCAAGTTGATTTTTTCCATTACAAAATATTTAACATTCCATAAAATTGTAATCTCAATCCATTTTCAATCCATTCACAACACAGCCAATATACCCTGTAACCCATATGTTTGTGATATTTTTATCAATTAATAGAGAAATATATTAATTAGTACCTATAATACCAACATTTGGTTACAAACTAGCCCCTAGATTAATATAACAAACCTTTCACCCATTCTGGTGTTCTAAAACTAATTATAATTATTAATAATCATTTTTATCATTCTCAGTATAATTTTAACGTTAATGGTTATTGCTTGAAAATTGCAATAAATAAAAAAAATAATAATTAATTAAATAGTAAAAATATATTAATTTATAAAGCAAATGATTAAAAAAAAAAAAAAGGGAACGTTTACAATTGCATTTAGACATTACCGAATTTTGAAAACAAACAAATTTTGGTAAATGAACATACCATTAAATGAACATTAAAATTTAGTTAGACCACCCGATTTTTCTGAAGCCTAGGTACCTTTTTTCACTAACCATTTATTACTACTACAATTACTCAATTTCATTAATGATTTCTATTTGTATCCTATTTGTGAAAGGTATCACACATGCTTGAGTGAAAACGATAGTTCTCACATTTCTTCATTAGTTGAGCATGTGTACTATTTCTCAACTACCCCCGTACCCGTGCACACAAGCATCGAACCCTGTCAAGGCAAAAGCGAGAGGCAAGGATGTGTTTGTATGTGTGTGCGTTTGTGCATGTGCGTCCACGTAAAGCAGGGCAATCGGATGCCTGCAGAATCCCGAAGAGCTGGGCTGTCAGTCAGACAAGTGTTGGAGAGCTTGTTGGGCTCTGATAAGTGCATTTATGGAAAAAGCCTGCCTGCCTTTATCCCCTCATTGCAGGTTAGATCACCAATAAAAAAAAAGGGCTAGGTGAGGAGAGAGGGAGGAGGGTGTCAGATAAGTGCGCTCCGTCGCTCTACCTGCCTGTGGTGAAGCGAACATCTGAACCTTTCAGTATAGAGATGAATTGGAAATGACCATAAGCCTCACTCATCAACAGCTGCCAGCCATGCGGGTCTCTCTCAAGTCCACGTCTTGGCTTCAATCCGGGCACCATATCATCCTCAGACTGCATTTTTCCTGTAAACAAAGGTCTTGCAGTTAGGTTCGGTTACCTCCTCACCCGCAGGCCATCTCTCTTTGTCTCTCCGCTCCAATTTGAAACTCTCGTCCTTGTTTTTTTCACTTTTTCTGACCCTTATGGCCTCTCCTACTTTTTAAACACACTTTCACCCTCCCTTCCCAATGCTTTTTTTTTTTCTCCCATATCTGCAGAGAGCTGGAACCTGGAGCTTAAGGATGATGGAGTATGTTTAGCTCGCCTTGGGCTCCGTTCCTTTCAAAGCCGTATGCAGAATGGCACTATCGGTTGCTAGCTAACGCCTCAGCATGCAGGACAGGGTACCGTGAGGAATCACTGTTTGCCCAGCCAAAGCCGAGCCCCGATAGGTTCGCCCGATTCTCACTTTTAAAGTATGAGATTGTGAAGAGGGAAAAAGGAAAAGCCGCCACAAGCTAAAAGCACGCTGGCACACATCTTCTCATAGCACCACATTTATTTGTGTTTCATGTTTTCCATCTGCAGAATTTAATTTATGGGCATGACAGCGAGTGTGTGTGCGAAAGCCTGCCTTACCACCACACACACAACAAACATGTTATATACTCAAATACTGGCTCGAGTCCACAAGAAATGTGACAGATATCAAAAACTTGCGCAAGTGTACACAAGCACGCATGTAAGCGTCACAAATTTGCTGTTAATTTTACCTGGCACGCATCTCAAGCGATTAACCATCAGGTAATTTTCCAGTTCTTTCTCTCTCCCGATTTATTTTGTCATCTCTCTCTTTTAGAGACCCTGTGTTTTACACTGGAATCCATTTAAAAATCCAATTTATTGATTTCTACACTCACTTTTTTTTTCTAGTGACTTGACCCCCATAGTTAAATATTCATAAGGCATTAAAAATAAAAGATGCACATTTTGTACGTCTGACCTATTGTAATATACGGTGGCAGCGGCAGTAATTTGCTCCATCCGGCATAGTGAGGTGAATCTGGCAACATCAGAGACAAACAAAACCATCAGCGTCCCACATGCTCAGCGTTGATTAGTACACCACGAAAAAGACAATGCAATTTTCCCTTTTGGCAGCGCAGGGGCCTCCATGACTACCTTCATAACATTATGTTGTTGATGATGTTCTTATAAATGGCTTTTTTCTCCCTCACTCAAAGCCAAACTGGGGAAATTGGCTTCCATTATGGCTTTTAAATAAAATAAGCGCAAAGCAATAAGAACTGAAACTTGGGAAAGCCATAAAACCACTAATTAAGATGCACCGCGGCTCAGCTAGCGAGAGAGATACAGTAGAACGGAGAGTATATTTTTTGAAAATCCCCACAGAGAGAGGAAAAAAGATGGTGGCGGAGGGGGAAGGGGACTGGTGGAAAGAAAATAGAGAGACGAGCTTTATTCCCTGGGTGAGGCTTAGTCAATCTGTCCTGTCTGAATCCAATATAACGCATTAAAACTGAATTATACAGCACCGCTCGGCGCATTCACTTTAGTGGTGGAGGAAACCGGGGACAAGCGGGTGTGAGTCACTCGTTTTTTCTCTCCCCACCCGTGACTGTTCCCATCTTTTCTTCCCTCTCTCATCATTATTTCTCAGAAGGGTTTACAAGGCCTGTGATTTGTGAAAAGGATGCCATGTTGGCTCAGTGTGGGCCCTTGCATCTTCCAAGAGGGAGGAAGAGAAGATCCAAAGCTCCCTTGTGCAGCCATATGGACGAGAAGGATGTGTAGAGGGGTCCCTGACAGAAAGGAAGAGGCTCCCCCTGCGTCACAGAAACATCTCAAGGCAGACTATACAAGAGGGGCTTTAGGAACCGTAGGGGTCCCTCGATGGGAAGTAGGTGCTAAACGTTTTAATTACGACAAGACACTCCACAGAAGACTAGGAATATGGGAAGATGAGGATGAAGGCATTCAGCAGAGGCAGATTTCACATGCAGGTTAACATGTAACATTCATACACCATTTATTAAAGGTTTAGTAGCAACCCTAGAAAAAAAAAATACAATTTATGCATTTATCATTTAAAATTTGGGGTCAGAAAGATTTGTCTTTTGTTTTTGTTTTTTTTTATAAATTATTACTTTTTATTCAGCAAGGAGGCATTAAATTGATCAAACGTGACAGTGAAGACATTTATAATATTACAAAAATGTTCTATTTCCAATAAAAGTTATTATTTTGAAGTTTCTATTAAAAAAATAAATAAATAAATCACCGTTTCCAAAACAATTAATAATAAATGCTTCTGGAGCACCAGATTAGCATATTAGACTGATTTCTGATGGATCATGTATCACTGAAGACTGGAGAAATGGCTGCTGAAAATTCAGCATTTAAAATATATTACAACAGGAAAATGTTATTTGAATTTTTTATTTAATCAAACAAATGCAGCCTTGGTGACCATATAAATTACCAAAAAAATTACCAAAAAGCATTACCATTATTAAAAAAATCTTCACTTTTAGACCTATTGGTTTAGACCTATATTCACAAAAATATTTACTTTGTTTATTGTATGTTGAATAGTTTGTCTTATTGTGCTGGCAGATTTTAAATATACAAAATATAAATATTTTAAATGTTAAATAGTTAAAAGCCATGGAAATAATTAGACAGTGCAACAAGACAAAAAGACCAACAAGTAAAAAAAAAACAATTTTTTATTTATTTATTTTTTTGCACTGTAAAAGCAGCATGTGAACCTTTTGCTAAACAAGGATTGCCCTATACATATACACTATGGAAATCCAGACCAAACCAGAAAGGTTTTTAAAATGAACTGAAATGCCTCTGCTTCTCATTGCTCAAATATAGTGTTTCTTTTACTGCTGAGATTAACAAATGCATACATAAGAGCAGTAATACTTGGGTTTTAGGAGTTTCATGGCACTTTGATCCAATAGGATAAGGGATAAATCCCGAACCCATGAAGAACCAGCAGTTCTTTATCAAATAGATTAGAAGATGAGCTTTACTATTTTGGCATTATGGGAGATTTGGTCACAAAGTGTCACAGTTCTAATGTGTTGCATCTCTATTCCATTTACTCTGCCAAGTGACTGTGGAGAGGTGGGTAAATGGTAAATCCGCTCATGCTGGAATGGATGACAAAGTCATAAGCAATTCTATTCCTTCTTGCAGTAGCAATCGCTTCAACTCCTGTGACTTACATATAATGTCTAAAACGTACGTAGATAAAATTGTTTTTCCTTTCATCTGACAGAGAGAAAAGACAGTGACCAGAAATGACTGGGGAGAGAGAAGGAATGTGATCTGGACTCAATCATGCATGACAAGCACATCAGGAGAACGTGTGCTAACCGCTGTGCTACGCATAAGCTTTTATGGTTAAGATGTAGTTTTATCAACCCTCACCCTTTGTTGTCTTTGTTCGTGTCCTCCTGCTTGCTTCTGAATGTCAGAGGTCTCATCTAATGGAAAATCAGTCTGTAGGTTATTGACTGACACGAAACAGCTGGATCAGTAACAGATAACTGAGGGTCAGATTGAGAAGTCAAACCTAAACAGATCTCTGCTTTAAGGCCTGGAGGAGGAGGATAATGTCTTATTAGGGATTTACTTTAAGATACACAAGTAATTACACCACTGACAATAACAAAAACAGATAATACAAGAACACAGAATGAAAAACAACAACTGATATGTTTTCTCTCAGGTGGGCCACCACAGTGGTAATCTAACTGATAAAGATGTTCAATGACAGTGTTTTTTTTTTTTTGTTTTTTGTTTTTTTGATTTTGCCAATGATAACACAAGAAAAAGTAACACAGCAAAACATTAAATCACTAAAAATAAGAAAAATATAAGGTAAATCCAAAGTATTTTAAGGATTCCTCCACCACAGCTAAAAGAGCTAAACTAGTAAACTGAGTTATTAATTAGATCAAATAAATAAATATTATTTAAATGTAATTAAATTTGAATATTGTAAATACGTATACAAAATGTATTAAAAATACATTTTGTATACGTATACATACATATGCCTGCTAAATAGACTAAAATTAATTAAATTAAATTAAATTTGAAGGGAATTAAAAAAAAAAGAAAAATGTTAAAAGTGGCACTACTAACATAGTTGAAACAAAAAAAAAGAAAAAAGTGGATAAATACATTATGTATGTATCTCTCTCTACACACACATATAAATAATTTCATTAAACACTGAAAAAAAAAAACATTTAAAAAATATACTAACAATAGGTACAATAGGTCTAAAAAATAAAACAAAAAAGGGCAAATTCTCATGGTGAAAATACAGATTTACTCCACTTAGAAATGCTATGTCCAACCCTAAATGCACAAGAAAGTCCATTATCAGCCAAGTCTTTTTTAACGCATGCTATTTGATTACAAAAAAAAACAAAAAAAAGGCTACAAAAGAATGTAGTTGGCAGAAACCACCCTATGCTCAATCTAATTAGCTTTTTGGCAGCTTGGTAGATTTTCAAAAGTGGAAAAGAACAAAAATGTCACGCATTCATCTTTTTATTATCATTATTATTATTTTTGTTTTTTTGGAAAGAGAAACTTTGGGATTTTAAGCTTATTATAACAAGTCTGAAAGACTATAAACACTCTCCTTCTCTCTCGAAAAACTGTTATTGTTGATCCAATAATTAATAGTACATTGACTCTTATGTGCTGCTTCCAGCTCTTATTCCGGACGCTTCACTGGGATGTACGAGCATGTGATACTCTCAACTGCTGTGTTTATGTTGAGGAGCGTAAAGCTGGCATCAGGGCAATGTGCTCCATGGCATCAGCCTCTCCAGCAAATCTGCCCCTGATTCCCAGACCCCGTCCAAACCACCCACCCACCCCCTTTTATCAAAATAGGTCACTTCCAAGTGAAGCCAGTTGGCAAAGAAAAGAAAACAGACTTTCTAAGCTAAAATAAACAACAAATGTAAGGGGAAAAGGAAGTATAGAGAAGATCAGATTCCAAATTGTCTCTTTTATTTGCGACTTTGTTGTCTAAACCCCTAAATGCTGAAATTCCGAGGATGTGATCTGCAGTGGAAGGAATTTTGCTAGTGGGGAGCAAGAGCATCATTGTCTTTAGGCAGGGTGTTAGAAAAGAAAGCCCAACATAGCCTACATACAGCCAGCCCACAGTGAGCGCATGTAATCCACCCAAGACATAAGCTGGAGGGAGGGATGTAATTGAAGCTGCCTTGACAGGAGCAAGGAAACACAAGATTGGAGATTTGGAAAGGATGGAGGGGGGACCCGGCTGTGGGTGGGTGTGTATGTGCGTGTTCTGTGGTCACAAGAAACAGCAGATGGTTCATTTCCTGTGTTGATTTGGGGGTCAAGATAGACAAAGCTGATGATGATTCGTTGGGCTATAATACGGAAGTCAGTGAGACTCAGCCAGACACTAACAAGCCAAATACCTCCACATACTTGCACGGGCATTTCCACACGTAGGGAGATGTCCTATCTTTAAGCTTTAGGGAAAAGAGATGGAAATGACAGAGATTCTGAAGTATCTTGGTTGCACGTCTCTGGGGAAAAAAAATAAGTAAACTCAGGAAATACTGGTGCAAAACATACAAACCCATTTTGTTGTACTTTGTCTTGTTTTCTAGTGAAAATGTCAACATGCTGAAACAAGATAAATTTACTTGAAAAGAAAGTTTTTCATTCTTCAAAGATATCTTACAAATTTGTGTGTGGTTTGTGCTTAAAACTAAAAAATGTGGAATAAAAAAAAAGACTTTTTCCCTTTGAATAATGTTTCTTTTTTTCTTTCTTTCTTTTTTTTTTTTTTTTTTTTTACCCATCTGGCAAATAATTCCTTTATTTGAAAATGTCAGTTTGCTTCAAATAAATGTGTCAAAATAAATTTTACAAAAGCAATTTTATATACATAGAAAGCACATTAAATGCAAGTAATTTTAAGGTTTCACATAAGTTTAGGGAGAATAAAATGTCAAAATTTGAGTAAAATAAATGTTCCATTGTCATTCAGTGTAACACCTATATTTATGTAAAAATTTAAACAACATACTTATTCTGACCTGTATGACCTGTATGTAAAATATATAAAAGAATAAGTGAGCATACTAAATTTTATTGCATTTTAAATGAGTAAAAAATTATTGCTGATAAATGGCCAAAATGGGATAGTTGGATAGACTTACATTTAAAAAAAAAAAAAATGTAAAATTACAAGTATGTAGTATTTGGGGTCAAACTAATTAGTCTTTTAATATGTCATAAACTGATTCTTGTGGTAAATATGCCTGACAAGATTGTTACACTGAATGACATTTTAGTGGCTGTTTTCTGTAAATCATGGTAAAAATGTATGATATTTATTTTTTACACAGAAAAAAAAAAAAAAACTATTTAATTAAACAGGACATTTTCTAATGTATTGGAAAAACAACAACAACAACAATTCAAATCTATATTACACATTGTTTTGATGCTTGAAAACCCTTTTTCGTCTTTGACCAATGTATGTTATTGTAATAAAGTTGAGATATTTATACTGGAAAAAGACAAAATACTGAGCAAAAATTTTGCTGTGAATGTCTTATTTTAAACCCTTCTGAAGTGCTTAAAATCTAGGAAGCAGTTTAAGGGGCCATTCACACAGAACGTGTCCTTGCATCTAAAAATGTGAGAAGCAGTGCTCAGGAATGTATTTATTTATTCATTTTTTTTTTTTTTAAATCACAGCGCAGAATGCCTCCTCCGTTATGTTGCCATCAAATAAAACAGTTGCCAAGCCAACTTGCTACTGTAAACAAAAGATTGCAAAGTTTGCCGCACCTCCGATGTCTTCTGATTGGTCCATTGTTTTGGAACTGACATTGATGAGCAGTGCTGCATGTAAAAGTTGAAATTCCTTTAACTTGACAAAGCATCTTAAAAATGTGGCACTCATGTGAGACGCTGCAAAAGATGCGAGACGCAACCGCGATGGTCATACACGTCCGTCTAGTACGTTCATAGAGAAAAGCAATGGAAAAGCAGTGCATTTAAATGAGGTGTTGAAGCTCGTTTGATACTCACATGGTCTGATTAAAGGCAACAGCATTAAACAGGTGTAAACGCTATATAAATAATATCCTATCTGTGAAAACATGACTTGTCACATTTAGCTTTAAAAGGAAAATAACTAACTAAATTCCAATTTTAGGAAAACACACATATGCACAAGACCTCACAGAACATCTTCAATACGTCTGATTTCAACATGCAGTTAAAGACGTAATGTGAAACACTTCCAAAGCTCTCCAAATAAGTAAGAATTCTGCTTTTTCCTTTTTTCTTTCTTCACTTTTTTTGCATTTGTCAACAGTGAAACACTGACAAACTGAGGAATGTAGCTGTTCACAAAATCAGGGAAAGACCCCTCAATGTTCGATCACACACAGTCACAGGAGATGCATTTGAAATGCATGTTAGTGCCAGGTGTAAACAGCAGTGTGTCTCGGCTGACAACATGTGATCGGATCACCCGAGACAGATGTTACTAGGAGGTGTAAACAGGGCCAGAGAAGCATCTCTGGGCAGAATAATGAAAGTGATACAATGGTGATTTTGCCAAGTATGACATGTTCTTGGATCAACATCTTTGTTAGGCCTGGAACAACATTCCTATAAGCCAATCATGTCAAGGAAAGGGAAGGTTTATGGCTTTGAAAAAAAATTCATCAATAATTTCTAATTATTATTCTCCTCAGATTACAGTTTATGGCAATGCATGATTAGGGACAGGGTTAGCACCTTTTAAAAAAAAAACAAAACAAAAAACAAAACACTCTTACCCAAGAACACATCCAACTTTGCAAAAATCTCAGTAAATTGGGAAGAAATGGCAGATCAAATTGACAGCAATGCATTGTGGGATACTGTGTCTCACACAGTATGCACTGGTTGAATACTGCACTTGTCGAATGTATTTGATTATTTGGATATTTAATGTAGCCAACAGTGCATACTTACTGCAAAAAGTATAGTATAGTATAGTATAGTCAGTGTTGGATAGTAACTGATTACATGTCCAAAAAATTGTGTATTTGTAATTGGACTATATTGCACTTTTAAATGCTTATAATCAGATTACAGTTACTCTTTTACAGATTACATGATTACATATTATTCACACAATGGCAGTAAATGATTCATAATTTGACTCGCCCTGTTTTTTTCCTTATCTTTCTTAAACTTTCCTTTCAAAAATTCGACTACATTTATACATTTAGAAAGTCTTCCAAATTTTCATCAACTCACAAACCCCCTGTAGTTCATTCATGAATCATTTAATACACTTCATGATGTTGATAAAGACTGGAATATATTTTAGGTCAAAAGTAATCAAAAAGTAGTCAGAATACATTACCTAAAATGTGTAATCCGATAAATTATGTTGCAAACTACAATTTCCATCATGTAATTTGCAATCAGTAACAGACTACAATTCGTAAGTAATCTACCCAGCACTGCGGATCTCATAGTATAGTATACTATATCCAAACATTCCATATCTCACTTTCTCAATCATTCTGAACTTGCTCAATCTTACTGTGGGCTTCCTGCGAAAGTGGTCCACCGGGGACCTGGTGCACCGTCACACTCGATACCCTTGCCGTATGTTTACATGCGACTCCAAGAACATAATTGAAATCAAATTCCTTTTTATTCATAGGCGTGATAACACATAAAAAAATATGCTTCATGTGGTGGATTGTTTTTGTACGAGTAAGTCAGCTGTAAGGCAGCACCATCAACAACAATAACAGATCAAATCATCACAGAAGAAGCCCCGTAGACAAAGCATTCATGAACATCTGGAAATGCAGTTTGCTGATGTAACTGGCACAGGAGAGGAGTATCATTCAGGGAGATAACGATCCTCGTGATGGCCAGAGATATAATGGCGGTAGCGATGATGACAGTTATTGTTCTTTGTTGTCTTTTTTGCAGCTGTAAGGAGGCGGTGAGAATCGATCCCCGAGTCTCAGCTTGCTGCCGGGCTCTGAGGAAGACTGCGGCACTGAGAGAGAGAGAGAGAGAGAGAGAGATAAAGGAAAAGAGGGAAGATAAAAGATAGCAGGAGATAGACTGATCCTTTTCTCCTCCTTCTTTCTCCTCCCTTCATTTGATGGCTGGCCCGCAGCTCTGATTGCTATCTGCCGCTAGTTTAATTGATCTCGGTCACGCTTCCACGCGAGCCAGGATTAGCGCTTATCAGAGTGGACGGGGGTTTCTTGGGGGAAGATCGCGTTTGCTGATGATCAGACCCTGTCACCCTCCTCGAAACAGATCCGGTATGTATGTGTGTCTAAGAGCGGGCCTTGAGCTCGGGGATTAGTCTCCTTCAGCGTCGATAGCGTGCGATGAACGTGTACGTGTGCGTACATGAGAATCCTCAGCCAGTCCGGTGGCTATTTATGGGCCCCGGCGGAGCTGTGGCTATGTCTTTAATCACCGGCTGTTATATTGACCTGATTTACAGGACAAACACTTCATCTTGTGGACCAGAGATGGACCACAAACAGAAGGGGGTCCCACTGGGGCGGTGGTTTGAGAACAACTGGAACAGCAAAGGTTGACTGTGACTGTCTTGCCTAAAAAGACAAAGCAGACAATTTTTCCTCCCTTCCAGACTCCGACTTCTCCCCAGACTCTGTAATGATGTTAATGAGGAGACTCCAGGGCTGATAAGGTCACTCAAAGCGCAGGTTCAAACGTACCAAGTCGGCATGCGTCCCCGCACCTCCTGTGACTCAGGCGCTGGAATTAAACTTTCAGCCAGGCCAATTTTCAAAGCCCTCATACTCCGTTGCCAAATGCCAGAGCCACTTCAAACACGTCTGATGGAGAGACAGTGAGAGAGGGGAGGGGGAAAAAACACGACAGCTGGCAAAACTGGTGCAGCTTCAAACCGAATGAGGGGACAGTCTTTATGCCTAAGAGGGATGGCAAATCCCTGGCTTTACTGCGGAACAGGGGATGTTAGGGATTTCTCTATCAAACGGCAACAGTGCAGAGGCAGGCTGGGAACAAAGGTTTTTTTATAACAGGGAAACGTTCAGTATCAAAGGGGGCACAGCAAGACACGGACTGCTTTTTGGACCAGCAAGACTGACAGATCTCTTTAGCGTAATGACCGTTTGTTCTGTCTTTTCTGTTTTATGTTTTTTCTTACATGGCAAGAAACCCTTTGGGTCCAATTTGCATGCAAGTCTACTGAGAAGACAGGAAGTAGACCCTGGAGGGCTGCAAACACAGAGCAGGGTAGGGGGAAATGGGGCAAATTGTGCGACCCCCTCGGTTCCCTTGTCACCCCGGTGGCGTTTATCGTTCAGGACATGACAGATAGGAGACCTTAAGCTAAAGAGTCGCCATAGTCATCATTCTTCTCCACTTTCCATTTCAAGACAAGTCACTCTGAGGATAACGAATGAATCAAGGATATCCGACCGTTTCGTTGTGGCGTATGTCTGGGGGAAAGGGAGGAGCCAGCACACAAAGGAGACTTATGCATCAACGTCATGTCCAAGTTTATGCACGGCCATAAAATGCAACATAATCGCTACAGACAGAACACGTCTTTTCCTGCCGGTGTGCTTCAATGAAAGCAATCAGGCTGTGTTTGATCACGGAGCCCTTTTTTGTGTGGCTAAATAACAATTGACTGGCTATTGATTCTCAGATGCTGAAACAAATTAAATTAAATCTGCTTTATGACTCCCTATATAAACCATTTCCACTCGAGGTCCAATATATGTGACTAATACGTGTAAGCAACAAACAGTCTTTACATTCACACACACACACACACACACACACACACACACACACACACACACACACGCACACACACACACGCACGCACACACACACACACACACACACACAGCAGCTGCACGATTTCACTATAAAAACGCATTTATGTGTGTATGAAACCATCCAGCCATACATACAATTGCCTCTTCGTTCCACAGCTTGCATACGCATATCAAGAGTTAAAATTTGGGAGTTTTGCTTGAGTCCCACTTGTCCAAAATGCCTCAATGTGACCTGCTCAATCATTCTGAGTCACTCTGACCTAGAAACACATTTTGAGTGCAAACATATTGCAAGTTTTATGCACTATAGTAAAAGAGGAAGCCTAATATTTAGAAAGTCAGTTTTCTAACTATATACTTATTTTATTAGCATACCAAACTGTTACTGAACTATAAATCTTTAATGAATAGACAGATAATGGTAGAGATAGGTTTTTAATTCATTTATCTTTTTAGGCTGCTTATTTGTCACGTATAGATTTAATATGGATACCAAGATATTTAACGCTATCTCATGACCAATTCGTACGTATTTTACGAGGTGGCTTATTCGTACGAATTCGTACGACCTCACTCGTACGACCTCACTCGTACGATTTTGTACGATTTGTCTAAACCCCAGTGACGGGTAGGTTTAGGGGCGTGGTTAGGTGTAGGTCATTCGTACGAATTCCTACGAATTGGCAACTCATAAAATATGTACGATTTTGCAAAAATCGTATGAATTTGTACGAGTGAGGTCGTACGAATTCGTACGAATTAGCCACCTCGTAAAATATGTACGAATTGCCGTGAGATCGGGCTCGAGATATTAGATTCTGGTATAATACCGAATCCAAAATTGTTGTATTGAGCCAATACTACATAGAATTACAGAATAATATATATAAGAAAGTTACAGTACAAATAAAAATGTAAATGCACTAAATAACACTGAAATACTTTGAAAGTATTACTTTTTTTAAACTTTGCTTTTTTGACTGGAGCAAGATGGCGCCTGTGTACATGGCAAGCCACTGCTCTCACCTACGTTCTCTGTTATGTCCTGCTGTTGGCTGTTTTTATGTTTACTCATGTCATTAAACTATGTCGAGACTCTCACTTATGATCGTCAATCACTCCTGGACATTCGTAGTCACTGTCTGGTTGTCTCTGAAATGAATCTGGTAAAGTTCGTGGATATCCCACACAGGAGTATCATACGAGACATTTCGGATTTTCTTCAAAGATGGCCGCTTGACATCATCCTGAAAAAGCGTCGGAGAAGATGCGGGAAACACGGAGGAGGGATCATCAGACTAAAATCCTATCTGCGAGCTAGCGTCCCACCCAGTTTATGTCCTCTGCGTTGGACTACGGTTTATTGCTGTTTTGCGGTCCGGCATTTACCGGTCCAGTCGTCGTGCTGGCTCCTATACATCCTCCCGGTCCCTCAGGCCCTTCCGGATTCCCCAGGTCGTCCTCCCCTGGATCTACATCCTCGGATCAGCTTTCGGCCTCGCACGGTGGGAGTAAACCCGGCTAACAAGACCTACATTCTCAATGATTTTATGTCCTCTCACAGCCTGGCCTTCTTGTTTATAACTGAAACGTGGGTGAAAAAAGGAGGCTTAAGCCCCTACTCTGAACTTGTTTCAGCTGATTACTGTTTCTATGATGCTCCCCGACCTACTGGTAGGGGAGGAGGATTGGCTATAATCATAAGGAAAACTTTTAAATCACGCTGTCGTCTGTTATCCTCTGCCACATATACAAGCTTTGAATCTCAGCTATTACTGCTTGACTGGTCTGAACCAATAGTCCTAGCTTTGATATATCGGCCACCTCACTTAGTAAATGGCTTTATAACGGAATTTTCTGAGTTCATAGGGAACCTGGTTACTTAACATGACCGGTTTCTTTTAGTTGGTGACTTCAATGTCCATGTGTGTTGCCCCTCTAAACAATTATCCACAGAGTTCCTGAACACCATTGACTCTTTTAATTTGCAGCAATGGGTTAGCTGCCCTACACATCTCCTAGGACACACTTTGGACTTAATATTGACTTTTGGTCTGTCTATAACAGATGTGACTGAATCCCTCATATCTGACCACTTTCCCATTGTGTTTATGATGTGTCTTCCTGAGATCCCCCATAACAGCTTCTGATACAAGACAAACCCGCGAATACTCGCCACACTTTTGCGAGGATTTCTCTGCGCTTTACAATAAAGTTAACTCTTCCCTGTTGGCTGAGTCGTCATTTTCTGATCATGATGTTGAACACCATTTCAATTCCTTAAATACAGTTTGGACGGACATATTAAATTCCATTGCACCTTTTAAGCTTTTTAAACTAAAACCCAAATCAGAACCTTGGATTGACAGTAACATTCGCTCCCTGAGACAATCCTGCAGAAACACGGAGAAAATGGAAAAAAGACAAACTGCAAATCTCTTCTGATATCCTGAAGAACTGTTTGTCCTTATATCAGAGAGCTGTTAAGAAAGCCAAGGCCTCCTATGTTTCAAATCGTATTGAAAAGCATCACTGTACTCCTAAAATACTTTTCTCTGTTATTAACTTTGCTCTTAACCCTCCTACTAATTCTTTTCAAAATCCCTCCTTTGCGCTTTCTGAGGACATCTTGAGATACTTCTGTGATAAAGTTACAAATTTGAGGGCTCAGATACAGATAACTGATTACATTGAGTTGCCACCCACAAATCCAATGCCTCCTTGGACAACATTCAACTCTGTATCTTTACAAACAGTCAAGGAGGTGATCACAAAATTAAAACCTTCTTCCTGTCCCCTTGATATAATACAACCTCGATTTTTGAGGCAAATTATTGATACCGTGGGTCCGGGGCTGGTATCACTGTTGAATAACTGTTTGAAATCCGGGTCCATTCCGGACGACCCGAAAATGGCCATGGTTACTCAAGAAGCCCTCTCTTGATGCCTCTGTTTTAGAAAATTATCAGCCAATATCCACCTTACCATTTATCTCAAAAGTAATGGAAAAAATTGTGCTCCTACAACTTCAGTCTTTTTTAACTGATAATCATATCTTTGAAAAACTCTTTTCACAGTTACGCCAATGATCTACAAATGTACTTGCCTTTGACTAAGAAAAATTTTGCCATTGATACTCTTACTGCTTGTCTTGCTGATGTCAAATCATGGCTCTCTAAAATCTTTCTGTTCTTGAACCCAGATAAAACCGAAGTTATTGTTTTCAGTCCCTCAGAGCATAGGTCAAGTATTTAACTCAATCTCGGGACCTTAAATTCCTTCATCTCTCCCCATGTTCGGAATCTGGGTGTGGTGTTTGATAATTCCTTAAAATTTGATAAACAAATTAGTGCTGTAATAGGTTCTAGCTTCTTCCATCTTCGTTCTCTTTCTAAAATTAAGACATTTCTCTCAAAAAGCTCGCTAGAGGTTGCTATCCATGCCTTTATCACGTCTCAGCTGGATTATTGCAACTACCTCTATTTTGGTATATCAAAGTCTCAAATATCTCGGTTACAAGTAGTTCAAAATGCAGCAGCTAGATTCTTGAAGGGGTGTAAAAAGTTTGATCATATCACTCCCCTCTTGCGATCACTGCATTGGCTGCCAGTTCACTATAGAATTGAGTTTAAAATCTTGCTACTTGTCTATAAATCTCTTAACAATCAAGCTCTGTCTTATCTGACTGATTTACTCCACCCCTACATTCCGGTGAAGGGACTAAGATCAGAGGGCAACCTTCTCCTCCAGACCACTAGAACCCACTTAAAAACCAGGTGACCTAGAGCCTTTGAAGTGGCTTGTCCCACCCTCTGGAACAACTTACCTGTTCACATCAGAATGGCTTCCACTTTATCTGAGTTCAAGTCATTTCTTAAAACACATCTTTTCTCTCTGGCTTTTAACATGTAGGCTGCGTCCGAAAGCTCTAACATGCTGCCTTCGGATGCAGCATTACAAGGCAGGAAGGTGTCAAGGCATGTCCGAATCTAAATTCTGCTTCACTCCGGAGGTACTTTCTACTGATCAAATTTTGAAGGCAGCAAAGATGTATCCTTTGCTGCCTTTGATATCCCACAATCCTGTGCGTTCCATTCCGTGACGGTTGAGCTAAAAAAAAATAAAGATGGCGTGTGAAAGTTGCGTTTGGTGGTCAGTTTGTGTAAATATATATTTCTGACTAACTTTTTGCACTTTTGATGTTATTTCTAGCGAGAAATCAGTATTATAGTAATAAAATATTCATTTAGTTATCACCAAAACTTGTTCCATTTTGTTGTAGATCATTAAACCGTTACGCTGCCTCAGAAGCCTGTCTGAAATCAGTTTCACAGGGTGCCTCCGTACAAAAATGCTGCATGCAAAGTCATTGCCTGATAAGGCAGCGAGGCAGCAAGTCAGCTGCCTAGGCTTTCGGATGCAGCCGTAGTAATGTTGTGCCTTTGAATGGTTTTTATCTGCTTTTGTTGTTGTATTGGTATCTGAATGGTTTTAATTTGTTTACTGATTTTCTCCTCATTATATATATTTGTTTGTTGTGCAGCACTTTGGTCGGCCTTGTTTCGTGCGTAAATGTGCTCTAGAAATAAAACTGAACTTGAACTTGAAAGCTGAGAATTCATCCAAAAAAACAAACAAAAAAAAAAAAAAACGTTTTTTGCTAAATGTCACATTTCTCCATAAACGGCTGAAAATGATAGAGCATCACACGTAAAATCTAGCTCCCCATGCGAGTTTATAAATGGTCACTCAAACTATCCTTCCCCAACAGAATAAAATCACGCACAAATAGCCAGAGAGCTGGTATATTGGGTCATTTTCTGCAAGGCGGCGTGCATGTAGGTTTACGCAACCAACCCCACTGAGAGCTGGGAATTTGGAGCTCTGGTTGCTAACAAAAAGCACCAGGCTGGCACATTGGACACTGCCAACTGAACAATCAGCGATCACTTTCCAGGCTGGCACTTTCCTCTCTCCATCTATCCTAATGTCTGCAGCATGCCAGCTGCTTTGCTAAATAAGCAGTGCAGAGGAACACACACACAGAGACTCAGTTCCACGCTTTGTACCTGAGCCCAAAAGAGGATACATGGGCATTGAGCTCTGTAATGGTGAGTGGGGGAATGTTGGACTGAGCATCCAAATGCCTCACAATGTGAACAGATACGTTGAGAGTATAAAAAGCACGTCGTCACACATATTTCTTATTTTGGTGTTCATAGGTTTGTATATACAGTCAATGAAAGTATCCACTAATGAGCGAAAATGCATTTTGTCTACGAATACGTGCGCACAGGTGGATCTTGGTTTAAGCTACATTTGAAAAAACACAAGTCTCGATAGACTGAGCAGCCATCGATGTGGCTCCACGCACATAGTGGAGTGAGCAGATGGCAAAACAGATGATCCGCTCTCGTTTGCCCCTCCACCGTCCATATTTATTTTACACTGACTGGCTCCGGGTTTCCCTCCACCTACATACACTCCAACTGCACCAGCAAAGCCACACCGCTTACTGCAACCTCTGATTAGAAGACAAAAGAAGTGTGAAGAAGAGAAAGAGTGAAAAGAAAGTCAACTGCTACGCATGAAGCCCAAGCCAACACAAACACACATTCACAAATAAAAAATAAAATAAAATCCTGGCTCGCCCAATGGCCAGCCATCAAAGTTCTTAAATAACTTAATATTGATCAAAGCAAGCAGCAAATCCATGAGTTGTTCTGAGCTACTGATCATGAGTAAAGTTTGGGTCGATGGCATCCGGCGTGATTTATACAGCTTCCTGGAGTGCCGATAAATGAGTGGACTGATTGGCCGGCGAAAGGAGGAGGAATGAACTTGACAGTTTACTTCTTTTGATCTTGCGGTACTTCCTCTGGAAATGAGAACGCTTGCCTCAGACAAATCCTCAGCAAGACATCTCATTTGGCTTGGGAATTCACCAAAGCTTAGAGGCTGAAAATTGGTCTTCATCTCAGCAGCTTAATGGAACCCCTGCTTTTTTTGTCATCCGGGCAAAAGGAGAACATCAATTGTCACAGTCTGATCCATGATGTTCATCACTGTGCTGTCTTTTGTTCGTTCTGCGGCAAAGTTAATGTCAGCATCTATTTTTTTGGACAATGCATCTACCATCTAAACAGAAGCCACCCCCGTGCCGGCTTTTTTGAGGATGTCTCTGAATATTCAGATCCTGGCTTGAGAGGACCTGGCAGCGTTCCTCCACACTGACTGAAATTGCGGTTGATCATCGGAAGTGACATGGCGGGTGTTCCTCAAGGCCTTTGGCTGAGTGAGCAGCTCAATTAAAAGCGGACTGTGGGGCTCTCGAGGGGGGCGCGTTCCCCCGCCCTGCCCGAACCGTCCTCGGGTAAGCCCAGCATGCTCGTAGCCCTCATCTGGAGCTCAGCTGACCATTTGCTCCAGTTCACTGACTGAAGATGACTCAATGCCTGACTAGACCCTATGATCACATCGTATCACATGTACGCTCAGATATCACTCACAAACACACATTCGCATCCACAGTGCAACAGATGTCTGTTTAGTCCTATTCAATGCTTGTCCCCCAGGGTGCGTGTGCCAACATCCACTGAGTTTTCCAAAGGCAATCTGCTCTGTTTGGAAGCCATCTTAATGATCGCCGACAAAGCGCAGAAGACGTATCGGAGGGAGTCTTCACTTTGGTCCAAAGGTATATGGCCTAAAATCAGTGATACACAGAAGTTGGTGGGCAACCATTAGAGAGCCAAAACTATTTAGATCCGACAAACAATCCAGCACCATCATTAGAAGGCCTTGGATTGAGGAGGAAAGAGTCAACAACAAGTACTAAACAAGCAGCTGCCATGGTGCAAGGTTGGGAGCTTGTTAAAGCTGAGAAAAATAATGTGGCTTCATTTGTAGGATGGAGGCAATCGTGTGGTGGAGATGGCGGAAATGAGGACAGGATTGAGTTTTACAAAACTGTGGTATGCTAGCATGCTCTCCCCTACATAAACTATTACACTTTAGATGCTGAAAATCCTGTATTATTTTGTCCTTGTTCTGAAGTAGCACAAATAACAATTTAGGTAATTATTTGGGGGATATAACAGTCAAAAGTTGTTTACTCACTAGTCACAAATTCATTGAGAGTGCAATTATGCAATGGTTCTAATGAGTACAATGCGAAAGGAGGACGCAAAGGGTATACAACTGTGGAAAAATAATTAGAAATATCGAGTAATTAGAAGTAATAAGATTTCATTGGACCACAGAACCTTTTATATTAATGTCCCTGAGCCAGTAGCTTATTTCAAATTGAATTATTATAATAAAAAGAAAAGAAAAGATATTAAAAGATCTAAGACGTATTCCGCAAACTAGTTAAACGTTTTGTTCAGCCCCAGAGGCTTAGTGCATACGTCGTTACGCATCCGGTTACTTTACCTCAAGACTAATCTGTAGACTTTGTTTACTGCCAGGTGAAACAGGGTGTCATGCATCTCTCAGCCATCAAGGTGTCCTATCAAAGAATTGAGTCTGGGCTACGTGTTTGATTGATGTGCGCTGTCAAAAGCGTGGGGTGCTCACGAGCATCATTGTTCAAGTTGTTTTTGTCTGAGCCTCTCTGTCTCTGACCCTGAAGAAGACATAACAGGGCCGTGACCAGCAGGGGCAAGCACCTTTATAAAACCACGCGGACAGTGACTCAGATGTCCCCACCGACTCAAACACATCTATCAATCTCTGTCCGTCTGCCGTAGGGGCTGCCAGCCTAGCTACTCTCTGTATCTCTGTCTCTGCGCGTCTCTCCTTGTATCTTTCTCCTTCATTCGATCACCCGACTCTGACAAAAGGCTTTGTTCTCAGGAAGCCACAGGACTTCTTGTCCACCTCACTTACTGCAAACAGCTGTAAAGGATATTGAGGTTGATGATGATGCAGGGTTGTGGCCATTCAGAATTGAATTGAGAATGCCTTATAAATTCCAATTCAATTCCTGAATTTGATTTAAATTGAGGTAGAAAACAGCGTGCAGAATTGCAATTTGAATTCGAATTTATGTTTTTTGACAATTTTGAAAATAAGTTACAAATTTTTACATCCAGAAGTTTTAAAGGCTTTATGTGCAGAATGATAAATAGAACTATAGAACTACATCTAACAATAAATAGAACCACAAATAGAATAGATACCAGAGATAGAACAGAACCAGATAGAACAGTTAGGCAGAAGACAGAACGGTAGGTAGATATAATATTATATAGAATGATAGTTAGGTAGAACCATAGATCGAACCATAGATAGAACGATAGATTGAATCATAGATAGAACAATAGCTAGACAGAACCATAGATCGAACCAAAGCAAGAATGACAGTTAGAACTATAGATATAATAACAGTTAGAACGACAGACAGATTGATAGTTAGAAACAACCATAGATAGAACAATAGTTAGACAGATCCATGGATAAAGCCATAAACAGAACCACAGATAGATGCAACCATAGATAGAACACTAGTTAAACAGAACCATAGACAGAACAAAAAGTAGATAGAACCTTATATGGAACGACAGTTAGGTAGAATCATAGACTGAACCATAGATAGAACGATAGTTTGAACTATAGATAGAACAATAGTTAGATAGAACCATAGATCGAAACACAGATAGGATAATAGTCAGATAGAATCACAGATAGAACAATAGTTAGATAAAACCATAAATCAAGATACAGATACGATAATAGCCACATAGAACCATAGATAGAATGATAGTTAGATAGAAGCATAGATAGAACGATAGATAGAACCATAGATCAAACAATAGCTAGAACGACAACTATAACGAGAGACTTCTAGAATGAAACTATAGATAGAATGATAGTTAGAACCACAGACAAAACGATAGTTAGATAGAACCACAGATAAAACCATAAATAAATGCACAGATACAACCATAGATAGATTGCTAGTAAGATAGAACCATAGACCGAATGATAGTTAGAACCACAGACAGAACGACAATTAGAATCATAGATAGAATGGTAGTTAAATAGAATCATAGATAGAACCATATATAGATACAGCCATAGATAGAATAGTTGAATAGAACCATAGACAGAATGATAGTTACAATAAAACCACAGACAAACTGACAACAAATAATAGGCATATTTTGTAACAAACTGTTCAAGAACACTTCATTTTCCAGAATGAATTACCAGTGCTTCTTTGAAGTTCAATTCAGTATATTCTAGTTCCTGTCATTCCAATTCAGCTTCCTATGAGGTGTGCCCAATTTCATTTAAATGCCAACTCATGAAATGAAAAAGAGCCAGTTCTCCAATTCTGAATTTCGCCAAACCCTGCGAACCATCACAAAGAAGGAGCAAGACATACAAGAACAAACAAAGTCTGGTCAATGACACGTTGGTGTAGATGGAAGAGTCGTCGTCGCAAAGAGAAACAACAGCTGCTGACGGATTGGGGTCATTGTTGTGTGCTTCTACCGTGACTCCGTCCCCTCAGCATACGTGATGAGCTTCATTAGAGGAGAGGGATACGAGATGCCTCAGTTGCCATGCCGAAGTGACTGAAAATGTGAAACAGCACCGTAAACAAGACAACTGATTAAATGTCAACCCTGCGTCCACAGGAATTAGGACCGTTCCCGAAAGTAAACCGACTTTGGAAAGTGACACACATGCACATACAGTAAGTGAAGTTCAGGAAGATAAGATGGGCGCAGCTATGATTCAGCCATCACAAAGTTGTCACTTCTCTCAGTCGATTGGGACACAAAGGGGGCCGAGGGAGACAAAAGTTATCCAGCAGTCTATTCTGCAAAGGCAGAGAAAAGAATGTGATTGTGAATGTGTGTGATTGTCTGTAGACCTCTGTTCGTGTGAGGGTATGTGTTGGACAGGAATGGAAGGACGGTTGCCTCACAGCGGTGGGACTTGTCATGCCCAAACGCTGTCAAGCGTGGACTCCAGTGACAGGCGTGTCACACCCAGGGCAAGCTGGCTCGTCCCCTGCCAGGGTGAAGATTATAATGATCACTGTCTTCAGCTGCACGGAAACCACCCGGGACCCACGTCTCCGAGTTTGGAGTCTGTCGAAATACCTCTCTCAATCACCAGGCTCACTTCTCCCTGCCGTGCTCATGAATACAAAGATTAAAGTGTTTTCAGTCAGGATGCATTACATGGAATTTGATAGGTTTTGCTGATTTGGGTAAACAGGTCAACTACCATCTAAAGCAGCAGCCCGACCAAAATAAAATCTCAAAACTGACTGAAATGAAATGCTTGACACTGACAGCTTACACAATCACGCCACACAAATAGTGCTCTTCTTCCAAAAGAAATTCAACGCTCTCAATTGATTCCAATAAAGTTTGATGTTGCTAACTCAATACTATGCGCTGTAAAAAAAAAAAAAAGAAAAAAAAAAATTAAACATTAGTAAAAGACTGTAAAAATTCTACGGTAAAAATCTATTAATAGGTTAACGGTTAATACAGTAAAATAATGTTAGATTTACAGTTTTTCGAAGTGTAAACTGCATAGTGACATTCCCAGAATTCCCTGTGTGACACTTAGCATTTGATGGTTTTTCATCGAAATAAATGTCTCAAATTTTTTTTTTTCTTGAAGTAACACCGGATATGACAGTTGTCGTGTCGCGTCGCAACAGCTAAAGTCTGTCTACACTGGACACGACAAAACGACCGTTAAAAATCATTTGAAATTTGTGTCAGTAGGTCATAAATAGAACGAGGTATAACTTTACTGTTGGGGATTTGTCGTATCGCGCCACAACCAGTGTAGACAGCATCACTGATTATAATGGGTTCTATATAACCTATATATAATCATCCCGTGTAGACTCTGTGCAATGTAGGTAAGGTTTTTGTGTTACATATTATGATTTAAATTAATGGTTTTTGCATTATTTGGGTGTAATATTTGTTACCATTAAGTTCCATACATTTAAAATGTTGCTTCCATATTCTTTATGATAAAGTTCTGGCAACCACAGTTGCAACAATTCCACTTTACTATTTTTTTTTTTTTTTTGAGCATAGCAAAAACATAACACAAAATTGACTAACATGAACTAACTGAATTACAGAATGTTTTACACCTAATTAAATGTCGTTTTTTTTACAAGAAGTTTCATTGAGCCAACATAATTTAGTTGGATTAGATTAAATTAATATTCCACAGTTTTAATTCAACTTCATTAGATTTGTCAGACTCAGTTTAATAAGGTTTATTTAATTACATTTCTAAGTAACACATGCAAGCTAATTATAACTTTCTTTAAATAAATGAATGATACAGTACTGAGTGAGTGAAGTAACATATACCAGTGTTTATGTAGCCGCCCACTAAACACAAGCTCCAATCTTCGGCACAATGGGGACAACAAAAACTCTAACATATGTGAAACTTACCTAAAAATCCAGTATAACTGAACAAGTCTTTCCCATTACTTACAAACATTTAATTTCAACATTCACATTTTAATCCAGTCCCATGCTGAGAACTAGAAATCTACTGTCCAGATTCATTTGTCAACTATTTGGCAACAAATATTGTTTACATTGTAAGAGATTGTTTACATATTTTATGTAGTCATTAGTAACACATAAACAAGTCAATTTCTATTTTACAAATTGAATAAAATGAAATAATTTAAGAAATATAAAGAAAATGTTCCTTTCGTTCAAAGCATTACGAGATTGAGCATCTGTGAAGGCTACATGTGATGCCTTTGGCCAAAACAAGGCATCTTATTTGGCAGCATAATTCTGCTGCCTACTGTTTGGAATGGCCCGTAGTGTTGGTAGCGTGCCTATAATGCCTAAAAATGCTGTCTAGGTCCTCACTAGGGTTTGGAAGCATGCCTAGAAGTGTCCTTTATCTTTGTGCAGTGCACTAGTCTTCCTATGGTACACACAAGGAAACAGATTTGTTTGGCAGGTAAACGAGCCATGACATGAGTAAGCACTATTTAATGATTAGAAGTCATATGGTCATTCACTGTAGATAGCAGCTTATATTGTTATATCTTATATAGATTCTGCCTAAGCGTAATTGTGAGATATTGCTCAAAAATAGGAATTAAAGACACATTCAGAGACACACACCATCACTCAAAGTTTAGGGTCAAATAAATGCAAAAAATGCATTACAGTTTCAACAAAAAATATTAAGCAGCACAATGTTTTCAACATTGATAATGATAATAAATATTTCTTGAGCAGCAATTGAGCATATTACAATGATTTCTGAAGGATCATGTGACACTGAAGACTGGCGTAATGACGCTTTGCCATCACAGGGATGAACTACAGTTTTAAATGTACTCTGATAAAATATTTCTTTTAAATTTTAATTTTACCTCACAATATCACTGTTTTTACTGTATTTTTATTCAAATAAATGAAGAGACTTCTTTAGAAGACATTAACAAAAAAAAAATTAACCCCCAAACTTTGTAATATAGGTGCAAATATAAGAAATAAGCAAATTGTGGAATATAAAGTCACAATTATGAGCAATAAAGCCAGAATTGTGAGATATGAAGTTGCAATTGCAAAAAATTAAGCTGCTTTAGAAATATATAAATACACAAGTGTAAGGAATAAAATGACAGAATCTGGCTTCCAGAAAAACCCAACCTTTATCCGCACTCAAAACCTACAAGACTTCCAATGACAAACAAGACTTCCAATGACAAATAACTGTTTGTAGCACTCACATTAACATTGCTGACAAAGTCGTGATTTCCTTTATTTTATAATTTCCAGTCATATGTCAAAACCTAACGGTGAAAACGAGAGCTGAGTGAAATTCTAAGCAGCTCTGTTTATTTATCTGGCATTTAGAAGGACAAGAGAAGAGGCTTCTGGAAAAGGTGAGCCCTGATCAAATACAATTTTTGTAAAACAAAACAATTGTCTATCTCTATTGTGTCCGAGTAAAGGTTAACGATGTTAACAGCCACTGGCTGGGGCTGAGGGACATTAAATGAAATACACACAGCCAGATCTTGTTGATTGTGAGTATCAGCGCAACCATGATAAGATGCCATTAATTAGCATTACCATGTCAGAGAGACGCTAGCAGACGGGAAGTGCGCCATCAAACGGCATCAAATAACCATGATGGGTGACATTTGATGCACCACACTTTGCTGCTTTCATTGCATTGTCCTCAAATTAGCCATGAAAGGTGTGTGTTCCAGGGGCCTGAAGAGCCTTAATCCATATGCAACAAATTCCAGATTCTCCTTTATTATAATAATATAATATACACAGTCTACTCAACAGTGTTAATGTGACACATTATGTTGCAAACAGACAAATAAGTCAGCTAAAAGTTTACAACTCACTATGACACACTGGCATGTTTGTTAGTCATTGGCTGCCTCTGAAAGCTGAAAAATGCTGTCTTCGGAGAATGTATTCCAAGGTAGGAAGGCATCAAGGCATGTTTGAATCCAGTGTTAGCTTCACTTCTTGTCTCTTGAGATGCCTTCGTCTGATCGATTTTTTAAGGCAGTATAGATGTATCCTTCACTGCCTTTGATATCCCACAACCCTGTGCATTCAAATCCGTGATGGATGAGATAAAAAATAAAAATGGAATCTGAAAGTTGCAGTTGGTGGCCAGTTTGTGTATCAATGTAGGTTTCTGACCAAATTTTTTCACTTTTGATGTAATTTCTAGCGAGAAATTAGTATTGTAATTAAATATTCACTTAGTTCTCACTCTCTCTACTTTGTTGTCGATCATTAAACTTTTATGATGCCTCAGAAATCTGTCTGAAATCAGTTTCGTGAGGTACCTTCATGTGCAAACTCTGCCTGTAAAGTCAGAGGCAGTGAGGCTTCAAGTCAGCTACCTAAGCTTTCGGACAAAGCCATTGTCGATATTGCATGCTAACTGGCTAATGCTAACAGGCTAACTTGCCATATTACAAAAGGCATTAAAAGTTTTCAAATTTTAGATCTCTCATTTCATAAGTATATGATTTTACGACATACTAAGCACCAAGTCAAACTTAACTACTGTCTATATGGTCATGTTGCAGCACAGTGTGGGTGTCACTTATTTATCAGACCAAAAATATATCAACGTAAATAAGACCCCCAACTGCTCAGATCGCAAGAAAAGAAATGCTAGTGAAACATACTGAGATGGAGACGAGTTGAGACTTTCCTCATTATCTTCAACTCATATGGTGGCAAACTGAAAATATTAGCTTTTATTGGATGACTTCTGGAAGTTGTTTACTCTATTTTGGTAACTAGCAAAATTGGTGTAGCTTGTGATGTATGATATTATTTTATTGTAATTAGCATTGTTTGCATATTTAACAATCCAAAGTTTGCTAACATTGCAAATGAGTTTGTGTTTCTATGAATTGTAAACTTTTAGTGAGCTACTTCTTTGTCTGTCTGCAACATAAAGTAAACGGTTGGATAGACAATTTGAGCAGTTGTTGCTCTGAATGTGAAATAACAAGAGTGTGACAAGCCCTTCTGTCTGGTTAAGCCTGAATGCTGATTTGATTGTTAAGACAATCAAATTTAAACATACTAATGACTGCAGGACGAAGGGTGTGGTACAAGCATTACCTACAGAGATCAGCGAAAGCGAGGAAAGGATATAACACCCCTCCCTCAAAGACACACACACACAAACGCGCTCGTTCAGTGTCAGCCCTCTCGGGGGATGATAATAGGAAGCCACAGTGGGGCTGTGATTGCATCAGCGCTTTGATCTGACCGCTAATTGCTGGTGACAGACAGGGTAGCGACAATGCCACTTCCCTGCTTGATGCAGGGGCCTCTTATTCTCAGAGAAAGAGAGAGAGAGGCTGGGACGGACTTTAGGAAGCTCGATTTAATCAGGGCCCTCACGGGAGTCCAGATACATCCAAATTAGCTTGGTGCGGGATTAACTAGAGAAAAGAAATCAGCTGTAAACCTGTTAAGGTGATAGTACTAGGACTTCTGTGTTAGTGTGAAAGACATACACACTTCAACATCAGCATCACTGATGATGTCTTTCATAACAACAAAGCTAACGTCATATGCAGAAGAATAATACACACTCGGCTGGTCATTACTGCAAATGGTCTTGCATCACCCTGAAGGGGTTTATTTTAATATAATGCGATAATGACTGACTAACTGTACATTTTCCTACTTTGTACACAGCTACTTGCAGTATAAATAATTAAAAGGACATGAACTACTAATTTGAGTTGAAATTCAGAGACCACAGAGTGCTGTAAGACACATGAAACTAGCACAGCCATGTAATGAATCTGTTGACTGGTGCAACGGTCAATTGTGTAGTTTAAATTAAACAGTTCAATAGAAATTACAGTGACGTCATACAATAGAGAACTGTGCATAAATAGTGAAACCTATGGTATACAGTAATGTATTAAATGATCCTATGCATATCTATAAAACCAGTATTAGCTTTACAACACTGCCTGCAAAGAAGAGCTGGTCAGAAATTTTACAGATTTTATTGATTAATTCAAATGTAATGTTTTGGCATGATTTTATTTTGTTATTTTAATATGTAAATTGAGAAATTGCCATTTTGAATTAGATATGCATTCAATGAGAATATGTTGTAGTTATGAGTGATTCAAGATAACAATTTTTATTTTTAATTTTTAGCATTTTTAGCATATTGCCCAGCTTTACTGTGAAGTCTGAAAATGTAGCTTATAAAAGTAGGCAAAAAAGCCAACAGACGAGCAAAAACCAAAATTAATCAATTAAATAATACTATTTGATACTGATGGCTTAATTGTTTGTAAATTGTAAATTAAGTTTTTTTTTTTTTATTGTAAATTTACTTACATGCAAAATAAGATTAGCATTTGGTCTTGTACTTAGCATTGTACACATGATATTTGTCACAACAGTTACACAGTTACAATTACATTAAAGTAAAACAATTAGCCTAAAGTTTTTGAATTTAGGAATTGTGTGATGGCTTACTGAAAAAAAACAAGGCCAAATCTCCAACTATCTTTTGTAAACAGGATGTTTTAAACCCACACAAACTTTTTAGTCTTTTCTCCCCGTCAAAAATGTATATTTTTGCCTTTTTAAAAACTTTTTTTTCCCCAAGTGAAACTTCATCTATACAAAAATTACTTGACCACAGAAAGTTGTGAAGGACTTATCAGAATGAAGTACTACAGAGAGCTCATTTAAACACACACACTTCTAGAACAGACTGCATATAGTGACAAAAACAACATTTAAGTGCATTGCACCCACACTGAGGCATCACAGAAGTTTTTGCATTGTGATGCAACAATGCTTTGTTCTTCCACACTGGATTCATAATAATTAGCTCACGCATAGATATCTCCATGTTGACAGAAGAAAGCCACCAAACTGCACAAGCACAAGACCACAGGAAGCTATTGCCGTGATATATCCGCTCCAAGCAGAAGATGACTGAAATCATCAGACGCCACACTCAGTTAAACTATGCAAATGAGTATTTAAGGAAGCCTCAGATTCTGTCCATCTCCATTATATTTCCTGTTACTCCACCCTCTTTTCCTCATCTTGCCCTGCGGGTCTCTTGCATCTCACTGCCAATCTGCATGCCGTTACGGCTAGCCCAGTCAAGCTGGGTGTTTTCTTGAAGTCACAACAGGTTTGAGTCGTTCTGTGCATATCGAGTTAACAGCTCTCTGCTTCAGCTGGGGCATGTCATCTCCCAGGCAAGCGAATCAATCATCTTTTTTCTTTTTGAGTGATCAGGGCAAACCTCCAATGTCATCCCTCCATCTTTCCCCCAAAGCACACGGTTATATTCTCTCTTTCACTTCCTACACTCTCATATCACTCTCATTCTGTCTCTCCACCCCATTCCCTACTTCGCTCTTATTCTCTCTATTTTCCCATTTTTGTCACTCTCCCTATTTTTCTTGCTTTCCTTCCCTCCGGGTCCTCTGGTCAAGCCGTACGGAGAGCTTACTAATGAATCAAATGAGCTGTCGACACAGGAAAACCTCTGGACCACACTGCTGGTATGCAATAATTAGTGTGTTTGGGGCCGGAATGTGAGCACTTGGGAAACACACACCCACAAACATACTTCCACACACACATTACAGCAGCAAAGGTCATTTGTTATAACTGTGCCTGAAACAATAGTTAGAGTTTTTGGAGCACAGGTCATTACAAAGTGGCTGATTTCTCAAAGTCATTATGAAATGCTATGAGCACTTGTGATTTAATATGAAGAAATACGATCTTGTGCAATGATAAGAAACAATATAGCTAATTTAGGTTTTTCTGCCTCCCCTTACAGGGAGAGCTTGAAATGGATCTCTCCTGTTTTAAAAGGGAGTTACATATCACGTATTGGCAGGCGTAGCCAAAGTCATTCAGCCGTTTTTATACGCATTCGTATCTTTCATGATACATTTCATATCCCAGAACCCCTTCCCTTTCCCTTAGCACCACGGCTGCTGATATAAATCAAATTTCTAATGCAAGTGGTCAATGTTCAGTTATTCCCGTCAGCATATTCTAAGCTGAGCATTTATCAACCTTTACCATCTATCTCACCTCTCTGTGCAAGTCCATTTTCAAACCACTTAATTTGTGTGCTTTTTTGTAAAAGAATCATTTGTACAGAAATGGAAATTGTCAGCATTTTACTCAAACACATATAATAACTTTTTTCTTAGGTAAAACATAAAAGGAGATATTAGCCAGAATGTCCTTGCTTCTGTTTTCCACACAAAGAAACCGGATGGTATTCAAACCACCAAGCTCCAAAAAGGCACCATAAAAGTAAACATATTAGGTAACACTTAAAAAAAATTTGTCCTATTCGTTAACATATTTAATGCATTAACATCAACTAACAATGAGCAACACACTTGCTGTCTATACACACACACACACACACATATATATATGTGTGTGTGTGTGTGTGTGTGCGTGTGTGTGTGCGCATTAGTTTGCTCAAGAATAATAGTTCAATACAGCACACTTAAGATGGTTTGTTAACTTTACAATGAATATTTGAATAATACATGCTTGGATAATTCAAAAGGATGCATTTTTTCACTGTTTGGCAGTTTTATTTACAGTGTTGTTTCTGTTGACGCTGTTGTTAATTGAATAAACTGTTTTGCAACACCTGAGGTTTTCTACTCAAAAGATTTGTTTGCATGCAAAAATGGTCCATATATTGTTACCAATGAAATGTACTCAAATAAATAAATAAATAAATAGTGCACATAAGTCACATAATCCAACTCATCCACAATCCAATTTTGAACGCATTCTGGTATGGCCATTTGTAAATGAAATGTGTAAGGCTTTTTTTTTTTTTTTTTTTTTTTGCCTTTACAACCTGTTATGCTGCTTGATATTGCAAACTGGTACTTCTTATTTTATTTTATTTCACTAATGCAATCCTAAACACACTGTTTTGTAGTGCAAATAGTTTGACCATTTACTGCACTTTGTTATCCTTCTAGTTATTGACCTATATCGGCTAATGAATCAGAAGTCTCACACATTCACAGAAAATAGCTTACTTTTGTGTTGCAAAAAGTGGATACCCCAAGTGGTCTGAAGGCATAAGATAGTTTTGTGTGAACAGCATGATCATGTCAAACTTGATGAGAATGGAGTCAGCATTTTGTATTTGAACTAAGACGTAAATGAGATTTGAGAGCTCTGGAGGAGAGGAAGATTAGTAGTGAATAGCTTAAATTTCAGTCTGTTCTTCACACAGAGTTATTGTAATTTTATGTAATTGCTTTAAGTACTTTATGTAATCCTTTTTGGTGCTCGCCAGTATGAATCACCAACCACTTTCACTGTATGGAAAAGAGCAGCACTGACATTCTGTGAACTGTTCCTTTAATACAACGCGCATTATGTGGAACGCTTTGAGCCTCTGGAAGCCTACGCTTCACTACCTGTTCTGCTTTGGCTAATGGCCCGACAGAGCACACAGCATACAGAACTGCTAACTCACAGGAGATGAGCCAGGGCCTTAGCCAAACGTAACAATCAGAGTACCAATATTTACACTGGAGGCTGAATTCTCGATGCGTGTTCCAGAGCCGGTTTGAAGAGAAGAAAAATGAGCGTGTCTGGCAGCCATTGCGGCGAGCTCTATCTTTCTTGAGGTCGGCTGCAGCGACGGTGTGTAACGTACCTCAGCGGTGCAGACTGTAATTAAGAGTGCACCATAAGTGGAGCGCGTCCCTGCGGAAAATGAGGCCACGGCTACAGCCACTGGAGGTGATGACGGCTGCGTGACTACAGGGTGAGAGAGAAAGAGAGAGCGCTCTGTTCCAACCAGAATCTCAAAAACAAACATGCTAGTGAACCTGGAGGCCTATATTTAAAAGGCTGACAGAAGAGAGCGGGGAGAAAGGGTGAGAGAGCAAATGATGAGATCCGCCTGCGAAGAAAAAAAAAATCTGATCAGGATATCCTTAATGGAAACACGCTGAGCGAAGAGACAGACGCCAAGAAAGAAATACTCTGCTATTATTAGCTTCTTGATAACGAAGCAAGAAATAGCATCCAACAGCTATTGCACGAAGCGATCTGAGGACACGTACGGGAAAGTTCAGTGCATTTTCGTGCACCCCCCTGAGGGGTGGAAGCATTTTCAAAAGTTTCGTAAAATGCGCCACTTTTTATTATCAAACTCTTGAGGCCTAATCAGAGTCAACGTTCAAGTTTGTTAAAGGGATATTCCACCCAAAATGAAAATTCTCTCCACATTTACTCACTCTCATGCCATCCCAGATGCGTACACTCTAAAAAAAAATGCTGGGTTGTTTCAACCCAATTTTGGGTCAAATATGGGCTAACCCAACTTTTGGGTTAAAAATTTAATGTAAAAATTTAACCCAACAGCTGGGTTAGTCCATATTTGACCCAAAATTGGGTTGAAACAACCCAGCATTTTTTAGAGTGTATGACTTTTTCTTCCAATGAACACAAAAAACGATTTTTAGAAAAATAATCCATCTCTGTGAGGTTCTATAATGTAATTGTACGGGACAACCAAAATTAATGCTTCAAAAACCACAAAGTGAACATGATGATAAACCATACGACCACACAACCATACAACCTCAACTGATAATTCAATGTGTTCTAAAGCGAAACGATATGTGTGTGAAAGTAAAATACTAATATTGTAAACTTTTTAATCTTCTGGCCAACTGTCATATGAGGGTTTGACAGCCTATTGGCTAATCTTCAACATGCTTGACATTAAACATTCATTTTGGATCAATCTATTTTTGGAGTAAAAAAAAATGTTTTATAACAATTTTTTTTCTGACAGCTAGGACTCAGTACTTATTCATTTCTATAGTATTTGCAAATAGTGGTTAACTGTTGCACATCTTTCAAAATTCTTTCGAAACTGAATGAAATCAGGGCTGTGATGTAATTGGTTATGAAGGCACAAGCGATCCAAGTTGCAATGTTACAAACGCAGACCTTGGCATTTCCCAATAACACAACCAACTCTGTTAACACTTGGCCATAAGCAACGGTTAACTGTTTAAAAACTTTAAAATATCAGTATTTTTTTTTTTTTTACATAATTTTTTCTGTCATCGTTTGGGACAGAAGACACTAGAACCCAATATAATCAGCAATGTTGTCTATACACTGGATCAACTCTGGAGGTCCGTACACTTGGATTCACAGAGATGGATTATTTTTCTTCAAATCTGAAGAATGAAAGCCCTACAGATCTGGGATGGCATGAGGGTGAGTAAATGATCAGAGAATTTTTGGGTGGAGTATCCCTTTAAAAGACAGTCAAAACTTCTGGATGAGGAACAATGCAACGCATATCTCTATTCCCTTCAAACCTCCTTCACTTTTCCTCCCTAAAGTGGTTTAAATCTGCTGGGCTGCAAGGGGTCAAGCAACAGAGACGGAAGTCTTCTTGGTGAAGCACACCAACCTTTTAAATGAAAACAAGCTCTGTTATCCTGAAACAGAATTTTCTAGTATCCTCTGGCAGTGCCCAGCCACAGATGCTCATCCTTTGCCTGGAAAACAAAGTACATTTTAACTTTCTCCAACTCTTTCAGAAACCACTCGTTCCAGATGTGTGGATGGGCCGTTCTTTAATGCCATTAGTGCATTAACCCCTGACCATTTTGAAAGACCCGACTGGTTTCCTGCCCCCTCTAGGAAAAAACAACTTAAAATGCACCATGTGGTGTTTTCCAAATAGGAAACTCATCGCAGAGATCTTCAAAGGAGCTTGCTGGAGGACTTCTGGATTACAGCAAGGTCTGACGCCAGTCTTTTTAGTAACATGTGGATAGTAACTTTTTTTCTGGATCTACCTCTCGGTCACACAGAAGGAAGCATCGCTGCCAAACACCCCCACATTTGGCAGCTGAACTGCAGCCATCCATGGAGATAGTATGTGTTTGCGAACGTGTGTGTGTATCCACCAAGTGCCAATACTCTGAGATCTGGCACATCACCTGTTGCCGTGTGTGCGCTCGTGCTGCCGAGGGGAACCATCGCTTGGCCAGTGTTTATGTTTGTATCATTTTCCTGTCCCTGAAACAGACGGCCATATCTTCTCCAGAGGAAACGCAAGCCAAAACAAAGCCAAATGAGGAGACTAAAAGGCTTACTGACAAAACATCATACAGAAATATGAAAATAAAGGTTCATTTCACCTGGTCTTTGTTTTTTGAGGCCCTAAAATAAAAATAAACTGCAAGATCAGTAAGTCAACCTGTTCTCTTAGCTCTCAGTTAGCCAATGATAAAAATGGTACTAAAATAGGGCCCAATGATTTCCACAATGCAGAAAATTCAGAATGTTAGAATCACTTCATAAAAATGGAGTTTGGAATGGAATTAAATCGCAATATCTAAATATGATTAAAGTCTGCTATTTAAATATGAATTCTGCATGTTCAGTGTTTTTATATTTTAAAAATGAATTAAAATGTTAATGTTCTATGCCTTTATTTGATTACCATCGTTTTTGATTATTATTTTGTATTTAGTCATTTCTGAAAATAAATCAAATTTTGGGGAAAATAAAACTGATTTTGGGATAAAATAAAATAAAATAAAATAAAAAGTCCTACTCTTTCGGTCAACATCTTTAAAGCTAGGATTACTGAAAAGGTGCATGTGTATCAAATGTGGATTAGAACTTGGCCCCATTTACTACTTCCAGAGATAAACTGAGAATGTTTACATGTTGTCTATATGTATGGGCTTAGTGTTAATCAGGGTTTTGCACAGAATAAGCTGCATAAGCTGCTCCATATGTTGAGATGACGGTGAATGTCATCTACTAAGATTGCTACGTTTTCCTCCTTCCTCTGAGCACTTAAACCTCCTATATCACAAAAAGTGCGAGACAGTATTTTCTCTCGGTGTCTTTGTGTTTGTGGTCTGCAGTCAGGCTTTGGCTGTGGGCTCCTAAGGCCTTACGTAAACCCCTTGTCATAGCCACCTTTTGCGCTGAGACGGCTTGACAAATAAGTGATGACCGCTCACATTTTTAATTTAGGAGACTGATGAAAAATTCACAGTGGCAACACGAGGCCTTGATTTAAAAACAATCCACCCATGCCCCCAGCCTCCACCACGTCTCCTTTTCTCTGTATCTAACCAATGTCGCGTCAACCTAAATCCCTTCACACATCTAGAGTGACTCAGACCACAGACAAAGCTGACTGGCTACCTGTCCAGGTAAACTCCCCTTTCCCTCACACCATGTCCTCGGTGTGAATGGTGATGAGTCTGATCTGGCTGGTGTTAACAGCAGAAGGCAGATGTTGTAATGGTTTGAGTCTCTGCATCTCATTTTGATGGGGTCACACTACAGTTTGTGCTACAGTCACTTTCATTAGCATGCATGTGAACGTGGGAGATCTGGAACAAATGGCATATGTGTAGATGTTTCATCAAAGCAATCACGTTGGTGAGCTCTCATTTACAAATTCACATTCATTACGAATTCACAAGTAAAAACTATATTGAGTTACTTTCTTGGTCAAATGTCTCAGACTGACCTTTCTTATCAATAAAACATACTAACTAAAATACTAACTAAAAATGAATAAATAATATTTTATTTTAAATCTATATTGCTATGTGTTATCTTTTCTTATCAGAGTGGATGCACAAATAAAAATACTTGAAATAAAATTATATAAAATAAAAAATAACTAAAAGAAACCTTATTTTATTTGATCATTTTCACTTAGTTTAACTTCATGTACTAAAATAACGAACTGCGTAGACATAAAATTCCCAAATATGAAAAAAAAAAAAACTAAAATTACAATTAAAAGGAAACTACGAAAAATTTGAAATACTAATAAAACTAAAGGTGAATCAATAAAGGTAAAAACTAAAGGTAAATTTACTAAAATAACTAAAACTGCTAAATAAATAAATCAGTCAATCAATAAATAAACTCTCAAATATAAAAAAAAAAAAACCTAAAATTACAATAAAAAGGAAACTATAACAATGAAAAATTTGAAATACTAATAAAACTAAAGGTAAATTACTAAAGGTAAAAACTAAAGTTAAATTGACTAAAATAACTAAAACTGCAAAATAAATAAATAAATAACCGCAAAGACATAAAACTCCCAAATATGAAAAAACAACAATAATAATAATAAAATTAAAATAAAAAGGAAACTATAACAATAAATACTAATAAAACTAAAGATAAATTAGTGTAGCTTTAATAAAAATAATAATAATAATAATAATTTTAAATATAAATATATTAACTTATTCCTTGTTAGTTATATTGAACTAAAGAATAGTCCTGGTGCATGACATCATATCCTGTTGCTCATTTTCATCATGGGGTGTAAAGTAATGAATACTCAAATCCTAGTGTGAAAGCCTACTATTCAAGACACTTTTTTGAGGATTTGCCATTTAATTATTGAAAGGTCAGCAAATTATTGAGAGAAAGAGGGATGAATATGACCAGGAAGCCACATAAGCTAGATTCAAACCCACATCGTTCACACAGTCACCACAGTTTGATATATGCTGACCATTAGGTCTCAGTTCCTTTTCTTCCTTTAACCAGAACTTCCACCCTACGAACCAGAGATATAAGCCATAGTTTAAAGCTGGATGTTGGCTTTTAATGATTTGTTTCTGTGACTGAGGCAAACAGAAGCGGTCTTTGGTAGCTTCCCAGCTGTTTCAAAGGTGGAGCAACTTCTAGCCTTCATGCATCATGCTCCAGCCAGCTGTTCTTCATCAATTTTTCTCCTTATCACAGCTGCAAATGTGAATAATCCATGATCTCTCCTGTTCGAATGGGTGGGCTTGAGCTTTCGCTCGCTCGCTGCGTCTCTTGCTCTCCCTTCTCTTCTTCTCACTTATCCTCAGGACAGATTTTCATCAGGCCTGCTCAATGTTTAACATGACAGGGTTCCATGGGCATCACATGCAGGGGCTGCAGCGAGACGACTGGTTTAGCTTGATGGGGTCAGATTCTGAGTCACGGCCCCTCGAGCACTCTTACAACACCTATCAAATGCAAGACTGGGATCGTGGCAGATGAAAACGTTTACCTTACTGCACACGTCTACCCACTCTCTCTCTCTCCTGTCTTTCTTCTTCAGGATGTTTTGATGTCGGATGAGGTCCGTATGGTTAGGGAGTCATGGAAAATTTCAAAAATAGGTTTATTTTACAATGTATCCTTCCATTCCTGTGACAGTTTTTAGAGAGATTGACACTGGTACAATAGACTGTGGTTCTTGTGGTAAAGCAGAGACAAATGTAAGGTAGACTGAAAGAGCGAGAGACAAAAACAGAAAGGGAGACCCTAATAATGGCCAGGCCGTGGCTAGACGTAAGATTTAAAGTGACAGTGGACAAGTCATCCATTATTTATAGCTCCGAAGCCGGAGTATTTATTTTTCAGCGGGCTGTGAACAGTGAGGGATCGTGGCACAAAACAAGCAGTCAGTCATGGCCCATTTCCGTGACTGTCACCTGGCCCCGCCGCTACTGCTAACGTTAGCAACAACGGCTCTCGGGAAACCAAGTCACTGCAGTGCCTGTACCTCAATCAGAGAGCCAGGGGCAAAAGCCCCGAAACCCTGAGAAAACAACACGCACCGTGGCTGCTTACAAACACCTGTGGTTGGCAAGAGTAGAAGGACTAAAATGTAGCACTGCCAAATGAATTACTGACAGAACAGTTTACTTTCACCTGCTTTTTATGTATGAGATATTTTTGCAGTAGATTAAAAAAAGACTATTGTTTCAATATCCTTCTTTTAAACAGATGTATCTTAAAATCGCTCCCATTATAATCAACAAAGATGTCTACACTTGAAGAAACCACTGAAGATGTGTCGCACATTCAGTTGAAAGACGTTTCTATTTTTGACACAGCTACTTCAGTTACTTGGTTTTCCCTGTACATTGTAAATTATAAAATAAAAAATAATTAATTAATTAAAAAAAACATTTGAATTGTCTTGAAATTAGTTGTGATTTTTTCTAAACTCTGACCTTTACATCAAAGTCGGCTTGTGATGATTCTGGTCTCTGGTGTATTATTTTAAATCTTCTTTTGATTCTAAACATACATATATGGGTTGATGCAAACAAGTCCATGAACTGTAAATTAGCATCAAGATTTTAGGTTAACACTTCTGCAACTGGTCATGATTTCTCTAAAGGTTTTCACCATTTTCACCCAAGTTACTAGGTTAATTTTAAATGGTTCTACACTGTGACAAGTATTCAATTTAGTATGTAAATCAATATGGTACATAATTTTAAAAGAATTATCAAAATGCCTTTTAAAATAGTTTTATGTGGAATATACCATTTCAACTTGTCACATGCAGCTGTAGAAATAACATTTTAAATAAAATCATTTTGTTATTCTTAAAAAAAAAAGCCAATTAAAGCAAATCTTAATTGGTTTACACTTAAAATACAGTAAAATACAAAGCAATTCACCCCATTTTACTGTTGCCGAAGTCCAACACTGATCTTACAACTGAAGTGCAGCTTCAATGCTTCCAATTTAGATCGTCTGCATGATTGATCATTTAGAGTACAGAGAAGATGCTATCAAGTTCCACAACATAAACGGTACATTTAGACCTTGTGCACTAGAATTGACAATGTTGGGGAAAGTTACTTTTAAAAGTAGGCTAATGCATTACAGCATTGCTTTACTCCTAACTAACTGCGTTATTTAGTAACACTTTATGGAAATTAATGCTTTAGATTACTTTTGCATTACTTTTTTGCCACCAGGGCTGGGCTTGCTTATTTATTTATTTTTTTTTTCCTCCTATTTTTAATTACAAAAAACCTAAAAAGTTGCATTTTTTGCCAATTGTAAAGGCCATTTCACTCTAAAAATGAAATTAATAAGCCTCCAGCTGAAGGAAAAGTCTCACTCCCAATTTCTCTCAACATGGGGACAAGAGAGGTGTCAGTTAATAAATGGGAAAACAAGGTAACCTGCGTTACTTATTTGAAAAAGTAACTAAGATATATCGTTGTAAATTTTAAAGTAATACGTTACTTTGTTAGTTATTTGAAAAAAAGTAATCTGATTACCTAACTTGCGTTACTTGTAATGCTTTACCCCAACACTGAGAACTGAATCATAAATACAAGTGGGAAAATACATATTTCCTGTTCGTGCTGCAACTTTAGTTGTATTCCTACGAGAAAAACATTTAGCACTTGAGTTGCCACATTAACTGCAGACCTCTCTAAAGGTTTATCTACACCAATTCTGGTCCATGTTTGGTTGAGTAATTAAGAAGCCATGAGCCAGGTTGGGAATTCCCAGATGTGGATGCTACTGTTGTGCCCTCCAGCATTCTCAATTACTACAGCAAACACCCTGCTGTGAAACCAAATGCCTGATGCAAGTCACTCTCAACAGGATTGGCTTTTGAATGAACAGGTGTTATGGCGACTCATGGAAATACTCGGTAATAACGGCACCCACAGCAGTCTTGTTCTGAAACCAGTTGGATATAGAACTAATTGTGAATTAGTGTTTGTGTGGTTTTAGTGAAATGGTATAATATTGGGCTTGTAATTACAGGCACTGACATTAAAAGAACCCTAGTGTGCACAAATTCTCAACAGCAGTTAAAATATGAGGGTGAAATTGTACATTATTTGTGTTCCTACACGCAATCTCAGAAGAATCACTTGAAAGAGCATTTAACAACAGACGTTCATTGGCCTACAGCCTGTTTTCCTTTAGTGGGAAGCCGTGAAGTCATTTAATCACAAGCTATGAACACTTGTTTAGAAGTAAACCTAAACACATTAAATAATGAAATGCATAATTAATTTAAATAAATAACAGAGCAAGGCAGTATTTGAGATATTCTAAAAAATGAGGAAAAAATTATTTAAGGATCAGATAGAAAATGAAATTCAATGGAGAGTAAACTCCAAGAATCAGAGGATAGAAGATGACTAGTTTTTACATGTTTTAAGAGGAACCATTTCCCATAATTCATTTGATTATAGTCAACAGTGACTTTCAGAGTGGATGTTTCAGAAACCATTAGAGCCTCCAATTTGCAACTAAAACTGTGATCATTGTTCATGGTTAATACATCACTTTTAGGAATTTGGCAGCAATTTTTGTGGCTCTTCAGTGATACAGCCGAGATGCGGGACTGCTGTCAAGATCGGTCAGTGCATGTCAGGGTGGCTGATCTAAATCTGTCGGCCCATCTGGGAGAGCTCGCCCAGGGATTAGGTCAGAGCTGAGCGGAGATCCAGAGTCTCGATCTGGCAATGATGCCAGTCCTGGACCAACAGCTGGTATGGGTCATCTTTCTCTCTTCCGTCTCTCTCAGACAGTCTCTCACTCCGTTTACATGGCGTATGAACAAACAGATACCGAAGCTACAACTGTTTAGCAGTCGGTTAATTTCTCTAGGAAAAAAATCTCTAAAGAATAAGGACGCAGGGGTGATGAACTTTTATTATAGTAGGCACAGCTCTGAGGGTTAATCCCAAACAACTCAAAGTCTCAACAGATGAGATGAGAGTCTTAGTTTTAAAACTACAAAGCGCTGTCTGATTCTCAAGTAGACATGATGATAAAGATCAGCTTTTAGAGATATGTGAGGCATAGACCTGCTGCATCTCCAGAAGATATCACCAAAAACACTTATGATAACTAAACTAATGTCTGAACAGATTATTAGACTTGTCAGATCTACGGACCTGAATAATAATCAAATCGTGTGGCTTACTGAAGAGAGGTGTGCCATTACTGTTATAAGTGGCCATGTTTCACATTAAATTGAGTGACACAATCTCTTAGACTGACACAAAATCAGCAACTCAAGCCATATCTAAGAAGAGGTAGACCTCTCTGAATTGGACTAATAAGTAACCACTTAGAAACCAGAACACCCAAGCAACCACCTGGAAATACTCTAGCAACAACGTAAGAATGCTTTGTCAACCATTCAAAGAGAGTTTTCACCATGATGCCATAGACGAACTTTTTTGGGTTCCCCAAAACACCTTTCCACGAGCAATTCTTAAAAGAACCATGAAACTGAACCGTTTTCCTCTATGAAGAACATTTTGTGCAATGAAAAGATTCCATGGATGTTAAAGGTTCTTCATGAAACCGTAGATGCCAATAAAGTATCTTTATTTCTAAGAATGTTGTTTGTCTTCTAACTACAAAAAACTAAAATATATGCAAATTATCTGTTAACACAACAACAACAAAAAAAACTATGCATCAGTGTGGATTCTTTCAGACAAAAACACATGAAGTGCATTGGTGTGACACATTTTAGGACAATTTCTTTCCAGTCTGTCAGTAAACATCTGTGATAGTGGGTGGAAAATTTTTATTTACATCCTTTTGGCTTCCTTTCCATACTCTTCCACCATCCACACTCACTTTATGACCCACTTTGAAACATGGTGGCCATCATCTGAAACTTGGCCTTATCCAACCTTGACATAACCCAATGCCTGACACAGTCACCCAGTCTGACCTCATTCAAAATCGACATGGATGAGAAAATATTCTTTTAGCCTAGTGATCTGTAACTACCTACCCATTCGATCTGACTGCTTAGATTGGTGTTATGTACTCTCTGCTACCTTATTATTGTGCATTTTTACTGTGGGCTGCTATAGAAAAAAAGACACTTGCTAAGAATTTTAAGCTAAACATTTCCTAGGTGAACGCTAGTTTCGTGCAGACATCCTCAAATCAACTTAAATCAACTGGAAACACACAAGCAGACACGGAGAATGAGAATGTGCTATTATTGATCAGATTGTTCAGTCTGGGCTTACTGATTAGCCCAGACTGAACAAATAGTAAAATAAAATAAAAAATAGAAGATTGTGAATTGACAATATGCAGGCATTTTCACAAGAAACTATTATATAAAAATACAACTAAGCAACAACCAAACACAAATAGAGCAATTTAAATGAACAAGCAAGAACATTTTGCATTCGGAAAATGCAATCTTAACAGCAAAGCCTCCAAAGCAGAGTCATACACAAATGATTCCATATCACACAGGCACTTGATATTCTCTGTAACTTTAAACCTGACTAAAGAAACCTGTCCCAGTCTAAGAATACCATATCACACAATAAAGAGCACGGCACATGGAACGAAGCTGCGTTTATCACACTCCTGTTTCCGTAACACAGTCTTCTTCAGCAGCCTGTGGCCCAGCAAAAGGCCATACCCTTGACCCTTCAGCAACCATATACCTCCTGAACTTCCCCTGAGGTACTTTCATTTCAGCCAACTCTGCTTTCAATAATGGCCTGCCTGGTATTTTGATATTGAGATGAAGGACATGTTGTTGACTGTTCTTTTCATGATGGTATCTGTAGTTATAGCTGGATAAAGATGGCTTAACAGAAAGGTCAAGTTTAAAGCAGTGCTAGTATGTATCTCAACCGAAATACATGATATTCACAATAATAGGTGGAATGCATGAGATGCCTTGCATAGGTAAAGGCATAAAGAGTTATTGCTGTGAGTTATGGTTGACACAGATCAAGGCTGTACTCAGTAACACAAATAGTAAGAGCTGCTGTAATGTCCCCATATGGTTGATGTAAAAAGAGGGGAACTTTGACCGTAGCAGACGGCACACCGCTCAGCACTAAACTCTTAACTGATGCATGATGTTTTTAATGATGAAAACATGCTGGCCCTGCACTACGTTAAAAGTGGAGAAACTGGAGGAAAGGTTTTAAGTCAACACAAAATGAAATTTGGTTCACGAATGTGACCTTTCTAGGTAAAACAGGACATTCAGTGACCACTGAAAAACTTATAAAATAAACATTAACCACTTAGACTTATTATATTTCAACTAGTTGCCAAGGCAACATTTTTCATTTTCATTGAGTTTAAGTTGAAGTACTAAAATAACTAAAACTAAATCAACAAAAAAGTAAAACTTCATGAAAACTATTAGTTTTAATTAAAAATAATAATAATCTAATAAAAAGGACAAAAACACATCCAAACAAAATTACTAAATTAACTAAATCTAAAACAGAAAATATAAAATAAAATCTATAACAGCACATCAATGACACTAAAATAACACGAATTTATTATATAACAGGTTGGAGGGAAGTAGTTAAGGAAAAAGAATGGTTATGTCACAAAAAAGGGAAAGTTATTTCAGAGACGGCTCAAATTAATTACATTTTGTCAATTTTGATTTCATGCTGACAATAGAATTCAACATGTCTTCACTTAATTTACACTGCAGAGTCATACTGGTTGATAAAATGAGACATTTGAAACTCAAGACTGACATTACTATATGCTCGAGACTATTAATAGTATAAATATCCTGTGACATTTGGATGAAATAGACATAAACCAGCTCTGATTTGTACATTTAGAAGGAATGCTGACCTTTAAGTGATACAATATTTACTTAAGGGACGTAGAGGAGACCATTTTAAGACTGACGGAAAGACATTTTAACCTTTGTGCGACAGCACAATAACAGTTTGTCCACATCAGCAAGAAAATGTTCTCCATGGAGGGAATGCCATTTTAGTTTGTCTTCAAGACAAATGCCCAGAAAGCTGTGTTTGTTGTCTGTCAGAGCGAGATCGGAATCGACTTTTTAGCGCCTTGTCAAATTAAACCGCAATCTCACTACAATATACTTGTTTCAACTTGACTTTGCATCAGCCTTGCAAATTAGGCAGGAGGGGAAAAGCTTCAATGTTAATTTCAGCCTCGCGTCCTCGTCGACGCTGACGTTTCTTTTCTAATTGACCCCGGGTCAAATGGGCCTGAGATAATATTTTGTTAAAATATTCTCATTTCCTGGGGAGTCGCATTTCCATATAACTTCACCTCATGCTTTATTTATGACTTTCTTTACAATTACCATGCAAACGACATCTTAACTGTCTCCTTCTCCCCCCAACACAGAACAGTTTAGTAAATATCAAACTGTATTCATTATTAATAAATCTACAGTCTAAAAACCCCTCTTATGAATACATGAATTATTTAAGTATTCACGGGCCTAGGGTGTGTTATAGCACCCTCAATATGAGGTTACAAAATAAATTACTGTACATTCCAGTTAGAGGCCTACTAAGCAGCTACATCAACCTCATCTGCTTTCAACCAATGAAATGAAATTTATACGTCTGGCTCACACCCTGTCAAGACTTGGTAAACTTCACGCAGGAGTTGTTGGTGTTTTCTTTGCTCTCCCAGCAGGTGTGAGCCCCTGTTGTTTAGAGATCATCTATTGCCCCTTTACTCAACCTCGTTTCTTTCAACTCACAGGAATCCCATCATCTGTGCCTCCAGCAAGCTGTTTCTCTCATCAGCATGTGTTTGTGAGCGGCAGTCTCGCATTTGATCCCCTCACCTACAATAAATCTTAACAGGGTGGAGACCAAAACCATCCGCATGGTTTTACAGTTCTCCTGTCTTTGTCTCGATTTCTAAAAGGTCCCAGCGTGTTTTTTCGTGAGAAAATCTTAAGAGATACTTTTGTATCAACAAGTTGGCCTGCAATCTGAATGAAGTAAATTGAAAAAATTAGAGTACCTTGTGTGAATCCAGTTGATCTTGCTGCTATCCCAATCAACTCGTCGGCTGTTTTGATATCGGAGATGGCAACATTTATGGCAACAATGCCAACTCCAACATCTGATCGGTTCAAGAGTTCTGAAAGATTTGCTGTGTCCGAATCACTCATTCACTATTCAGAGACACAGACAACAAAACTTCAAAAGCATGAGTATAAACATCATTTAATAAAATATATGAACGTAATGTATTAAAATAGACCGTTTTGAAAGAAAATACATTAAATGATGGGGTATTTATTTATGATATTCACTACAGTGAAGGACACATTGAAAGGAACGAACGAAAACGAGTGAACAAATCCTATGCTGAAGTAAATACTGTGCGCTGGAAAGCGCTCTGGCGCTGTCGCAGAAACAACATCGTCAATTTTTACGTACTTTATCTATGTTATATACTTTATCACATTAACGGAAATACAGGTTTCCCATTGAGAAACTGCACTTGAAAGTAAAATACATTGATTATGGTTGGAGAGTCAGGATTTATCTCGCAACACCAGGCCAACTCAGTCGGTTCAAATGACACAAAATAAGAGTGAATGGTATTACCATATAATTCTAACATTTTCATAGGATACATGCCCTGGGACGTATCCTATAAAATTATCCTTATCAGACTGTAGTTGCAGGCATATTGTTTGTTTTTGCAATATATTTGACAGATATACTTTGTATATTTAATACAGTCCTAATAAAGACTTCATTATTTAATGTAATCAAAAGACTGCAAGAGCACAAATACTTTGTTTATTTGTAAAGATACAAAGCCATACAAAAGGCAGACCATCCAACTAGCACTTGAAGGCGTGGTTAGTATATTTTACCTTGGAAAATAATAATAACCTTATTTTGTAATGCATACTCATTTTGCCAAAAATTTTTTTTGTTTGTTTGTTTTAATATAGACTATTTGTTTATAGTTAATTTTAAAAAAAAAAATCAAATGAGTTGGGAAATCAAATGAGTTGGGAAATCTTGAAAGTCTGTGCATATTTGATGAGCATGTAGACCGTAAAGTGATAAAAAACATTAATTGATATCAATGTAATCACATCGCATGTACTGTATATCGAGTCATTATTTAAAGAAACCCCATTAAGATCAATCTGTTCGGTAGACTCTGTTTGCTCCGGGACACACCTGTTTACTTTCCCCAGCAGTTTATTCATTCACAGGCGCGCATAACCAAGCACCCCCTGTTGTTTAAGGACCAAACACCCCCAACTGCTAGTCACCCCCCTATAGTTTAACCCCTTAACCAATCGCAGGACCCGGGGGGCGTATGCCAAGGGCAGTCCCTGTGGACTGAGAATTACTTCATTCTCAAACTGTTCCCCAGTGAAAAAAGCTCCTGTTTTATTCATCGAGCCAACATCCAGCCAGTAGTACGACAGTCAGTGCGGATCGTATCCTCGCCTTGCCGCTGCATTACAGGAGAGTGAGGTGCGAACAGAGCAGTACGGAGAGAACTGTGCGCAAGAGGAGGCGTTTATGTGCGCTGTAGAGCTTGTGGTGCTGAAACGCGCTCAGTTGCACAGGCGAGCGGAGCCCCGCTGATCAGGAGAAACGGAGATTTTTTCTATCACCCCTATACGGAGGATTTACTCCAAGCACTTGGATTGATACAAGACCTGCGCATTAAAGCAACTTGATTTGAACAACATTTTGTTGGGAAATATTAATTGAACACGGGAACGATCGAGAGAAAGTTCTAAACTTTAAAGAGACCACCAGCATTGATGCTTAGACTGTGTTCAGATGGCAGTAGAGACTTTCAGCTCTCAGAGCTGAGGTTAACATAATCTGCTGTGTTTTTAATTTTTTACCTAATTCAAGAGGTGGGCGAGGACCAGCTTCCACATTCAGTCCAGCCGGAGCTTTCGTGCGCACACTTTGAGTCTGGACTGCAGGACAAGTGTCGAAGACTCCGGAAAGATGTTGACGTTTTACATCGCATTGTGCCTTTTAGGAACAGGTAAGACGTTTTGTTTTAGTTCAGTAACTATTCTAATGATACAATCGGATGTTTGTGTACTACTTAGCGCTGCGTCACCCTAATCATAACGCGATTACCGATCGTTCAGCGCGCTCCGTTTTGAAGTTAACGCAGTGGTTTTAGGTGTGTCATAATTGCATTTTGTGACATATGAGGTCCTAGTGAGACCCTGCCGATATATTGGGCGAGTGGCACTGCGCCAAATGCAAGCAAGGCTAATTTGGAAATTAAACTTGTCCAATACAGGCGTGTACTCCAGCATAATGCAGCTGATGTTGATATACTGCTCACTGTACCACTAGAGAAAAGTACTGTGGCAGTGCCGAGGTACAGTGATGGTATCATATGGTACATAATACTGAAATGTATGTATTTGCATATTACTGCATGGTATTTAATAATGGTACATGTCCGAAACATGAGTGTCGTAGTTTTAATTTTTTTTGTATTTGGTCCATTTATTTTTTGTCAACTCTATAGTTATAAATCATTTTGTATGGATATGAAGAAAAACTCTGGCAAACGGAAAACCTGGAATATGGTGTGTGTACCCTTAATATGTGTTAAGGGTTGAATTGATGTGCTTTGGGAACTTTTTGTTGTTGTTGTTGTTTAATGCAATCGCGAGAGCATCGGTACATGGAACAAGTGGCTGCGTTTCTGACTATGCATTATATGCATACTGGACTGGAGGCTATACTGTACATGACAGACTTGAGGATGTTATCCAGTGCCCCATTTAGTGAGATCATCCAGACAGCAGACTTAGTATGAGAAAAGTTGAAGAAAGAATGAACCAGGTGTGACCATGATAATGGCTATCAGCTAACACCCTTCTGAGGGTTTGGAAAAGTGTGTTAAAAGCCACAGAGGTCTACTGCACAAGAGATGTGCTGATCACAGTCTCCAAAACAGAAGAAACACCTCTTAATAATTTCACAGCCAACGCCATCAGGAAGGAACAATCTCCTCTCTCAAACAGAATTATTTAACAGCATTAAATAAATATAAATGGTGCCGGGCAGAGGTGCGACATTTCTCGATACAGTCTAAGGGGAGGCGGGAATGCGCGCGATCTGAAAGATTATGCTCGTCGCAGTGTTGATTTATTCATTATTTTGTACTTTATGTAGTAGTGGCCGCGGGCATCTCGCTATCCTCATATGTTGCGAGTATGAATGAGCTGGCTATCGCTTGCTGCACTCAGTGCGCTCCTCTTTGTTTCTGACAGAGACTCAGCGCTGCAGAGTAGGGTTGGGAACGGGGAACTGTTTCCACTCTTTAAAAAGACCGAAATCGAATGATTTTTATGAATTTAGAGGATTCCATTTAAGATTCTCGAGCGTGCCGACGCAACACCGTACTATACTCCGACAGTGCGATGAGTGCAGTCCGACTCCCGAACGAATGACTCTCATGAATAGGTTCTTTTTTTGTGACTCAAACATAAATTGAAATCAATGTAGTCCGATTCCTAACAGAACGAGTCTTATGAACAAGTCCGTTTTAGTGAATCACAAACATACATCGTGAACAGTACAGCATGATTCCCGAACGAACGACTCGTATGAGTCGGCTCTTTTTTGTGAATGACAAAAATTCAGCGTGACCGTTGTTGTTCTATTTCAGAACAAATGACTCGTGTGAGCCGGTTCTTTATAGTGAATCAAAATCAGTGCTAGCGGATACTGAATCAGTCTGGCTAAACTGTTATTGTAGCTACTTGTTATGTCCTACTCGAAATGAAACGAGAACGGTTATTATGTTAAACTTACGGTCGGGAAATCAGTCTAAGTTGTAAATCTGTAAAGATTTAAGGTAAGATGAGGTCTGTCAGTTATTAAAAATGAATGAAAAAAAGCATCTATTTTTATTAGTAATGTTTATATTCTTATGAGTTGTTAAGTTAATTTTGTTAACATCTGGAATTATCTCATTATTTGGCAGTGCAATAAGAATCACATTTCATTCCAAATATGTATTTCCTAAAAACTACCCTGTTTGTTAACTGTAGTTGTTAAACTCTTCACAGTTCTCATCATTAGGCCTACTGCAGAGTGAAATGCATGCAAACTTGTTATTGCACAACGACATGCAATTTGAATTATTTGCAAACTGGTACAAGAAAGCATGTCTCTCTTTGCACAATCTATCAGGTTTGTTTTCTACAACATTGCATATAAAAGCTCAGTACTCTTTGTACACTCCTAAGTAGTTGTCGGGCACCGTATTCAAATTTGCGCTGTTTATTTCACACCAAAGACGGCGCTATATTTTGCATATTCTGTGTGCTGTGAGAGAGGTTGATTCATTTGCGGAGTACAGCATCCTCGAGCCTGGCGTATTTTTACCGTGCGTTTGTTGTTTCCACGCCTTTTAACAAATATTTTATTCATTGGGTGTATTATTAACGCCGGCTTTGATTCAGCTCTAGATAAAGGCTTCAAAATCCCCCGGCCCCCTCAGAACCAAAAGTGTTTCTTCTCCCAATTAATGGCGTAACCGCAAGCGAGGCAAAGCGCTTTCGGTCGGGGCTCCAGTAAACGAATTAAAAACAAATGTTTATTGGCGGTTAAGCTGCGCTTTCTGTCTGTCTCTTTGATAAATGAGGCCGCCGTATTGACACGGATGGAGGCGGTAATTAAATTTAAATGTTGAATCTAAATGCCTAGCACCATCACAAACTTAGAGGGAAAATATAGGCGGAAATGTTAATAAAATGCCTGCCTGGTTCACAAATAGGTTCTAAATTTGTAATAATCATAGCATAAAAGTAGAGTATGCTTCAGTTAAGCACAATAACAGAGGTTATCTTAGGATATGTTATCAATTTTCCTTTATAACAGCTAATTGTTGACGATTGACTTTTTTGTGGACTTTCTAACTCATTTTGGGGTAAAATATTTTTTGGCTATTGAGCTTTTCGTGTGGACTTTCTAACTCATTTAGGGGTAAAATACAACACTGGCTGCACTCTAGATGTTTTTCTCATCATTAAGTGGGTGTGTAAGTAAGACAGAAGGAGGGGGAAAGAGAAGAATAGGATGTAGCAGAGCAATTCTTTGACAGACTGGTGGCAGCTGCTTTGGGAGGAGCAGAGAGGCTCCCGGACGGCCTGAAACACTCATCTCACCTGACATCTATACAAGCAGCACGCCACACTCTGAAAAACCACCACCAGCTCACATCTGACTCACCAGCTCCCTCTCTGAATAATGGCTCATAGATAGTGCAGAGAGAGAGAAAGATTGTCCTGGTTCACATAAACACACATGCTTCCTTACACACTCACCCAGATATATACACCCGAACGTAGGTGCAAACACACATCTCCTTTATCTCTTGGTCTCCCTCTTGTTTGTCTTCTCTGTCTGTCTTTCTCAAACACACATACACACACACGATTTCAGAGTGTCTAACAAGACGAAGGCTCAGAACTAGTTGCAAAGAGCAGGGTTTGAAGCAGAGAACATGACAGCGTCTTGAAGATACCAGCCCCTAGTGCCAGATATTCATGTGCATGAACTTACCAAAGCTCCGCCGCTTCTTTCTCCCAGCCATAATTTGCTTTCTCGAAATGTCCCTCAGTCTCCCAGTGGAATTCTGTTGCACTGTGCCATCGGTATTCCAAGTAATCTCCAGCACTGTGCTTTTTTTTTTTTTTTAAACCTTTGGCATGGAGTTGGCAAGTCCCATAAGGCAGCGTTCAAAGGAAGCGTGTTAAGATCATAAGATTTTCGCCTACTGCTTCCTTCTTCTCTAGTCCTTTTGCCTTGTAAAGAGCAAAAGAAATACATAACTGACTATCCCTTTGTGCATTATTATTTAAATAATTTTATCATTTTGTATCATAACACACTTTCATTCACATACTTACTTTCCTGCTTTGTAGTGTTGAGCATCAGTATCAACAAGGTGGATAATTGAATGTATTTATTTAGTATGCATCAAGACATTAAATCTTATACTTGTGTAACATCCTGTCTACTAAGATTTCTTCAAAAAGCAGCACGGATTATGCATTTTTTTTTGCTGTATGTGATATCCCACAGGCTATTCATAAATATCCATTTGTTTTAACATACGATTCTGTTTCTGTACAAATGATAATTACTATCATTAAATACTTTCTTAGTTATGTCTAAGGCTGACTCAAATTTGTTCTAGACCATTAGGCATCATAATGGTGCTTGGGAAGTCTGTCTGAAACCAGTTTCTTCAGTTGGTGCCTTCAACTGCTGTCTGTTAAGTAATTGACTGACTGGGCAGCAAGGCTGCTGGCTTCGGTTTCAGACTCAGCCACACACATGTAAACACTCCAACAAACAGCTTTGCGGATCTGCAGACTTGATGTCTTAGCTGGCTCCATTAGAGGGACAGATAGTTTGACCCGCACACGGGGCCTCCCATTAGTGGTGAGGACTGCTGGGCGCTGAGATTGAGTGGGGTTGTATGGTGGTATTTCTGGCCGTGTGGCTCTCTGGGTTTGTTTTAGGAGCTTTCTGTATTATGCATGAGCTGAATTTTTTACGAGACCATATGGGGATTGAAAATGACTGGTTTTATGTATGTGTGTGTATTGTTAAGAGGCATAATGTAAAGGTGTGTAACATGAGGTTATGTGTCCACTGTAATGATCGGAAAAGACGACCATAAAATGCTGACACAATAATACAGAGAATTAGTGTCATTCTTTCTCTTTTCCTCTTATTTACTTACTCTTTTCTGTGGAGGCCTGTTTCTGATTCTGATGTAAGATAAAGTTTAAAATAATAAAGTCTCTTTGTGACATACAAAGTCACAATTATGAGAAATAAAGTGGCGATTGAAAGATATATAGTTGCAAATGCAAAATCCCATTTCGAGTCAATTTTCTTTTAACTGTGAGGCAGAAAAGGGCTTCCATACTTCACCTGATTTTCCTTATTGAAAAGGAGTAGAAAAGTTGGAAGAGAGCAAGTTCAGTGATGTGTGTGCGTTTGAGTTAGAGTAAGTGTGTGACACACACGATTCACAATAGCGCCGATGCAGCAGAATCTGTCTGGTGCAGGAAGACTGTTGCATTATTTAGGAGATGCTCGTATGGCATAGATATGGATGAGTTTTGGCCTGCTTTGATTCGCTTGCACTCTGCAGACCGGAGCGAGATGGACTGGCTGCGAGCGGTTGAGTGCTCTGGGCTCTTTTACAGGGAGAGGTTGGCGCTCGGAGACAAATTCAACATAAAGGTCAGTTTTGTTTACAGCAGAGAGCAAATCGCGAGATTTTCTCCCCAGACAACATTCTAGCGTACGAATTTTATATGTGTTTGCTGGGACTGATGCTGAGAATGACATTCAGGCTTGTGAATAGGACTAAGGGGATGAGGATAAGGCTATACCATCTCTGTACAGTAAAAAAAAGGAAAACCCTCATTGCAGGTAAACAAAAATTGGTAAGTGAACTTTTCTGATACCTCATGTGGAGAAAAGGCCACAAATCCTCGTTTTCCATATTTCCCGCAGCCTCATTTGCCCATCATAACGTTCAAACCGTGCTCCTGATGACACATACAGCTGTTAGGTTAGGGGGGTCTTGAAACAATGCCTCTCTCTGTTTTCTGCCCGAGACATGCTACACACAGCCGTATTGTCTAATTATCTTTCACAGACATAAGACAGCGACCCTGGGGTCTCACCCACGTTTTCCGAAGCTTTCCACCCCCCAAACAGATGCGCACACACAGGCAAATATTGAGAAGAATTAGTGGAATAGAGAAAGCAAATGAGAAGGTTTTGGAGGGAAAGGCTGTAATCAGCTTGCCCATGCAGGAGCACACAGATAAAGAACTTGGCATTGCGTTCAGGGGGGCTTTTGTTATCAGCTGTCAGTGTCTCCAGCTCGCATGCCTAATGGCAGAGCCCAGAGGAGAGGTGGCCAGTTGTTCCTCACTCTGGGACAAGGCCATCTCCTCCATCTCCATTGTTTTTTCAGCCCCTCTCTTCCTCTCGCCTCGTCTCCGTCCACCCACATCCTCACCTCATTTTCCTTGGGCGGAAAGACGAGCGAATGGACAAAGAGGAATTGTGCTGACTTCTTCCTCTAGAGGAGAAAATGAAAAAGAGGGCAATGATGTCATCGGAGGTCTTCAGTTACATTAAAACGGACAGTTTGTTTTCCAAGGCCGAGAGTGACTCTTAAAGCGGAATTTTATCTTCTGTATCCACATCCCTTGGGATTCCTGTCAACAATGTTGTTTTTTTCAGGGAGTGTGTTTATTCTGATGATTAGTAGGCAGTAGGGTCAGATAATCATGGATATTTGCATACAGTGGGAAAAAAAGAGGGTGTTTACTGCTGACATTACTCTCTGATCACAAAGGGGTGAGGCTCAGCAGCCTGAGTTAATTTGGAGAAAATCATTAAAACAATGCCTAAGGAAAGAGACACAATTTCAAACACTCATTTCCTATTTTTAGAAGCACTTTGCTTGCATTTTTTCTCCCAAAATGCGAAAAGTGTCACTCGTTACTGGGGGAAATGTATCACAATTTGGTACGAACAGGAGCAAGAAAGTGTTTTGACATAGCCGTGTGTAGAATGAGCTGGGATTTGGTAGAGCGCACATCAGCTCCTATTTTACTATCACCTCCAGTCCTCCAAGACAAAATTTCCTATCTCCTGCTGTGACACAGAAAGCAACAGTAAATTGAAATTTATCTTCCATGTTGCTGCAATATCTGGGCTCATATTATCCTCTCGGGCCGAGATCCCTAAGCCCGGTGTTAAAGATGGCCCTGATATGAGAGGATGGAAAAAAAAATCAAATTCTGTTATGAAAACTGTTCATTAATTTTATCTGTCTGTTTATTTATTGAATATTAGATTTTTTGTGTTTATGTTTGGGGAAAAATGCTGTACTGCAAATCGAGCGAGATTCGACATTATGTTCCTTTATTATCTGTTGTGGGGTTTGTATAGTTATGGATTAATGCATACATTCATTGATGAGTCATAGATGTTAAGATGGACCGACAGCTAGAAGTAATTGATTGTTTCTCTCGCACACACACACACAGTTGAAGGGTGTGCCAGAGGGGCAGCTGAGATGAGTGTGTCGTGGTTAAAGCTGCATGCCCTTTGTAGGGTGATTAGTCAAAGCCTGACTGCTTAATTAACAATTACTCCATCACAGAAGACATTGTGTGCCTGAGAGAGACAGAAAAGCTCTCAAGAAAGCCACAGTCTGATTGTAATATTACATGTGATGCTTTAGGATCAAACTTTGTCCCTGATATTGAGTTTATAGCATTTCATGCGATCCAGTACAGTGGTGTCAAAGTCATTTTAGGTTTTGACACGTCACATTGTGCAGGCCAGTTTTTATTTGTTAAACAATTTTTGAGCTCATAAATTCCGTAAAAAAAGGTTCTGCCACTTTTAGATGTGTGCAGTAAAGCTTTTCTGTTAGTTTTTCTGTCCTGTTGTAGCTACAAACAGAATATTATGGAGTATTTCTAACTGATATAGTAATTATAGTAATATAGTTTTTGACAACTATGCACTAGTAGGACACTGAATTCAGTTCCGCTAACACTGTCTAGATTCTGTATCAGCATAGGATCTTATACCTGCTTCCATTATGAGATAGCATCATATTAAACAACAGATCTCAGCTCATTCTCTCAGCCCTACTTGAGCCTTTGGCATAAAGACTGTCATGCAGACAGGAAGACACTCATTATCAACTATTTGTGAGCTCATTCTCTCTCTCTCTCTCTCTGTCTGTCTCTTTCTCTTGTTCTCTGTCGCACACACACTCACATCTCTTAACCAAATAGTTCTTCTTCTCTGAAAACCCCAGTGGAATGTGTGCGCAAATATTGTGATTGTGAGCTCGACCGTTAACCATAATACTCCACACCGGAGAAAAGACCTCACTCAACCTCCCCCACCACACCAGGGTTGAAAGGCATCTCTGTTTAGTTTACAGACAGCTGGGCAAGAATTTGAGAAAAGCATGTATGTCTTTCCTTCTCTCTCCCCACCATCTTTCTTGTTCTTGATTGCTGGGATATTATGGCATGGTTTTGAACGTCACAGTGGGAGGTCGAGGGAAAAGCTGGCCAATTTGCTATCAAGTGAGGGGTGTCAGTCAAGCCGCATCAAACAAGCTTTCCGCCGTCACTCATGTGTCCAAACATGGTAATTTTATCGAGCGATCCAAAGTTATCTGAAACAAGCCAGCGCCTTTGGAAAATAGAAGGGGCGATCAAATGATTTGGAAGGTAGAAAGGATGGTGGTAAAGAAAGTGAGAGAACCATTTAGCCAAGGTGCAGAAGGCTCAGGAGTCCATGCGGCTTGACAAAGTGGTGTGCCAAGGCAGAAAGGGAAGAGAGGAAAAGAGGGGGGTCAAACAGATTAACTTCCAGCATCTTAGCTCTGAAGGTAATGGATACCCTTGTACTGGTGTGAAGGAACCCCTTCATCTGTTCTCCCAGTTTAAAAGTAGGAAACACAGTAACAAAGACATACCAAATGAAAAGTGACTGTCTGACACAGGAGACTGGATAGGGCATTTGGAGACACCTGGGGGCAATGATGAAGCTGTAACAAAGCAGACAAGCTTTGAATGCACAGGTTGGCTGGAGTTGGTTGGATGAAAGGGAAAGCGGGGGGGGGGGGGGGGGGGGGATAGTAGTGTTGATGGGTTGAATTTGATACACAGCCTCTTTCAGACGATGAGGTAATGTCAAACAGTGCCCCTGGACCTTCCTGATTGATGCATTCCAGCCGCTCTACTGCTGTGGGAGGGCTGTAACGGATTACAGCGCCGAACCCTGCACAGAGAAAGACAGAGAAACCTCTAATGGTCTGTGACTATTGTCTGGGTGAGGCGTCCAAACCCTGCAGTTCTCTGCGGAGTTGAGGAGGAAGTTCACACACACACACACACACACACACACACAGGGACAGGTACATGATACACACTGAAAAGAGCTTCCTCAGCGTTGTTGCGCAGGATATTGGCTGTTTACTTTTGAAATTCTCTCCCTGGTTCTGGCTTGCTGTAAACACTGGTGTGGGATGCTTGTCAGTCACAGATAAGGACAGAGATAAATAGGAGAGGGAGGGAGTGAGATCGAAGACAAAGAGAACAAGGAACAAAGAGAGACAAAGGGAAAGGGAAGTTGCTTGCTAAACATAATGTCTCTTGGAGTGAATAATGAGTCTGTATGGACAGATGAAGTCTAAAAACGTGATCCGATGCTTACATTACCTGAGCTTTTTAGAACTTTACCAAGCCGCCTCACAAAGTGACACTTTTTATGCGGTTGCATGCATAAATATGCCTATTATGCAGATTAGAATGGAATAGTCCACAGTCTCACAATACTTCACTCTACTCGGTTGAAAAGATTTGCTTAGGCTAGCATGAGTTTCTGTGATGGTGGTATATATATATCGCCATGCTGTTCACAAGCAACATTTGGCTAGTGGGGCTGATAGACCAACGTGATATAAAATATATCATGCTAAGCAGCGTTGCTAGCGAGGTATCCATTATGCAGTGTGATCTAGAGCATTATTTGGACCCTGTGTTGTCATCTTTTTTTCCAGAGAAGAAAATTTCCTTGCCATCCTTATTTTGTGCTACTTGTATAAATGAAAAAGCATAATAGGACAAATACATAAATAAGAAAAGCCATCAAGCAGGCAAGGAAGTGTGGGCTGGTTCATGTGTGGAGGATAGAATGAGAAAACAGGAATAACATGTCTGATGTTAATGCAAACCGCTTGGTACTTTACCCCAAGCCACTTGTTTTTGCTTTCTTCTCGAATGAATTGTGTATGTTACCAAGGTGTGACAAAAACAGCCTCACCAGTATGCTGAGAAAAAGATGCATTGGTATTGGAGGACACAGCAGGTCTTCCAGCTCTGGGATCCAGACTGGCTTTGTACGCAGCAGGCTGCTTGGTTTCAAGCATTCCCAAACAGGGCCACCTCAGAGCAGGTGAGAGAATGAGGAGTCTGTTCCTGCTTGGAACTGCACTTCTCTGGGTTCTTCTCACTTACAGCAGCAGGCGAAGCGAGATACTCTCCTGCCTGAAGATACGGGTTCAGCTTTCTCTATGAGCTGCGTCCCACTGCGAGGAGATTTAGTGATGATTTATGAAGCCCCCTAGAAAACAGGGCACAAATGTGAAAAGTTGTCATATGATACTGACATCTCGCTTCCAAAGTTAATGTTTTGCTGAGTTTTGGTGGAGCTGCAGCTTTGAGAAAGCTTGTTTAGATATGAAGGGGTTTCACAAGAAGAGGAATTTGTGGGAGCTTTTTTTGAGGGAGTTTTTTCTTTTGAGCTTTGTACTACTAGCATGGCCAAATAAAGCAAAAAAAAAAAAAAAAAAGTGTTGCTTATTGCTTTTAAAAAGTATGGAAACAGCAAAATGATGAAGACATCACTGTTCAATAAGTAGTTCAATTTATTAGCTACATTAATCAGAATAAACTTTTTTCTCCTTCAAATAGTATGGTTCATTACCCTAACTGTTGGCTGTTTATGGTACATTAATATAGAACATGTAATGCAGTCTTATCTAATTGACTCTTCTCTAAGTCCAGCCTTGAAAACGTACTGACCAATCCTACCTAAGTAAGTTGCCATACACCTTCTTGTCTTAAAAGATTGTGGGTCACTAATAGATACACAAGATATAGTATATGGTACCATAGAAAGACAGAAAGAAGTGGTATTTTGTCTTTTAAATTTTTAAAGTGAATCTGGAGAAGTACATGCTGTAGATTAAACAATATTTTAGTTCTAAATACCATATGTGACCCTGGAGCACAAAACCAGTCTTAAGTCGCTGGGGTATATTTGTAGCAATAGCCAAAAATACATTGTATGGGTCAAAATTACTGATTTTTCTTTTGTGCCAAAAATCATTAGGACATTAAGTAAAGATCATGTTCCATGAAGATATTTTGTAAAGTTCCTACAGTAAATAGATCAAAACTTAATTTTTTATTAGTAATATGCATTACTAAGAACTTCATTTGGACAACTTTAAAGGTGATTTTCTCAATATTTAGATTAAATATGTATAAATCTCAATTTCAAAAAGTTGACCCTTATGACTGGTTTTGTGGTCCAGGGTCACATTTAACCATGTAGATTGTCAGTAAGAACACTGCTATTTCCTCCGAGGTAAATTAATGTTACTAATTTACAGTCTTTCTTTTAACACAGTTTTACATATTGATTCAGGTCATTGTAATACAATAGTAACTTGAGAGTTTACAGTACAGCAGTGAATGTGTGCTGTTCACTTACACTGATGTTATCAGTTGTAAACATGATCAAATGAGGGGTTTCTTTTAAGCTGATTGTGAGAAGTATTTGCCTCAAAATGTGTGTGTGTGTGTGTTTTTTTTTTAAAGCTTCTTTAAAGGAAAATGGCAGAAAAAAGGTTAGTTCCTAAAATCTGTCAATTAAATAAATTTTTTTACCACTTTATGAGCACATATTACTGCAAATCCACAAATTCACAGAATTTTTTTTTTTCTGTTCCTATGTGATGTTCTACAAAGTTTGTACGAGTTAGCAGCAGCAACCAAGATGGGCAGAGTTTAATGAAGGGTCAGTCTGATTTTGGAATTTGAACTATTTATTTTATAAAAGAAAAAGGTTAACAAGTCTTGACAGTATTCTGATAAATGTGGACATTTGTTAAGTGTAGAAACTGGTGCAGGGGTGTGTCTGATGTCTTCACTTTTTCACTCAGCTTGTTGAGAGGAGGTGATGGATAGGCTTCTAATGGACCCTCTCAATCACAAGCTACTTAAGCGGGCTGATCAGTAACAGAGAGCAAAGAGGCCAACGCAAACCCCCTTTCAACAGAGCCACAGGGAGGTTCAGCGATCATCCATGCTAGTGATTAGCCCTGTAACAGTCCTTACGCTGCAAGCTTTTGCTTATTTACCAGGCATCTGAGAAATCTATGGTCCAAACTCACCGTGAAAGAGTCTTGAATTGTCAGCCAGAACCTTAAAAGGCTCTGTTAAAGCTGAGTCTTTTGTCCCAGTGCGACGCGGTAGCTTGGTGCGAAACCTCTTTTGTTTTGCTAATGTTATTAATGGGCTCACTTAAGTGTAAAAGCAAAGCAGATTCAACTCGGTAGGGAAAAAAGAAAGGGTGGTTTTTCTTTTTATATTCAATTTATATTGCTCAAGGTGTTTGTACTATGGGCATGTCACGGTGAAGGTGTGAAGTGTACTTATTTGTCGGTGGAAGCTTCCTGAGAGTCTGTTGCCATCACTGATTTTTATAACTCACCAGAGTTTAAAGTGGGACGAACTCATTAGCCATGTTCCTTAGAGCCAAGCAAAGAATTCACAAATATTAGTAAAAGGTGGGGTCTCTCCTCTCAAAAAACCTCTCCAGCTCTCCCTTTTGTCTCAGTCTCTCCCTGTGATTCAGTGTATCCTGTTAACAAGTGCCAGCTTCATCGATACCCATAACACAAGTCAGTGTGTGTGTGTTTTCACACCAATTAACAGCTCTCTTTTGGTGCCTGCTGAGGTGATGATGGCCTGTCTCTGGCCAGGCGGATGGTGTTTGTGTGTATTTGGATTTTATTTTATTTTTTTAGCAGCACTGAGAGAAATCTCAACCTTTTTTCTATGTTCATTAGTTAGCTGTATAATTAGCAGTTGTAGAACCTTGTCGGCCTGATAGCGAGGGAGCCAACAGGCCCAATGAACATCTCTCAGTTTTCGTATAGAGTCCTCTCAGTCTTTGCAGATCTACCATTGGCTGACTTGCTCTCTGTCAAATTAACGGCCTACTTTGTGCCGTTCACAATCTGCCCCTTAAGAGGTAAAAACTCCTCCATTGGCCGGGAGTTGAGTGGTCATTAATATCAGGCTGGCCCTCATTGGCACAAATGGCAATGCTGGAGAAAAATTATTCTGTCCAGCCCTCTTTTTTTCTTTCCCTTTCTCCCACACACTATCTTTCTTTTGGCTCTCGGAGCCAAACCAGCATCCCCTCCTCTCTTGCACTCTCAATCTAGATAATTCAATCTGTCCAATATCAAATAATCGCCTCCATTTTTTCGGCCCATTTTAACCTTATCACTGGCGCTGCCTCCTCAGGGGACCGAGTCTTGTTTCACCTTGTTAAGAGAGAGAGAGGGAGAGAGAGAGAGAGCCCGAGAGCGATAACCTGGGATCGGGGTGAAACGAGGCGGGTGACGAATAGTTCTCTAAGGAGCGGGGAGTGAAGACTGTTTGTTGTTCTCACAATGTGAACGAGTGGGCAAACAGGCAAAGGAGCTTTTTTTGTCTGAAAGAGAAAAGGTGGATGGTAGGAGTAAGGGTCGCACAAAAAGAAAATGTGTAAAATGTGAAGCATGAGAAACGTGCTGTACGGGATTGTGAACACTGGAGCCCCTCTGCGTCCCATTGTCCTTTTTAACACTCTCTCGGCACTTAATTAAAATCCAATAAGGTTCTCGCCTGGTGGCCATTGTTCCCAACCTTTGTTTACCTTCTCTAGGAGCATCGCTAGCAGCTTAATCTTGCAAGAAAGTGGGGTCGATAGGTCAAGATCGGACTCTAGTCACCACCCTGAGCGAGAAAGTGTGTGTTGGGGGGACTCTTTTTCCTCATCTTTCTGTTCTTTGTGTTGTGTCTCTCTCCTTCCTTTTCTTTTCCTCATTTCCCCTGGAACCTAATCCTTAAGCTTGATTGTTCTAAGCTGATTTCAAGCTTGCCCCTGGGAGAAGATGGGCTTTTGGAGTTGGTTTTAATTAAGATTTAAAGGAAGCCTCCCTCAAGAAGGAAGACTGAATGGTTTCTCTTAATGGAGGGATGAATGTGGACATGAGGAGGTGGAAAAGATTGCCCAGCAAAAAAAAAAAAAAAAACCCAGAAAGGGAAGTTATTCATCAGGGAAAAGAGAGAGACAGATATTTCACAAAAATACAACTTTATGTCTGTTGAATTATAATAGGTTACATGGAGGATGCATTCATTCACACTTGCAGGTCAGATCCCCCACCCCCCTTTTCACTTTACCTTTGTTTCTGTTTGGGTGAGACCCTTTCCTTCTCCTTCTTATACACTCTACAAAACTGCTGGAGTGGAAAAGCTAAATGGTACAATCCTTTTTTTTTTCTCAAAAATCAGAATCTATAGAGATTGATTTGGGCTTCCTAAGATCCAAACCCTTATCCTGTAAAGACGTCATTGGAACACTGCCGAGCTGCAGGCAAGCAATCTCCAGATTATCTAGATGTTGTAATGATCGATAGCGACACCTTATGTACCCTTTTTCCACTGAAATGGTGCTGAGGCTAGAGCCAGGGCTCAGGGAATCTATGAAACTCTCTTATAGTTTCAGAAATGAATTGAGAATGGATTTAACATTTAACATTAATTAGATTTTAACTCAGGTATAGAGATAGACAGATACCTAAAGAATGTATAATTATAAAGTGAGATTATATATTTAACATATTTGATTTAACAATTAGAAATGATTTACCTTAATTAATAAAAAGCCTATTAATCAATGAATAATAAAATAAAGTGACTAGAGTAGCTTTACAGCCCAGAAGTATTAAATATGAGGTGTTTGGTTTGAGGGTTTTTTTCCCCTATGGTGGAGACTAGCAGAATAGATCCAGGTTGGGCTCCAGCATCAACACCGTGTCGGTTGAACAGGAGTAATGAATTAAGAGCACATACCTCACTTGTTTACCAGCCTCTGAAGTAGCCCAGTAGCCTTACCTGCTAATAAAGCTTTGTTTATGTAATCTTTAAAGCGGTCATGACGTCTGGTGCGTAAATCATGATTTGGATCCGTTGGTGTCCTGGTCGTGACCGTACAGGGAATTAGATTCCTACAGAGTGGAAAGTCTGTATGCATGTGTGTGTGTGTGTGGCTTTGTTCATCTCTTTCTGCCTTTCTATGCTCTTGCCTATCTTTCATTCTCTCACACACTCTTTCTTCTCTTTCTCTCCCTCTGTCTCTCTGGATAATGGGCTTGTACACAGGTGGCCATGTCCCTTCGATGGACACCCCCAGACGTCCTTGTTAGACACTTAATTAAAAGCCTTATCACAGGAAAACACGCTGAGACATTCCAATATGGGCCTGGGCATCAGAGATACTGCCATGACCAGACAGCGTCCATCTATTACTGCTGTCTGCTTAACTGTCCAGCCAAACAGAGAGAGAGTGTGTGTGTGTGTGTTAAAGTATAAAAGAATAAGGAGTTTGCATGCAAAATAAGAAATTGTGCAAGTTGTTTTAGAATAGATAAAGAGTGAATGACGTTTACCTGGTATTAACATCTATTTTTGGAGATTCGTTTGAAACAGAAAATTGATAAAGACAGGTGTAAATAGGATACAGAAACATTTTGAGGTTTGTCTTTGAAAGAATATAACTGACTGATGATCTATCCACATCTTTTTATTTCTTTCTTTGCATTTTAGATGCAAGTTAACAGGTGTAAACAGCAACGTGTCTCAGCTGACCACTCATGATCGGACTGCTTAAGACTGATCTTAGTACCAGGTGTAAACAGGGCTTAAGGCTAGGAAGAACTAGGTTTTTCAACATAGCATGCCTGATGCAACACGTGTCGGTTATTAGCAGGAGAATCTGTCACAAACACCCGCCCACCGCTATCGACACTCCTCCCATGGTCAGTTAACTTTTAGAGCTGATGACAGGAAGGAAAAAATCCCTAACGAAAGGAAGACACCCAATGAAGTGTTTAAGTTCATCACCAATAGCTGAGTTAGGCACACTAGGTGTTAAAGAAGAGCGAGGAGGTCAAGTGTCCCTCCCACTGCATTCTTCAGCAGAGCTAGGCAGGGACCAGCACACAGGGACCATATGTCCCAAACTCTAGTCAATGATCCACCCCAAATGGAGGGACAAAGCCCTTTTCACTCAATTGAGACCGGGGAAATCTGCAATTCCACACTGGCAGCATAGCACCAGTCAACAAGAAGATAGTGAAAAAGAGGAGGATAGGGAAAGAGGGAGAGAGAGAGAGCATGAGAGGGACTTGGCATTTTCCATCACATTAACTAGGAACAATCCTGCCAAACAGCCTTGAGGCTCCTTCTCTTTTTTCTCGACTTCTTCTGTAGGTTGCCCGATTCCAAAGCCCCCAGGAGACTCTCTTCAAAAGCTCAGTGTCCATTCCTCTTGCTCAGATGCTCAGCTAATAATGCCACAGCCAAAGCATAGAGATCTATATCTCTGGCTATCACAAAGCAAGTTCTCTTATGTTTAAGCTGGGTCTTGTGCACTGGGGAGTTGAAGGTTTACAGGGGCACGTCACATTTTTTAAAAGGCCACAACAAACCTATCCAATCATAAAATAACAGTCAGGTGGCACATCCTGGTGTGAAGGTGCGCTCCGATGGGGGGTAGTCTTACCGAAAGAAAGAAGGAAGAGAGATAAAGAAAGCTTAGCAAACACATGGAGAGGCCAGAGCGGCACTGTAAAGTGCACGGGGTTCCTGGGGGAGAAATAGATCAGGCATGTATTCTGGCGCTGCAGCGATTAATATCAGCGGAGGAAAAAAGGTCAAACTTGACTGGAAAACGCTACAGCATATCATTGTTACTGGCACGGCCCACATTTCATACATCACGCCATGCTGTGCTGCCTCAACTCTCCCGTCGCTGGTCTCGCAGCCACAGCCCACGCCAAGTATTATCAAAGATTGATAGAGTGTCCTAGTTAACTGGGGAGGGTGTAGGAAGTTGGAAGGAGGGATGAAGTGGGGAAAGAAGATTTGCCACCTCTGCGCTTCAGGGTTACAACTTGTTGTCTTGTTGAAACACGATGGCACCAATCAGTGAAAACGTATGTCACATTTTTGGCTAGAACTAACGTTAAGAATGTCACTTTTTGGCTAAAACTAATGCTCGTTGTCTGGATAACACAGTTATGCTCAGCTAAAGGTTTTTCAGACAATTTGTGTGTGGCTACATTCACAATCTCTCCCTCTCCCTCATCCTCATCCTCCCTTTTCTCTTGTTCAGAGTGCTTGCTTAATAATTAATTGATTTATTAGTTCTCTCATTAATCATTCATTCATTAATCAGGGCCAGATTTTTCCAGAGGAAGTGGTTCAATCCGTAAAGACAAAAAAAAAAAAAAATAAATCCTGACTTCACATTTCAGCCTAATTACGCTTCTTTGCTAATCACCACCAAAGAAATGGAGTTTCAGGAAATTACTTTTTTTTTTCTCCCCGACCCTCCCTCTTCTCTTTTGCGCTAAGCAAGCCAGGATGTATCGAGGTCGGCAGGTAAGATTTTTTTCAATCCTTTTTCTATCCTCTTTCGCCACCCGTTATTTTGTGTTCTGGAGGGTTTTAGTCATCAGTCATGTTAAAAGAACACTTTGAGTCCAGGCTAATCTGATGAACAAGAAAGTTCAGTCTTTAATTAAACTACCCAACCCCCTACCACCTTAACTTGATAGAGGAAGGAAAAGCAAAATGTGGTGACTGAGAAAACCACAGACATCAATTAGTCACGGCAGTTTTGAAGGCCGTCCATGAGCGTGTGGGTCAGCCCTTTCACCGGCAAAGAGGCGGCTCATTGTTTCAGCCGATGCCACCCTCCCTAGAGAGATGAAGGAGCTGTTTGTTTAATTGTATACTGTTACGTGATGCGGATAGAAGTCGCCACCACATAGGTGTCACACGCAAGAAAGAAAGCTAAACAGGCAGAATGAAGCTAAAGGGAAATTGTAATAGAACAGAAATTAAATCTCTCGTACATCAAACAAACTAGTGGTTTTCAAAAACAACACTCAGCCATGGCCAGTCTCTCTTTCGAGGAGAAAGGAAAAAACATCAAATTAGAGAAAGCTTCAATAGAACTGCCAGTGCCACATTAACCTCCAAGCAGTAAAAAAAGCACACACATTGAACAACCCTAACAAGGTATTCATTGAACCCATCTCTCTTTATTTTCCAACACACATACTCCCATGCATGCACAGACTTCAATATGCCACTAACAACTGAGGTTACAGCTATTTTCCCTTTCTTCTCTGCATTTAGACCAATAAAGTGCATGACCCTCTTTGCTCTAATGAGATGCATACATTTACAACATCACTTCCTCATTAAAAAATAATAATAATAAAGACAGTATGAGGGGGAAAAAAAATGTATTAATTATGGAACGCACTTCCTCCTATCACAGAGAGCCATAGGGGCCTCCACTGGGCTCAATTAGGAAGTGTAGGCCACAAATCCCCAGACTAAATTAATTGACACCCCAGGGCATTGAGTCTAGCATCCCAATAGCTCAGTATAAGTGCTAGATTTCTTTGTTTTCATTTCATTTGCTTTTTGAAAGTGAGTGCAGGGCAGAGAGATCAACAAAGGCGAATAAGGGGGGGCACGTTTAAAATGTGATCTTTTCATTGACTTTATGGATTTTTAATCATCTTGCCATATTTACAGTGTTGCTTTTTCTCAGTGTTGTTTACCCCGACTTCACAGCCAAAGGAATGAAACGAGAGTGCATATAAAAGCGTTGTTAATATATTTATTAATTTGACTTTATTGTCTTTATTTATTTTTCCTCACAGTGACTGAGGCCCATCAGAGGTAGACCGATTGTAGATGTTTCCATCTTTGTGGGGGTGTTGGTGCATACAGCAACCCACACATTTATGCAAAGAGCGCACAACACTAATGATTTAAAAGCATACTAGATCTTAGATCATACTGTACACTAAGCAACAGAGAGCAAGCAAGAGAGAGATAAAGAGAGATTGGTGCACGCTGTAGGAGAGAGAGAATTAGAGAAAGGCGGCAGGGAAAGTAGATAAAGTAGAGTGAGAGAAAGGAGAGCAGCAGAAATAACCGTCTCCAGAAAATACCAAGAGACCTGCAGGAATGAAATGACAAGACTGGCTCAATCAACATCTTGTCAAGACAGTTGGCTGATGTGTGTAGAGACAATCTCATCCACCCCCTCTTCCTTCCCTCTCTAGTTTTTTTTTTCCTACCCAGCCTCTTTGTGTTCCTAGCGGAGGGCTTTCCGTCTGCGAGTAGAGGAGTTCTTAGACTCTGAAGTGGGAGAGTGAGAATGGGAACGCTGGAATAATGACACTTGGAAAAGTTCTGACGCTCACCAGAGACACGGCACAGCAGAAAGGAGTGCGTGACAGACACAGCCCAAGAGGGCCCAAGTGCCACACACACACACACACATACTTGAATTTGTGGTTTACAGGGACTCTCCATATGCGTAATGGTTTTTATATTGTACAAACTATATGTGCTATTGCCCAACACCAACCCTACACCTAACCCTACCCCTTATAGGAAACTACTGCCAATTTTTGAATTTCATAAAACACCGTTTAGTATGTTTTTTAAGCCTTTTGTTTTACGGGGACACAGGAAGTGTCCTCATAAACCATGTTTACGTTGTAGTACCCATGCCATTATACACATTTGTGTCCTCGTAAACCATATATACCAGCGCGCGCACACACACACACACACATATTTCTGGATTTATCTATCGCCCTTCTTATCTGACCAGGTAGGGTTGACGCGATCTGATGATGTGGTCATTGTTACCCGCTGTTGTCAGGCCAAGATTAAAACTTTGTTTCTTTTGCAAACCTTGGCAGTTGCTAGGGTATTCTGGGTGGTTGGCAGGTTGTTCTGGATGGTTTCTAGTGATTACTTATTTAGACCCAGGTCTCTTATTTAGACCCAGGTCTCTAGTACAGTACCTGGTACTTGTTTTAGTACCACCTCGGCCGAGGTTCCAAGTGAGCCGTACCATTACCAAAACGTGACGTGTAAACTCTGCTGATCACTGATTGGCCGGAGAAAATCGTCACTGCCTGCGTCATTGACCTTGCGGCACGAGACACAACAGACCTGCTAGATTTAAATCAGCACAGCCAGCGAAGGGTCGAACGCAACTGTTTTGAATGAGCGCACCTTTCTTTTAACAACCAAAAAATGGCTGTTTCGTTGTCTGTTGAGGAAGTAAAGATGTTCCTCTCATTGATAGCCAAGGAGCGGATCCAGCGAGAGCTTGATGGAGCGATGCGGAATTAAAAAGTTTTTCAGGAGTCATGGCAGTAGAGGCAGCGCAACTATAACGACACGTGAATAATCCCGCCCACTCTAAAGCGGTACTAAACTGCAGTGGAAACGCAAACCGAGCCGAACCAAGCCGTGCCGTGCCGTTCTGAACCGTGCCGAGCCGAGCTGTACCACGCAGTGGAAAAGCGCCATAGATGGCTTAGGTCCCTCCTTGCCAGTTTTGACATTTGCCAAGTAAAACTTTTAAGTCTGATCACTTAGAAAAGCAATAGCACAACACTCATCAACAAGCCACATGATTTGAGGATTACACATCGCTTTGACTAAATTCATCTGCGAAATGAACAAATGTAAATATAAATCATTCATGTCCATAGTCAGAAAATCCCTAACCCTAACTATGAGAAATTGCCTAAGCAAACACCACTAACAAGAGAATAAGACAGAGTGAGAAATAACTGCAGGGTAAGAAGCTTGATTATAGATTTCCTTCATTCCCTCTCAAAAGCATGGGCTTGTTTGAGCCCTCTATCTGTCAGAAGCCTGTTCTTCCCTTCTCCACCCCTGCTGGAAGCTCTTATGTCCTATTCTCTGTTTTTTTTATTGCCGCTGCATCCACGTTTCACTCTCTCTGTCGACAGGCTGACTTGAACCCCTGCAATTTTCATGCCGATAAATAGAGAAAGGACAGGGATAGGGAGGGTGTGAGCGAGGGACAGGATGTCTGGAATGCGGCGAGAGGAGCAGAAACAGGCATGGAGAAGGCAAATCAACAATTTGTCACACCTTATGTAACTGTGAAAAGAGCCCTGCTCAGCATTGATGCCGGGGATCAGGCCTGGCTGACAGGAGAAAAGAGAGAGGGATGGAGGGAAAAGAAAAAGTTGGGGTTTACTAAAGGGATTGGAGGGGCTAGAAGAAGAGAGGGAAGGACAGAGGAAGAAGGTGTGATGGATGGATGAGCTTTATAGTCGTTTTGAAAAGGGTCTCGCACCGTGGCTGGATGCTTTCAATAGATTGCCGACTGAATAAGAGGCTAGGAGGATTAAACCCCTGCAAACAGCTCTTAAAAAGCTGTTAGGCTGCAATTTAGACACAAAACAAAACTGAAAGTGAGAAAGAAAGGGGGGGAAAGATGCGACTGGAATGCAAGGCAGGAGATAAGGTGCAGAAGATGAGACCGGGTGAACGGGAAAGCAAGAACGAGGGAGAGAAGAAAGGAATGAAATGTGGCAGGTTCTGAAACTGCACAAGCAAATACCAGTAGCCCTTGGCTCAGTTTGTTTGGACATTAGGTAGAGGAGACGGCTATGTTTACAAGGGAGACTTTTCAAATGCAGACTGTTACAAGGACTTTGGTATAACACATCTTCACATGTGCTTAAACTATTTCACACACACACACACACACACACAAACACACACTCACCCTTCACAATGCGAATGAAACAATAGAGTCTACCCACACCAAACAAAAGGATAATTCCATGGCGCAGAATGGAGCTCAGCTCTTTCCAGCTCGGGTTTAGTGGCCTTATCTGAAGCAGGCACAATGGATCGCTTTTAGCCAGCCCTGTTTATTTCCAGCAAGTTACTTTTTCACACTAGTTTTCTCTTTTTCCACTGCACTCATCCACCCCTTTACCCTTCCTTCTCTCGTATTCCTATCTCTCCTCTAGACGAGTCTTGAGCACAATGCTGAAGGTGCTGTTTGAACTTAATAGAAGAGCAGGCTACGAAAAGGGTGAAATGAACAATGACAGTGAAAAGTGAACAATTTGGGCTTTTCTATTATTTACAGGACAGGAAATGGTGGAATGAATTTGTTTGAGGTATAACTTTATCTGTGTTCAAATGTGTGTCCCCTGCGTTTGTTGAAACCATCAAACAACGAAATGATGCACAAAAGTTATTGGTCTATGCAAAGCAGTGTCTGTCTGTCTATTTGTCTACATAGACTGTAGCATGATCACGAATCCATGTGAGCTGCATCACCCTCCTGCTACATCTTCACTGTTTATAATCAGAGTCGTCAGAACAAACAGTGAAGAGGTTGAGGGAGGGCTAAATATGGCTTGACATAGGATAAATATTCTGATTTATCTGCAACTGTGCCAGGGGCGAAACCAAGTGCCACACACACAAACATACACTTTCGCTAATACCATCAAGACTCCCTGCTGTCTCTAGTGAGGGTAGACCAGAGAGGGATCATTGCCAACATCTGTTCGTCCGTTCGTCCCAGTGAGGCAGAGTGCATGGCACTCTCCTCAGACGCATCCTGGGCTCTAAAAACAGCCTGGAGAAAGTAGGGGAGAGTGAGAGAAAAAAGCAAAGCTCTTTAATATGTCATGCTCAAGTCAGGCCCAGCTGCAGCTGCACTTAACGTGTGACAAAAAAAGACAAAGTCACTGTGTCAAAGTAGCAACTAAATGTGAGCCGCAATCCCCACAGCACGCCTGCCCTATTTACGCCACCACATGAACACACACTCCTCTCTGCTTCCATCCAGTGCCGTGAAATGATATTCCATTTTGAAAAAATCCGGATTAAAGTGTATCAGGCCAAGTGTGTTGTGACCTTGTTACTAGGGGAAGGGGGAATGCGCAAACACACAGACACACACAGATGCCACACACTGTGGAGCAAATCACAACGTAGGTTTTAGAGACGGCTTTCTCTGTCTTATCCCACGCACCTCTTTATTTGTTATGGTACCTTGTAATGACATTGCATGAGCCAGACAGCCATGTTAATACCAAGCCTTTTGTCTGACCTGCTCATTATGTAAGTACAATATTTATTATCCTGTTTCATATTTTATATTCATTTTCCTTGACTGTTTATGAACTTTTGTGCGTGTTAAATCAGTTTTTGTTCTTTCCTTGAGGGCATTCTAACCAGCAGAGGCTTAGAAAACCTCAAAAGAGTCTACCTTTTAAAAATAATGTAAATTCTCTCCCACCATTGCTGCTCTTCATCTCAACACCTCCTCCTTTTTATTCGTCTTTTTTTTCTCTTCTTTCATCCCTCTCTTCTCTGTCAGGAATGAACTCATGTAATTAAGCTGCTAACATGCCGTTAAAGAATTGGCTAATTCAGCAAGGAGGAATTATTCCAATTTGAAATGACTCATTAACCAGACGTGATATTTTGTTGAGCTTCTCTTGGAGCAAGATTTGGAGAGCGTTGAATCACTCCCGTGGTGTGAACTCGTTTCGCTGTATATGTGGGTTTGTGTGTGTTAATGTCTACATGCGTTGCAAGGGTAATAAAGATGCTTTTGGTTTTGCTCATACGGCCTGGTGCATGCATTGATACGGGTGCGTAACTTGTAAATGGGCCTGAATGCAAGCTGTGAATGTCTTGTGTGTGTGAGAGAGAGTGATTAAAGACATGCACAGAGGCACAATTCAGTGAGGGGTCTAAAGAGGAACTATTGAATGTACAAAAGCCCTTAAACATCGGCTCATCCTGATGAATTATCACAGCTCGTAAACATTTAGATGCTGGGGCAAGATTCTTTAATTGCAATCGATGTTCATCCAGTACCTGATGCAAAAAGGAGAATCCCAGAAGCACAACACAATTACAGTATCTGTAAAAAGACTCAATATCTCATAAAAGTGGAGCTCCAGGGATGGCAGGACTGTACAAAAAAGAAAGATTCTATATAAACATACAGTTAAAGGCTTGGCTTAGAAATACTGCCACTAATAATATTGTCAAAAAGAGTTTTGTTTTTGACAGAAGAGTCATATTTAGCTCTTGATCTCATCTTTTTTTTTTCTGAAAAAGAAAAAAAAAAAAACATGTCATGGAGGGCTTCGACAAGTCTGTTTCCAAAAATAAAAAGGTAATTTCTACTTTGTTTCTGATCATTTTGATTTTTTTCACAATAACATAGAATAGCATGAAAATAATACTAAACTAAGAAAATGTTTAATACTAAAGTAACATTTTAATCATGAAGTAGGGAAGAAACTAGGTAGATCTTTGGAAGAGAGACAACTAGTTCTGAGCACTGGTATCCTTCTCTCAGCAAGAAGAGAGAATGGGACACTTGTGGGATGCAGGGTGATGTGAGGGTGATAGTAAACAGTAGGTGTCAAAATTAGGCATGATTTGTGTTTTTCTCTTATTTTCATTTCCATTTTAAAATGGCTATTTGTCAGTTATGTTTTAACATACCAATTTGCCTGCCCAGTAGAAAGTTGGTACTTCCATTTTATTGCAGTGTCTCCCTCTACTCTATTTCCTATCCTGTCTGGCTGTGTCCATCCTTGAGAAGAAAAGAGGACTGTCAGCACAAGTGGGAGAAAAGAGCAAGTTTGAAAAGACCTGAAATCTGCACTGGCCTTTGCCTCGGAGGGAAAGAAAGCTTATGTTTCTGAGAGAGAACACTGGTGTGGGGTTGTGTAGGAGGTTAGGGGGGTGGATGGTCTTTGCTGCACCCCTTGATGGAGTGGATAATTGAGTCTCGACCAAACTCTGTCAGCCAAGCTCGGAAGCCCCTTTTCAGCTCAAAGAAATGCAGTGAGAATGATGAAGTGAGAGAGAGAAAGTGAGAACAACAGAGAGTGAGAGAGGATGGAGGAGAAAGAAAATCCTGGGCTCCCTCAGGGGGGGAAAAGCCGCTATTGAAAAGCTATTAAACTTGCATTTAGCAGGATTGATTGGAAATGAAGAGGCCTATTAAAACCAAGGGACAAGAGGACAATAGTGTGTTTCTGGCCACCGTATGTTGCCCTCCTTTCACCGTCTCCCATACCCCCCCCACCCCCCCACCCCCCCGTCTGTTTAAACACCCCTGGACCAAAGAGAGAAGTTTCAGAGGGGTTTAGCACCAGCTGAATAGATCCCTCTTTATCCACCACTGGCACCCTATTCTCCTATTTAACCACACAGAAATAAAAGGGCAAAGAAAGAGGAGGAAAGGCAGAAAAAATGGGGGGACGGTCCATTCCTTTTTGAAGAACCAGTAACAGCCCTCCCCGTCTAAAACCTCTCTTTTTCCCCCTCACTTTCTCTGAAATCTCATGTGAATGGGTTACTTCTGGCTGGTTGCCATCTTTCTACTTTCAAGAGGGCTCATGATGCACCAGATCCAATCATGAAGCTCTTGCAATGGAGAAACATAGAAATGTGTGTAAGAAGGCTATGTGTGTACATAAAAGTGATTGGGATAGTGAGAGAGAGAAGGCTGTTTGTTGTTTAGTCTGGGTGCATCTATTGCGTTTTTTTCAGTAGGACGGAGAGCCTCTATGCAAATTAGGCAAAAAAGACCGAGCAAAAAGTGTTTAAAAAGGCCTAAATAGAGGGAAGGCAGTGAGGCGGCAGGTGCCATTCTCAGCCCGCTACGGATGGCTCTCATGGGACGCTGAAAGCTCCTTTGATTGTTTAACATACAATTTTACTGAAAAACACCACTTCCCCCACCCTGGGAAGTGGTAACAGATTCTCTGGCTCAACGGGACATCGCTTTCCATGTCATTCTATGCAGCTTGCCATATGGGCATAGGAAAGAGTTAAATAAGTCATGACCAGCTGATGCCTAGACCCCTTGCCAAGTGCAGAAAACCAAACTGTTGTAAAATGTGTTATGGACTGTGCTTTTTTTTTCTTCCAACCGGAAGATGATGCAGCATAAGCCTTTTCTGCATCAATCAGTTAGCGAAATGCCACTCACTGGTCTTGGTTAAAAAAAAAAAAAAAAAACTAGCACAGCGTGTGACCAGTCGTGAAACTTCACTTAAAAGAGTGTGTTGGGTAGGCAAAGTGGTTTTAGATCAGTGTAAAAGGGTAATATGTTCCTAGAGCCCAGTGCATGGGTACTGCAAGGAAAATTGTGTTTCATTGTGTATCTGGAAGAGTATTACCAGCTGCAGAGAGATGGTGAATGTGAGCTGGAATGGCTCTTGCTGATTCAGCGCTAATATACTATCGCGCTAATATGTTCTGTGCTTTCCCATCTCTCTCCCTGTACAAAATCACTGACCTGAAAGCTGGACTGGTTAGAGCAAAATGACAGATGGACTTCAGCATTAGGAGGGAGAGTCTTGCTGCAGTTTACCATGGTGGTCCAACTACCTGCTGGTCCATTTCACAGAGCCACAATGATACAAAGAAAAGTGGCACTTCTAATTTTAAAGAAACACTGAAACAGAATAAATGCTACTGCATTCCTTTTTAACCAATTTGTTGAAAGCAGGACATGGTAGATTGAAGCCTGTCATTGCATTGGAACAATTTTAGGAAGTCATAATCCCTTAAGGATGCTTCAGTTTTACAGTGTTTGATGTAAATTTCATCATCAGTGGGGTCCACACAGACTGTGCACATACAGACCTATTTGTGTGGTATGTGTGATCTGAATGTGTACAGTCTGTGAGCCACTATATCCACTGTGCTTATTATACATATTTGCATCACAATATCAAACAACAAACTTTTTGTGTGTGTGTGTGTGTTTTCCTTTTGCAGTGTCTCAAGCAGCCTACTTTTCCCAGCAGCCCCAGGACCAAGTAGTGGTTGCTGGCCAATCAGTAACCTTGCCCTGTGTGATTGTGGGATACCGGGGCATGGTGCAGTGGACCAAAGATGGCTTGGCACTAGGCGGAGAACGAGACCTACCCGGTAAGCATTCTATAAGGCCCAAACAAACAAGGAAAAACTGTCTGAGTGAAGTTAAGAGTCATTCCATTTAACAGTGCTTTTCAACATTGAGTCGGTTTTGAAAATTGAGTTGAAAGGGGAAAAAATGAAGTCAACGTAATTAATTTTCAAGGTGCTTCTAAATGGTGCACTGGTTTGTAATTAGCTAGAAACCCACTTTCCTATATGTCAACCAAATTTAGAGCAAGTAGCAAGGCAGAAATGATGCCGTTCCCCCAGGAGGTACACAATGCTTATTGAAGTCCACTTACCAAGGCTTAGTCTTTTCTTATCTTCATCTTTTTCTTTCCAATTAACAACTGGGAGATAAAACCAATCATAGATTGGCAGGTAAAGGGCAGCATCCCTTCTCTGCAATGGATGTGTGTTTGAGTAATGTCACTGCCTCACTTCCTCAGCTGTATTGAGTGAAGAAACGGGAAGGCAAACAAACACCGCGGCTAATGCAAACTAGCGTTTAATTTGTCTAATCATCTCAGCCGTCTGCTAGGGCTGAGGTGGAGAATCAATCACCGCTCATGTCACGCATTGACATTTAAAATGATTTCCCCAGCAGCTTTGAAGGCAACAACCTGGACAGTTAGGGTAGTCTCTGTTGGCTAGCTGCATGAGTGAGGCACCTCACGTTGCCCCTGACCAAGTGACACAAAGATTTCAATGTGCATAGAATAGTGTCTCAAAACTACCCCTATCTGTGATGGCAATATGTGTGTGTGTATCTCTAACAGTGATTTTTGTGTGGATCAGGTTGGGTACGTTACTCTCTGATGGGAGACCCGCTATCAGGAGAGCACAGCTTGGTGATCGATTCAGCTGAGCTAGGCGATGATGCGGTCTATGAGTGTCAAGCCACGCAGGCTGGGCTGCGATCACACAGAGCCAAACTGACGGTGCTGGGTAAGGACTGTGTGTGTGTGTGTGTGTGTGTGTGTGAGATATGAGTGAGTGTGATTGAGAGCGAGAAGAAACCACTGCGATATAACTCTCCTGCAACTGATTAAAAGTGGGGGGAATAGAGCATTCCTCATAGTCCCCAATTTCATTAACAGTATTTAAAATACTGCCTCAAATGCGTAACACTGCAAATTTCTCTGCTCCGCATAAAACACTTCAGAGATCCCACCCCCATGCAATCATAAGTCAAGCCTTCATTATTTATTCACAATTTTAAATCACGCCACAACAGAACTCATTTTTTCAAACTGCGCGAAACCGAGTCAACAGAAACACTGAGGAAATTATCCAACCCCCACCTCACTGCTTCTTTCCCTCACTCTCTCTCTCTCTCTCTATAGCCTACTGACACTTAACACGGTGAAGGGCCAAGGAAATGTGATTGCAGCAGTCACAAATGACTTGCGTGAATGGTTAAAAGTCAAAGTCTGCACAGTTAGCACATTCTACAGTGACTCACGGAATTCATCAACCACAGGGCTGCTTTTACATTAACGCAATGTGATTGATCTACATATTCTCCGGCATTTAGCGACAGGGGGTGGGGGGAATGATCACTGGGGATTTTAGCTCAGTACTACATTGCTGACACCTGGTGGCCCAACTTGGACACAGCTGTGTTTTATAGCACCTGAAAAACACTGATTTTCCCTGCAGCGTAAGCATATCAAGGGCTAAAAATATGAGACGTTAAAGATTTAGCACTATGAGAGCGAGAAAGGCCAAGTTTGTTACTGCACAATAAAAATAATTCTGCCTCTAATTGAACAAAGTTGGCACAGCCACACAGATTCACCGAAAAATAAGTAGAGCTACAACAATAGCGTTTGTGCACACTGCCGATGTTTGGCGCACTGTTCGAATTCCCAGACTAGAGCATAGCAAATATGCCAGCTCCTGTGTGCAGGGAATGAGGTGTGTGCGTGCACGTGTATGTGAGCGTTCATGTGTGTACGTGCATGTAGGGGCATGTGGGGAAATCAATGCAGCCGGATGAGACCAAAGCAATCCAACAGAGTCAAAGAAGTCAACGGCAGGAGTGCAGTCAAGGGAATCCACATGGAAATTAGAATCACTTCGCGCACGGATTCCATTAGCGCCTGGGCAAGACCAGCGAAAAGACCTCTGACAATTCTGATACAAAAACAGAAATTGGTTCGGAGAAAAGGAACAGGACAGACGGAAGAGTGTGTACCACAGAAAGATTTTTTTGCGCATTTCTGTGCGTATTGTGAGATGGACACCTTCATCAAAGGTGGCAGACACTATTTGCCCAAGGCTTGCACATAGGCATGCAAACAAATTAATAAATCAGTTATTCAGATGAAACGGGCCTGCGGTGGAGTGCCTGTAAATAGACACAAAATGGCAAATCTCAGCCATGTTAAAAGGGCATGAGTACTGTATTAAACTCTTTTCAGTGAAAGCCAATCTCTCTGTCCATTTACCAGCTTGTTCTGTATAGGTCAAACTGGCAGAATTAAATGATTCTGCACTGCAGTCAGGAAGGGTTTAGGGCATGGCTTTATGTATGAAAACATAGTACATGTAATGTATGCTAGGGTAATTAATGAATGGACACCTGTACATTTCAGGCTGGAACTGACATAGACTTCCACATTTGAAAGACAGGTAAAAACAAGTATGATGTAGCCTTAATGTTTGTTCTTGAAGATAAAAAAAAAAAACTCTCTAATTCTTTTTCAGTGCCACCTTCAGATCCCGTAGTGGAGGGAGGGCCAGTGGTCCGTCTGAAAGCTCATACTGCTCATAACCTGACATGCCGGGCATCTGGAGCCAAACCTGCTGCAGAGATTATCTGGTACCGAGACGGAGAGATAATGCACGATGCCATCTACTCAAAGGTGAGACTGTGGACACATCAGTTTCTATGGCAGACGTGAGAGTCACTATGGCTTAGGATCTCTGTCTTGCCCCTTACCTGTCCTTCACATTAGCTCCATCACACAGTGCACACCCAAAGTTGCGAAAACTCTCTTGAATTCAATCTCTGTACGTCTCATCTTCATCACCCTACCGCAAGCTGCCTCCTTTTGTGCCTCTATTTTCTCTCACTCTCGCTATTGCTCTAATACTCGAGCATAACTGGAGCATGTCAAAGCTCAGACAGGCATAAGCGTTTGATACAGTTTCCGCTGAGAGAGAAAGAGCAAAGGAGGGAGAGAGGGAGTGAGAGAGGAAAAAAGAGAGAGAGAAAGGGAGAGAGTGGGAGAGGAGAGGGGAAATCAGCCACAACAATGCCGAAACACAATGGGAAGTGCAGTGGAGCGTGAACCGGCTGCAACTGCGAAAGTGTCACATTTGTCATGCTCTCTGACCACGCTAAACGACACTAAACGACACGTTTAAGGAGGCAAGAGCCAACAGTGAATCGAGGGCAGAGGAGGAAAGCGAGAGAGAAAGAAAGACAGATGAAACTCGGAAAGTAGATGAGGGGAAAATGAACACAGGAGAAGCTTGTTTAAGAGCAAGGTGGAAAACTCAAAGCCATTTTGATTTAAGCTGGAGAAGAAAACTAGATGGAAAGCCACATGAAGACACAAAGTACAAAGTGAAGGAATGCGAAAAAGGTAGACAGAGGGGGGCAAGTCGGTGGGAGAAAGCAGATGAGCAATAAGAAAAGGACAGCGAGTGGAAGGCTGATGACAGGCGGCGTCGTGACTCGATCTAGCGTAAAAACGCTTTCAGCGCGTCGGAGGTTAAGCGTGTGACCTGCCATCGATTCGCCCCCAGGCACTCCAGGGAACTGTCTTCTCATAATGCTCCTGCCCCAGTACAGCACTCTGTGTCTCCACCCCATCCCCCCCCCCCCCCCCCCCCCCAGTCGTCCCAAGCCTAAAACTGCACCTGATCCTCCATTAAGGCTGTCTTGTCGATTCAGCAGGCAGCAATTCACCTAGACTGTACACCTCTCCCCACTTAGGCGTATTGATTTCTCACACACAATAAATAGATTTCGAAGATGATGTGCAGCAGGAAGAGCTGATAGACAGATCTTTGGGAAAACGTGCTAACGGCAGATCGGGCCCAGCAGCATCGTAAAACACAGGCGCTCACCTGCCTCGCTAAACTGATGGCAGCTTTAATTCTCTGCAATGCTCAGCCTACAGTGCTGGCACAGACTTGAGCTCAAATGGGATTACGGACATCATGGGAATTCCTTATTAAATTAGGACTTGCATCAGGAAATATAGGACAATTAGATTAGGATTATCACGTCTGTGTGATTTTAAGAGTGATAACAAGATGAGAGAAACAGCTGTGTGTTTTGTATCTGAAGTACACCGACCATTAGGACGAAATAACATTGAACTAGCCACGCTGTTTGTCAAATGTCTCTTCTTATTTGAATCTAAAAGGTGTCACACGTAACAGAAATTATGGATTTTGTTAAGAGCTGCCTTTGACATTATTTTCAGAACATTTCATTGAGACATTCTATTTTCAGAGAGCTACAGCAATTTGTTCCACCAGGACTGATACTGTCTCAGTATTTTTAACTAGTTTCACACCGTATCTTTTCAGACTTTGATGGAGGATGGAAAGAGAGAAACAGCAGTTAGCATGCTACCCATGGTGCCTGAGGACAGCGATTCTGGACGTACCTACACCTGCAGGGTCCTAAACCCTGCCGCCCCTGCAGGTCGCCAAACTTCAGTTACCATCAGTGTTCAGCGTGAGTAGTTTTATGTATTTATGTTTTGTTTTGTTTTTTCTATGTGATGCAGATTACTTTGTGCTCATTTCATTTATGCAGCCACAGCCAAGAGTTTTTTTCTATATTCCAAATACTTGAAAATGACATGTGCTTTGTGTTTTAATGTATTCCAAATATTTCCTAAAATAAAAAGTATGGTTTATTAGGGAAAAAAAACCTTCATTTTGTCACATTAAAAATACCACAGAGAGTGGTATTTCAGTGTAAGATTAGCGATTCAATAAATGTGAGACTTGGTTTAAATATATTTGCATGGCACTGTACAATTGTCTATTTATATGCAAGGTTTTTTTATGGTAAAAAAGTAATTGGACAGGGGAATGGATTTTTAAAAAGGATTGTGACTTAGATTTACACACCTGGAGCTTGGAAGTAAAGTCATTGGGAAGGATTTGTAAAGCCTCTATTGCTGCAGTGAATCTAATCCTGCATGTTTCCTTCCAGATCCTCCGTCTGTGACTCTCTCTGTTCAGCCTCAGACGGTGATGGAGGGAGCAAAAGTGTTGTTCATCTGCTCTGCCTCTGCCAACCCTGAGATCACAGGTTACAGGTAAGCACATCTAATATCACAACAGACTCAGTGCATAATCCCAGATTATCCACTCCATCAGATTTAGGTTTGAGAGAAAATCCCAAATTGGATATAAATTACAGATCAAATGCTTTGTGCACAGTTGTTTCAGTGTTTGGTGTTAATAATAGTTGTTATTGTGAAGGGTGAAACATCACAAAGAATGTACCAGTGAATCTAATAAATGAATTTTCATGTTCATGTTGCAAACAGATGGTCCAAAGGTGGGGTTCCTATCTCAGAGGCCAATGGTGACAGCCTGGAGGTGACCGTAGACCACTCTTACTTCACAGACCCAGTGTCCTGCGAGGTGTCTAACTCAGTAGGAAGTACTAATGTCAGCACCTTGGTGGATGTACAATGTAAGTACTCATGTAGTCATCCGCCTCCGTAATAATAAGCGAAATTGGAGATGTTCAATCTGTATTTCTCTCCTTTATCCTTAATTTCAAGGAAGGAAATGAAAAAAGTCCTTAAAATTAAGAAGATATCCTTTAGAGATGTTTGTTGTACTATAGGTAACATTGAATAGAAAGTGCCTGATAAATGACATAGGTTTGTAACTCACCATTTTTTAATTGTGGCCACGTATTTTGGACTCCATTCAGATTTAGATGTGGATTGTCTGTTAAATAAGATCAATTTTCATTTAGTACAGTCTAACAGCGGTGTTTAGGTATAATCAGTCTCTTATATAATGCAAACGTGACACTGCATGAAAAATTTTCATATACAAGAAAGTAAACAACACACAGTCACATATTTTCCTTCAAAAATATAGAGCCATACGTACCTCCCACAGTCACTCCTTGGATTGACCTTCATTTCCTACTTGTATTCTCAATAAGGCTGCAGATGAGAACATTGTAATAGGTTTCATTTTTGTTTTGTGCATGCAAAGACATTCTCTAATGAAATGTACTAAACAAGACGGGAATCCACGTCTTTTATTTTTAGTTGGTCCAAGGTTGCTGACAGAACCGAAACCCCAGACAGTGGACATAGGGATGGATGCTGCTTTCACTTGCTCATGGACGGGCAACCCTCCCCTCACTCTGGCCTGGACTAAACAAGGCTCCAGTGTGGTATGGTGACCTCTTCTCTTCTTCCTAAATATGGCACACCATCTGTTCAACAACTGTCACAGCAATCCTGTTTGAATCATTCTGAGTTCTAGATGTTTATTGATTTTCATTAGGGTATGGAAGGATTGGGTTGGAGTGATTCAGAACAACTTGTGTTTTGTTTGACAATCTTTTGTTACCCCAGTCAAGTTTTTATTTGACCCAGTACACTCATTCCATCTCCATTAAGCAAGTTTTTCACTCAAAAAAGGTTCATTAAACAAGTTCATGTCATATCTCATCTATGGCACCAGAATCGCCCACCTCCAAAATCCCAATTTAACCCCTGTCTGTACAGGAAAGATAAAATGATTTTCTGCTCAGAGCCGGATGGTTAATGGATGACATTTCTGTTTACGGCGCATTTACAGGAGTTTGGCAAATGGATAAAGTGATTGCTAGCCTAAAATGAAAGTTTAGCTCCAGCAGATGTGTGAAATGCATCAGCCTATTCTGCTGTAAGTGTTTCTCTGCTGCTGCTTAATCAGATTTCATAAAGAGCCTGAGAAAGCAAACAAAAAGCGGGAGAGGAAGGAAAAATAGAGAGAGAGAGAGAGAGAGAGAGAGAGAGAGAGGGAGAGTGGGAGGCTAAGGCTGAAAAGCCAGAAGGTTCTGATGAGGCAATCAGTTAATTTTGCCATGACTACATCCCTCCACCCTGCCCTTCCTGAGTATGGGCCGATCTGATCCACAAGTAGAGTGTTTACTTCATCGCCACAAGATATGGATTAATTGGCTAATTCGATGAGTGCTGGCGAATGAAAAATCGAGGCTAGTGCTAAACGGATTAATCACAGTTTGGTGGCGTCGAGAGGAGGAAGGAGGGGAAGGGGAAGAGGGTGCTCTAATGATCAATGGCTTCTAACAAGTGACCGCGGCGTGTGTACCAGTGCACCAGAGGCGAAGGAGCACAAGTATCTGCTCACACTCCGGAAAATTCTGCACTGCCATTGTCGTAGGTTTAATTAGAGCAGTGGGTTGACTCAGAGGACCTAGGCTGGAGCGCTTTAGACAGTAATTAAGATTGCTGCAGACGAAATTACAGGCGGAGTCAATGCTTTCCCCTTGGTATTGGTGGCATTGGTCTTTCTCTTGTGTGAGCCACAAGCAACGAAATGGATGACTGGTGCTAATGGTAATAGCCATCTCTGAGGGCCACGGCTTGATCTGTCTGGAACAAAAAACTCACTGTGTCTCTTCACAATCTTCCCATCTTCATCCTGTGGAAATATTGACATGCTGTAATGATTTTCATTCCACAACTCACTAGAAAGATAAGACTTTAACAGGAAGTGAAAAACATCAATATTACAAACATGTATAGACAGGCACTGTCATACAGGTATTTGATAGAAAGTGTGTAGTTATATTTGGTGTGTGCTAATCTGTAGGTATAAACTGACATGTGGTTTGTGGCAAACTCTTGCCTGGTGCCTATATCTGTGGTCAATTCTGTGGAGAAATGTCTTGGTATAGCAACAGGTCTGACCAGGCTATTCTTGTTCATTTTATTTAACAGGTGCTCAGCAATAGTAACACCCTTCAGCTGAAGACAGTTACACAAGAGGATTCTGGGACATACACCTGCAAAGCCATCGTGCCTCGGATTGGTGTGGCAGAGAGAGATGTAACTCTAACTGTCAACGGTAACTAAATGCTGTCTTTTTTATCTCATTATTTTTTTCCTCCCCTCGTTCTTTCCCAATTTTGTTCATGATACATTCTGTTTCAAAACCACACGAGTTCATGGTTTTTGGTTAGCTTACTAGGGTTTGGAACAAAAGCTGTAATTTATTTCTATTAATCAGTGAATTGCTTCCCTAATTGATGAGCTTCTTATTTATGTGCATGACTCATGCACTTGGTCTTGAGTACACAAGGAACATCAGCTCTGTGTCTTCCTTTGCTTTCATTAGCACCCTTAATCAGTACGATTTCTCTCTTTCACACCAACACTTCAGGCCCTCCCATCATCACCGCTGAGGCCACGCAGCAGGCCGTCAAGCATTCCAAGGGCAAGCTGGAGTGTCTAGTGGGCAGCAGCCCTCCTCCTGACAAGATTGTAAGTATACATTCTCCTATTTCTGTATGTGTGTGTTTGCTAGGTATCTGACGCTTAGTGTAGCCTTATTCCTGACAAGCTTGTTTGTGAGCCTTTCCCTTGTGCAGGTGCTTTCGTTGTGTGCACATCGCACGCTCAAGCTCCCTTCCCCTCTCTCTCCAACAAGATCTCATGCGAGTCTACTCTTTCCTTGCTCCTGTCTCTCTCTTTCCATATCTGACACCCACACAAATACACACACGCACAGCTACACAGCCCCATTCCCCTATTAGAGAGCGCTCGATGAGAGGGCTGATCCTGTATCTCACCTTTTCCACCCTCAAGCGTGCAGAGGCGAACTGCACTAATGCCAGGGTCTGCAGAGAAGACCTCCGGCCCCCTAGGCTCCTTTCCAATGGCGAGCAATTAGCGCGTAGCACCACTGACCTCCCGTGACCCCATCGTACGTGGGAAGGCTTTTCAGTGGATAATTAGGGTCCAAGTTGGAGAGAAAGCGAGAAGAAGGGTAAAGCATAGAGATGCACCGAGACAGATGGAAGTTAAGCAAGGGTAACTGAAAGCAGTGATGCAAAGAAGGAATCAGAGACGAAGAAAAACCCCTCCTGATCCTGGAAACAGTGACAGGTGGGGATTCGGGGTGTTATTGGCTGTTATTTCTTCACCTGAGGCCAGTCAAGGGAGGACTTCTCAGACATGCTGTTTCGCCTCTTTGCCAGAAAGGTGAAGAAAAGAAACAATGGCTTGTTCTCTCTCCCTGAGTAGCTTTGAGATCTCAGACTGACCTGCTGCTAGACAGGAGCTGCTTGTCTTCCCTGCACGTTTTTTTCACAAAGCTCTTTTTCACAAGCCAAGACACAATACTGTTGGTAAACCAGCTCGACATGACAGCATAAAAGAGCACAAGAAAAATTCCAATCTCTGAGTTTCGGAGCTCTCGGAGTTTATGACACTAAACGTCTACTTTTGGGGTGATAAATCTTTACATTTATGTCCTTAATTGTTGTTCTGTTGTGTTGGCTGAACCATGCTTGAATATATAACGAGATTTTAAGTCAACCTGGAATCAAAATCGACCCTATTTACTTGCTTAAAACATGTTCATGGTCACATTGTGAATGATTCAGTGGTGCATAAGAAATACTAAACTTTGTGTTTGACATCAAGAATCCCTCTTGCCTTTTCATAATCAAATCACCAAAATTGCAATTGTCATTTCATGCTTAAATAAAAAGTGAGAATAACGACTGATGCTGTACCTTACACCTTACCATCTCTTTCTCCTCAGGTGTGGACATTTGGGGACACAATCTTGTCATCTGGCTCTTCTGGTCGTTTTTCCGTGCAGACAGTACACAGCGACCGAGGGGTCCTCTCCTCGCTAATCCTCTCAGAGACTCTAGCCCAGGATTTCCAGCTTCGATACAACTGCACTGCTTGGAACCGCTTTGGTACAGGCACGGCACTGGTCACTCTTGAAGAGCAAGGTACGGGGTCCTCATGCCAGATTATCCTGTGTAAAACACCCTTTTATTTGAATGCAATATAGTACCGATCAAAAGTTTGGACACATCTAATTCCTTATTTTTACTATGTTCCACCTTTTAGAATGGTGGTAGACATTCAATTATGCAATTACATATGAAATATGGATATAAGGTAATGATCAAACATGTTAAATATAAAACTGTTTTACATTTTGGGTTCTTTGAAGTAGATAGCCCTGCTTTAAAACAGTATTTAATTGAAATCAGTATTGAGTTTACATGGATTCTTCATACTTGTCCCCCTTCCCCCACTCGTCAAATTAAAAAAAAATAAATAAATAAAAAAAAAAGTATATTTGTTAAGAAATTCCTATTCCTATTTGTCTTAAAAAGCATTAAAAAATAAAATCTTATGCATTTAAGCTTAAACCGTTTGATCAAAAGCTTCGCAAGACTGTGAGAAACAAATTCAGTCAAGTGTGTCCATACTTTTGACTGGTAGTGAAGATCAAGTGAGTGTTTGGGGAAATGTTCTGGGAAATTTTGGGTCTGGAGAGTCAAAAATAGGAGGGGTGAGAAGCAAGCAACTGAAAGTAAAGTGAGAAAAGTGGCAGGAGTTTTAGATTTGTGGATGAGCCAAGCTCTTTTGGCACCATCGCTTTAATTATTGAAGGATGGCTGATTTTAAAACACTGACAGTAAGTTGTAGGGTTTGTCCACCTTAGAGTTGGTGCCTTTTATCTAAGATTAGTCATGACGAGCTGTAATCCAGTTTGAGTCAGCTCTATGCAGGAATCGCGTCTCAAAACACTCTGCAAGCCTGTGCTTATCTTAATTATACACCATCAAATCAATATCATTTAATCAGGAGATGGTCCACTTAATGAATACATTCGTTCCATAACAAAGATATAGATTTTGAGCCTGAATGAATTAAATCAAGACCTAATGTACGGCATGGGTATGTGACGCTTCACTGACCGTTTCATTTTGTATGCACAGTGCACCGGCTTAAATTTGCTTAAATAAGACTAAAAGCGTGGTAGACGGCTTGAGCCTTTGTACTGGGAGACACCAAAAATAAGGTCTTCGCCAGCAATTTGCATCAAGGCAGCAGAGCCAAGTCTCTGGAGAGGCAGACAGTGCTATCTCCTGGAATCTCTAATTAGATTACCGTCGGCTGCCTCGCTGCATGTCAGGCCTGGTTACCCCTCTTCCACCAGAGATTAGAGACAATAGCCTGGCCCTGTGATGTCACTGTGAATCACACTAGATGAATTTCTATGTGTTGCACTTGAGTTTGGACGTGGCTCGGAAAAAGAGCTTCTTTGTATAACACGTTTGACAAGCAGAGAGCTTTTCTTCAATCAGCTGGAGATCCTACATACCTTTTGATAATATGAAAATTAAATAATCTCACAAAGAAAATGTCAAGAACATGTCTGGGTCATAATTTAGCCCCAAACTTTTATATATTTTGCACAAAGAAAATTAACCATATTTAGGGTCATTAAAATGTATTGACATTTTTATGAAAATTACACATTTCTCAGTAGCCTACTTAAATGCAAAGCAATCTTGTTCTCATTACTTTTTTTTTTACTAAAATATATAAAAAATATATGATATGTTAAAGTTCACTTGTAAAGGTTAATTGAAATTATGTGGTAGCATTTGTTGTACTACATTTAATCTGCAAATGTGCAAAAAAATCTGAAATAGACTACTTTCTTCATACACAACAGTGTTCACCTCTAAATATGATTATGGCAGGACAAAAAGTGTAGAAGTACAAACTAAGCATTGTGGACGTTATAATAGAAACATATAAAATCCACTTGTAATGAAAGACATGTCTGAATTTGGATCATCTGCATACCCTGCAGCTGAAGAGGTAGATGTAATAATAGATGTAATTCAGCTCAGTCACGTTCCCTGTTTCCCTTGCAGAGGCCCTCCCCTTGCTAATCATCATTGGAGCATCGGTGGGCGGAGGCTGTGTCTTCATCGTTTGTGTCATTACCCTGGTTTCCATCTGCTGCCGCCACACTGCTAAAGGTGAGGTCAAAGGTCAGATGTTATCTGAGAGTCCTTATTCTCTCCTCAAAAACATGATACAGTAGAAATCAAACCAACTAACTAGACAGAGGTTAATTATGGGGCCACCTCTTTGCCTGGAGCAGTGTTGACCTTTTCACCTCTCTGGAAATCTTCCCACCGTTCACCTCATTAATCTCTATACACTGCGCTATTTCCTCACCCAGGCAAAAAGGGCACACGCCTGTCTAAGAGCGACATCCGTGTACAAATCGTGCACAGCGACCACAACGCAGCAAGAGGAAATGACGATGAGGAGGATGTGAAGGAGCCTATGGTAAGTCACCCTTAAAACAAAAAAGAAATACTTAGAATGGCCTAATAGATAGAAATAGGCCTAGCTTTTATACCATTTTTCTTTCATAAAAATTCTTTCCTGCTATGCTGCAGGAAAAACATGTAAACGTCAACAGCAATACAACCTGATTTCTGAGGGAAATGGGATACTAAAAAAGGAAGCAAGATATTAGGCCGTACTTCATTTTATCCATCAGGACCAAAAATATGTAGGACTTAGTGACATTAGCCAAAAAGTAAAGTCATTTATTATATTTTGCTGGATGATGCTAAAAAAAAAAACCATGTATACTGATCATTTGTTCACAAGAAGACCACCAGCTAGGGACAATATTAATTATGATTGCATGACATTTAACATACCATAGACACTGTGCAGTCTGTAACCCAAATCTCTGTACTCTTCTCAGGCTCCCAACAGCAGTGAGTCTCCAGGAACGTCTCGCACAGAACACAGCGACCTGCTGGAAGAGGAGGATGATGAGAGATCAGATATCAAGGTATTACATTTCACAAGCATGACTCGGATGGTTAATCTGATAAAAGCAAAAGGTTGTTTTCAAAGGTTTGAGGAAACTATTGTACTTAATAACACTAACTTGCTGAGATCATATTTGTATTACACCACAAGCTTGGATCATGTTCAAGAAAACCTACAATTCTTGGCCAATTTCTAACCTCTAGCTTGCACCTTACAAAAATAATTTGCACGCATTTGCTTCTGTACAAGTATTTGTTATTTGTCTGACAATGTTTTCTTTTGTTCTTCCTAGGATCCCACTAATGGCTACTACAATGTGCGGGCTCATGAGGACCGCCACATTACAAGAACTGGCTTCTCCGAATATGCCCCTAATGCTCGCCCAGTCTACACTCCCTCTCAGCTTCCCTCGCCGAGCCCCTTATACGGCCAACACTCCACTCAGCCTCGGATTTATGACTTCTCCCAGCGTTACGCCACAACTCCTGCCACACGCACCACCTATGAGCAACAGCCGTCTCAACAACCACAGCAACAACAGCAAACTCCCACCATCTATCCTCAGGAGCCACTCTATGCGGGCTCTGCCTACCTGCCCGCAACCTATGGCCGCGCCTTCACAAGCTACGTCAAACCCACATCCTTCGAGAAAGTTGATGGATATGAGCATTCAGACCAGGCCAGCAAGGTGTCCAGCTCCTCCCGTTTCTCATACGCATCCTCGCAGGTGTCGTCGCAGCAGTCTGACTACGGACGGCCCTCGCAGCAGCGCATGCAGACTCATGTGTGATGGCTCCCTCGAAGACCCGCTAAGGGTCTGGCATGACCAACGTCACAAGGACTTTCTTCTGAATGGGTTCAGGAGGGATTAAGCAAACTTTAAACTGAGATTCAAGAGGCGGAAAAGCTTTATTGCTATCTTGAAGTGAATGTTGGATCGATGGGAAACTTTCGATAGAACTACAACGTGCCACTCAAGCTTGGAAGTCACCATCAAGCTTCTGATTTTCTTCGTCCAAATGTTGAACTTTAAGGGAAATAAACATCGTTCATTAATTCGTCTCTATGGCACTGTATTTCCATCAAAAAAGGCTCTAGCACTGACCCTTCTAGATCTTGGAGAAGGAAACCAGTGCTGTGGAGAAGGGAAGTGTCCTCATGAACTAATCTTTGCAAATGAGGACAAGCTCATGACACTATGCTGAAACAATCAAAATGACATGAACTTAAAAAAAATCTAAAAAGTAAAAAAAAAAAAAAGTGTTTGTTGGCATGCTGATGGAATTGTAAGCACATTTGTGTATCAATGACAACAGGTCTTGCCTACACAAAGTGGCTCAAAGTTCAATCCACAAAGCAGGGGAGCAGAAGAAAGCAGAGCACAAGCGCTCACCCTAAGATATTTCTTCAGAAGCTCTATCTGCAGTCTACACTGCAGTTGGGCTAGCAAGAGGGTATTTATGTAAAGCCTCAATGGACCAGTGCAGGAAACTGGAATCTGGAACGCTTTGGTAAAAAAGAAGAAAAAAAGGACAAAATCCTTAAAATATATTTCTGTCTGTTTGATAGAACCGAGATTGGCCAATCCCCAAAGAATCAAATTTAAAGGTGCGGTCTTTTTAAGCTATACTCTCAAGGATTTGTTGTTCGAAGTAGATAACCATTTCGGGACCACGGTTTCTTAAGTCAAGCCATGTATGGCAAACCTAAATTACAGCACGGCCTAGTGGCGTGCAGTAATAATCTTGTAATGTTCCTTACGTGACCACTGTATGTTATAAATACAAAGTGTGCCAAGGTGACTGTTATGTCATACTGACATGGCTGACACCGTCAGGTAGCACCGAGATGTTTACATAGAAGAAAAAAACTGAAAAAAAAAGAAATAGCAAGTGAAATGCAGTACTGTCCATATCCACTTAGAGCCACTTCAATGACTGTACAAATTGTTGGGAAATTCACTCCTGTCTGTTGCATGCAGATGATGTGTGTACGTGAACGTATTCAGCATTTCTTCTCATCTGTTTGTTCCTTGTGTGAGAAACCGCTTACTGCACCCTATGTCAATTCGATTTTGGATACCTGCATTTGGAGGTTTCCATACTGCCATTTTCCTTTGAGCCTGAATGGTCGGCTCCATTTGGAAAGATTAAAAAACAAAGTCAAAATGAATTGTAAGATAGGTGAAACAAAACATTGCTTGTCTTTATTTTTATATTTTATATAAGCCTTAATGTACAGCGTGTAAGCTGCTCTATTGTAAAGTACCTTTATATTATAAAATGCATATATCTTTATCTTTGAGTTGACTTTATTTGTTTCACAACGGTTTTTACCCCCATGTTACTTATCAGTTTTGGAGAGGTGAAAGGTGTTACACAACTAATTGACTTTTTCCTTCCGTTCCTTTTTTTAATAATGTTCAAATAATTTTATTTGCTAAAAATGAGCTATTGTTGCTTGTAACTTTGTACACATATTTATATTTAAATAAAACCATTTCAAATAATATCTGTTCTGACTGGAGTGAGTTTGGCACACATCGCTGGGTCTCGTCAAATGTCATGAGGGAATGAGGACAAACAATACCGGGGCTGCCGAGTTGATGAATACATAAATTAGCAGTGATGCCTATGTTGATTCTCTTATTCCCGCGGCGACAGCAGGGTTTTTAATAAAGACAGATGAGATTCCCAAGCCTCCTGCTGTCTGCGTATCAAACATAGAAGGCACAGGCCGTCTCCCCCAACGCAACCAAATATTGCGCTGACGGAGCGGGTGTTGTGTGACAACATTATCTTGTCGTGTCACCCAGTCTCTCAGATTTCATCATGTCACGCCGAGCTTCACCGCAGGGAGTGTTGAAGACATAAACACGTACTCAGCATTAAACAAATGAACTGATGGCTACTCTGGTAAATTCAGGGTCATGTTTCCATCAGCTGTCATCGTCCCTTGCATACAATGAACACTGCCCAAAGTCAGGGCCGTCGCTAGTGGGGTGAAAGGTGGTGACGATTATAGGGGCCCACGGCTGAGGGGGGGGGCCCCCCGGGGGGCGATCTCAACCGACTGGAAAACCGACTAAAAAGACGCTCAGGACAGTTGACGAGCCACTGCTGCGCGTCGTCACGAAAGCTTATCATTTGCACGTGTTTTTAAGCCTTGTCAATTTAAACATTCAAAAGAGTTTAAAGCATTCAAACACAAGACGCGGAAAAGCTCAACTGAGTACTTGCGCGGCGCGCCGTGTTCGGTGTGCACGCAGAGCTGAACCGAACACTCCTTCGCCTCCTCCTGCACCTGAACGAACAAATACAAATCTCAGTTTAAACATGCAAACAGAAAAAGATGTGAAAGAGCCCAATTCAGCACCCGCGCGCGGTGTTCTGTGCACACAGAGAAACACTTCTCAAAGCGTTTCAACACCGAATTTGCCTCTTCTTGCTCTTGTACCGACAAATACATACACACAAAATTGTCAAAATACCCATCTTGGAGAGTATCCTCGAAAAAACTGTCGGTTATGTCTTAAGTGAAAGTAAACAGTTGAGAAAGAAATCGGATGTGCATCATTATATTGGATGTATTGTCTCTTAAAGTGATCGTGCCTAATTTACTAGTTGCTGTCGGTGTCCTTAATGTTAACCCAAGAAAATGAAAGAAAGAAAATCACTCACTGCTCTTGACTGAATTACATACTTTGTAGTTTTAACAAGAATTAATCCACAGTCAAACCAAAAATTATTCAGACACCAGATATAATTTTTGATATTTTTTTACTAGTGGGTGCAGGACACTATGTAAGTGAGTATAGCAAAATAAAGTGAACTGTGACATATTATACCCAAAAATTCTTCATACAGTGGACTACCAGTAAAACTGATAAAAAAAAAAATTGAGACCAAAAATTATTCAGACACTTTGACCTGACCATGTTTTGCTTAAGTGTTTTTTTCTTTAATTGCTGATGCGACCTTTTTACACCACAGACTGAACAAAATTAAGCGTTGCTTGGTAATTGGTCAACAAAGTATAGTTAGTAGTGATAGTTGTGTAAATATTGTCATACTAACAGTTGTCTTAATTTTTGGTTGATTGTAATCCATTACATACCTTTCTAAAGTTATACCTGGACACCTACAAACTTGAAAAAAAAACGTAAACTGTGTAAATAGCACAAATAAATAAATAGAATGAACATACAAATTAAACAATTTCAAACAGGGCCCACTGGTACAACCTGCACCGGGGCCCTGCAAACCGGGAAGGCGGTCTCTCCCGCCCAGCCCTCCCAGCTTCTTCCTCTCCTAAGAGGAAGAAACAGTGGCGCAGCGGATCCCTCTCTGCGGGCTTGAGCGGTGTCACGTCGGCCCAGTGCCCTCGTGCCCCGCCCGCCCCGCGTCCTCTCACACTGGTGTGCTTCACACAAGAGGACCAGCGCCCCTCCTTGGTTGTGAGCGGCTTGGTCTCATTCGGCGCTTCCGAAGAGGACATTAATATCGAAGACGTCACCGCCGACGACTCCGTGTCCTTGGCGGCGTCTGATGAAGAGGACTGGGGCGATTCCGGTGAGAAGCCCGGAGCCGTCCCCCCCTCTCAAGTGCCGAGACCGAAGCCGGACGCCGAGCTCATCCGCGTCCTCGCTAAGGCGGTGGAGGACCTTGGCCTTGAGTGGTCGGCTCCAGATGAGCCCGCCCATGGCCTTCTTGACGAGTGGTAACTGCCGGGAAGCCGTCAACAGTCCTCTCGCCAACGCCCCGCCCCATTCGCCCCATGCAGTTCATGATGAGCTCACCAAGACATGGTGCTCCCCCTACTCGGCCCGAGTGAACCCCTCTACCGCAGCAGCTCTCACCACCGTGGACAGCGCTGAGGAAAAGGGGTACAGCAAGCTTCCCCTCCTGGAGGAAGCGATTGCTGCACATCTGTGCCCGCCATCTGCCCTCGGCCTGAAGGCCTATGCAGTGCATCCCTCTAAGCCCTGCAGGACCACCTCAGTGATCGCCAACAGGGCTTATGCAGCGGCCGGCCAGGCCAGCTTGGTGCTGCACATGATGGCGATTTGTGAAGTGTTTCAGTCCAAACTTCTCCGCGGCTTGGATGAGTCTGGCCAAGAGCACCAGGAGACCTTCAAAGAGCTGCGTACAGTGACAGATCTGGCTCTGCACGCCATGAAGGCGACAGCGCAGGTGATCGGCAAGACCATGGCCAGTTTGGTGGTGCTGGAGCGCCATCTATGGCTAAATCTGAATGAGATCAGGGACGCCGAGAAAACGGCCTTCCTCAACTCACCGGTTTCGCCGAAAGGGCTGTTCGGCCCTGCTGTGGATGGATTCGCAGAAAGGTTTTCGGAGGCTAAGACGACGTTGCAGGTGCTGCGTCACTTCCTCCCTAAACGCCCTGGCCCCGCGGCTGCGGGACGCCAGAAGAATCCCGCCGCTCAGCCTGCAAAACCAGCGCAGCCTTCGCCTCTCTCGGTCGGCAAAATGCTTCCTTTTCCTGAAACGCCAGGGTCCCCGCCCACGAGTTGTGCTGGACCCCGAGCCGCCGAAGCTGTCCTGATGCCCTAGAGAGGAAGAGGAGGGCTTACGTTCTCGCCTCGGCCGGAACGCCCCGAAAAACAACTCGCTTTCACTCTCCATCCCTCCGAGCTCCTCTGAGCGATGAAGTTTTGTTTCCAACGGGTCACGTCCTGCAGGTGCAGCGCGTACCCGAATGTTTTACCACTGTGATAGTGGACCCACATACATTAAAGAGCAAATTTCCTCTTCATATTCTCGCACACTCTCACACGAACGCAAGCTCCCCGTCTTCTCAAGACGAGCTCGCGTTCGAAAGAAAAAATCCTCTCGCCTCCCATTTCTCGGCCTGGGCAGCCATTCCAGGAGTGTCGAGTTGGGTTTTAAAAACAATTCAAAGAGGGTACTCGCTACAGTTCGCTCGCAGGCCGCCTCGCTCCAGAGGCGTCATTCAAACTTCTGTTCCGAACAACCATGCTATTGTTCTCCGGCAGGAGGTGCTGACGCTGCTTGCAAAAGGCGCTGTGGAAATAGTGCCCCCGGCGAACAGCGATACATCTGAACCACTCGCTTATGCGCCAGTCATTCAAGATGATGACTATCAAACAGATTCTCGCGCACATTTGCCCCGAGGACTGGTTTTTGACTGTGGATCTGAAAGACGCGTACTTTCACATCCACATAGCCCCCTGTCACAGACCGTTCTTGAGATTCGCATTCGAGGGAGTGGCCTATCAGTAAACAGTCCTTCCATTTGGACTATCCCTGGCCCCACGCACTTTTACGAAGTGCATAGACGCGGCTCTTTCCCCTCTGAGACAGATGGGAATCCATGTGTGAAATTACCTCGACGACTGGCTGGTTCTAGCCAGATCAGAACAAGAACTAATAGCTCACAGAGAGCTATTACTTAGCCACTTAGAACACCTCGGGTTGATCATCAACCCACACAAGAGTCAGTTGTTACCCAGACAGCAAGCTATCTTTCTGGGGACAATTTTAGACTCTGCCCAAATGCGGGTGTGGCTTACGCCGGAACGATCCCTGACAATTCAGCGATTGGCGGCTTCCCTCAAACCAGGGACGACACGCCCCCTGAGGGTTTTTCAGAGGCTGCTCGGCCTTATGGCAGCTGCTGCCTCTGTGATTCCTCTGGGCCTGCTTCACATGCGGCCCCTTCAGTTTTGGCTAAAAGCCCGTATCCTGCCCCACGCCTGGCACGGTTTCGTGTCAGGGTAGACCACCGCTGTATCAAGGCCGTGGCCCCCTGGAAGACCCCTCGTCTGTTCCAAACAGGAGTGAGGATAGGCTGGCCTCCAAAAGGAAAACGATCACAACAGACGCATCCAACTCGGGTTGGGGCGCGCTGTTGGAGGGCAATCCGGCACTTGGCTCCTGGTCAGTTCAGCAGCGATGCCTACACATCTACTGCCTAGAGATGTTGGTGGTTTTTGAAAACCTTCCTTCCACCCGTGAAGGGTCACCACGATGACGGTGGTGTCTTATATCAATCGCCAAGGCGGCCTCAGATCTCTCACTCTTTACAGGATGGTTCATCGGCCTCCTTTTCTGGGCACAGAAAGAACTCCTCTCGCTAAGGGCGGTTCATGTGCCAGGCAAATTGAACCTTGGAGCAGACATGCTGTCCAGAGGCAATGTAGCCCCGGGCGAGTGGGCACTACACCCTCAGACGGTTCAATTTGTTCGATTTGGCCAGTCTTCGAGAGGGCAGAGGTCGACCTCTTCGCCTCAGAAGACAATTCTCACTGCCCAATATTTTTCTCGATACAGCGAGACGCTCTGGCCCACGACTGGTCCAGAGCTCACTTGTACGCGTTTCCCCCGATCGCCCTGATTCCTCAGGTCATCGGGCGGGTCAGGGAGACCAAGTGTCCCCTCCTCCTGGTGGCCCCGCTCTGGAGAAACCAGGCTTGGTTTCCAGAGCTAATGCAGCTCTCAGCAGCAGCCCCGTGGCTCATTCCACTGAAGAGGGACCTTCTCTCGCAGGCGAAGGGCTTGATTTGGCATCCCCGGCCGGAGCTGTGGAGCCTTCATGTCTGGTGCCTCGAGAGTAAGCAGTACCATTTTAGAGGCGAGAGCGCCATCCACGAGACGGCTCTACAGCCAAAAATGGTCAGTCTTCATTCATTGGTGCTCTGCACGGCAATTGAACCCGGTTTCATGTGACGTGTCCCACGTGCTGACTTCTCTACAAGAGCTGCTGGATAAGGGGTGCGCCCCCTCCATGCTCAAAGTACATGTGGCAGCCATCGCGGCGAATCATTCTCCCGAGGCTGGCCATTCAATAGGCAAAAACGACTTGGTCATTAAATTTCTGAAGGGCGCAAGGAGGCTGAATCCTCCTCGTCCTCAGACTGTGCTGTCTTGGGATTTGTCTTTAGACCTGTGGGCCTTGAGAGGCTGCCCCTTTGAGCCGCTCAGCTCAGCCGACCTACGGCCCTTATCGCTTAAAAGGCCCTTCTCCTTGCTCTGGCGTTGGTTAAGCGAATAGGCGACTTGCAAGCACTGTCAGTCAGCGCCTCATGTCTTGAGTTCGGACCTAATGACTGTAAGGTCATTCTGAAACCAAGGCACGGCTATGTTCCTAAGGTGCTCTCAAGTCTTTTTAGAGCTCAAGTGATCTCCCTATTGGCGCTCCCCGTTGCAGACAGCGAGCAGGGACCGAACACGCTCTGCCCTGTTAGGGCTCTGAGAGTGTACTTGGAATGCTCTAGACTGTTTAGGCAGTCTGAGCAGCTGTTTGTTTGCTTTGGAGGCCGCCAGAAGGGACTGCCGGCTACAAAGCAGAGACTCTCTCTCTGGATCGTTGATGCGATAGCCTTGGCTTATGCATCAGAAGGTTTGGAATGCCCCATTGGTGTGAGGGCCCACTCCACAAGGGGAATGGCCTCCTCCTGAGCGTAGTCCAGTGGAATATCTATCAGTGAGATCTGTGCGGCCGCCGGTTGGTCGTCGCCGTCCACATTTGCCAGATTTTATAACTTAGACATCCCTGCCTTGCAGGCGTGAGTTCTATCTGTTTAAATGTCCCACTATCCCCCTTAGGTGAAGTGGTCATAAAAAGCTCTCAGCTATAGCTTGGGGCGAAACATGCTCAAGTTTTGAGGGGGTCCTTTTTAGTGCCTCGAGACTGGGCTCGCAGAGCAGGATGTCCTGTGTCAGCTCATAGTACGGCATGATTGGATACGTTCCCCATACATAACGTGAAGTAGACGTTCAAAGGGGAATGCTCCGGTTACTGACGTAACCTCGGTTCCCTGAGATAAGGGAACAAGCGTTATGTCACTTGCCGCACTATAAGCTGCACGAATCGATGACTGTCGCTTCAGTCGAATTATCTGATGAATGGCGCTGCGAGCCGACTTATATAGAGCTAAAGTGCCATTGGTTTGTGTAGCTACACAAACGTGAACAAATCAGGCTTCAGTACAGAGTAAAACGGGAGTTTTCCCCATACATAACGCTCGTTCCCTTATCTCAGGGAACCGAGGTTACGTTAGTAACCGGAACGTTTTCTTTAAACTGTCAGTCTCATCAGTTAGACGGCACAAAGTCCATTCAGTGAGTGTCTAGACTCTAGAGCATGCTGTGGACAAAAATGGCAAGTTTTTAAGTTACCGTGATGATACAATAACAGAAAGAAGAACTAATGGCTCAGTTTGCCAGAATTTACATTTTTAAGGAGTTAGGTTAGTAGTAGCCAATAGGCCTACGTACTGAAATAACCAGTGTTTACATTGGACAGATAGAATATATATAAAAATGTTACAAAACCTAATAAGGATTAGTTAAATGTTACTTATACTAGCTATCCCCTGACACACGTTAGAAATGAAATCAATGTTTTTCTGAGGTAAATTCTCAGCTGAGATGCCTGGAGCGCCAAACGACAAAATGATAAATCCACAGATTATTAACGCATTGATAATACAATTTCTATATTTACAAGTTACATGATTATAACAATACAATTAAGCACAAATACACGTTTGCAGAAACATTTTCTACTCACCAAACGCGCGCCATCTCCCAGCCCCAGGACGCCCAACGGTTGTTGCGTCATTTACATACATTTGAATATTTATAACGTGAACCTTACCAATCAATCGTCTGATTAGACGACCCGTGAACTATTGTCAGGCAGTAAATAAACAGAAGGTACTGTAACGGGAATACTGTATAGAAAATTGGTTAAGCTAACCGTTAGCCTCTGATTTCAACAATTTATTCCGTTTACCGCAATGCTTTGTTTCGATCATTTGATTACAGGTAGTAAGTGATAGTGACCTTTGGTTGCCTAGATACCGTATTAATGTGTTATCACATCGATTGGAGATGATATAAAAGGTTGAACACCAATCTAAAGCTCATACAAGGTCAAATCTGGCATGTTATTAGCCAAAGTTCAATACTCTGTCAACCATTCGAAAAAAACTGTTGCAGTGCAGTGCAACGCTTAATTAAACCTACAGCCTCTTAATTGATGCAAGGTCAGAACGAAGTACATTCACATCTGTAACAAAGATACGCTGTGGATTTTCTCCTAGCAACTGAAAAAGAGTAGATTTATGATGCTTTCTCGTTTCATTTTCCATTAGGAGACCACTGATTTATGGGCAAATAATTGTTGAAAGCAATGTTGATGTTGGTTTACGCCAAGGCCAGTCGATTTAATATTGATGAAAGTGTGTTGAGTTTTCTTTACTACATTTTGCAGTTTGAGGGGGAAATTAAATTACTTGGAAATTACCCAAAACGTATTCTAGTTTTAAAAAAAAAAATAAAATAATAAAAATAATAAAAATAAAAAAGGAAATGTAAAACCAGCATGTATTTTATTTTCAAGAAAACAAACTCTAGGAAAATTTGCATACATTAAAACATTTGCATAGTGTTAAAATATAAACACAAAAACACAGAAAAGACCAACAAGTTATCAGTTACATTAACAAAACAAAGAGCATTTAGTCACCCAAACACTTAAAGCCATACATAATCATTGCAATTTAAAAAAAATTTAAAAGTTGTTTTAAAAGTTACACAATTTAAAAATGAAAGCCTAACAAGCCCTCAATAGGTCAAATTGCACATCATAATGCTATATGAAACTTCTGTAGTACATAATTATAGCATCTATTGCTTGACATCCCTCAAAATACAGCAAACGTCTCTTATACCTCCTGGGAAATGAAGTCACTACACTACAAAGCCTGAAAATCTTACTAAGCAAGTGGACTTTCCATGGGAAAGAAACTTGCCAAGTCTATGAGGAACCGGCGGTATAGATTCCTCGATACGTTCGGGTCTCTTTGAAGGAGAGACCACCCTGCTAGGTTGTTTCAGCCAACAGCGCTGACATTGATTGGCTGGAACTTTAACATGCAGCAGAAGTGAGTGACCTATGTTGGCCTTGGTTGTATTGGCAAATGGATGACGGAAATATCCTATTTTTACCTAATCCTCCATTTCAGAGCTTTGGCACTGAGGTTCCGAGATCACACAGATTTGAGGAAAGAAGGTCAGCCTGAGTGGGATGCTTACAGAAATTTCTAGATTGCAAAGAAGCTTTTGACCTTCGCTTAAAGGGGAAAAAAAAAATGTAGGGATTGAAGCTACCTCCAAAGCCTGAAACAAGAGTTTCTGAGAAGAGGCAGGATCCAGTCATTGGAACAAAGGCACGTTTTGAGCATAAGAAAAAGACTTTTTAAACTGAATATAATTCATAAAGATAACAACATGATTTCCACCAGGTCATAAGTGTTGGCAGGCTCATTATAGGACAGTCTGATCTCTTAAGGGGCATTTATGAAGTTACTGTTCAAGGAATCAGATACAAACAAATGGAACTACAACTGTGTGACAGAGTTGGTAAATGAGTGTAACAGTACATCACAGTAATATATATTCTCATTATAGTGGTATCTGCATGTATTTTATGAACCTTTTTATTTGGTTGACTAAAGTTGAACTCAACTTTAGATTGATACAGCTATAAAAAAAAAAAAAAAAACAACATTCATAAGCCATAACAACCAAATAGTCATAGTGAATGAAAATGCTATTATGAAAACGATCAGGTGGTCCGAAACGTATGCAAGTTCAATTTGAATGAATTTTTTCTTACAAAAGGATGTCGACCAAAGCTGTATTCACTTTTGCTTTTGTGAATGCGGCTCACATACTTTACTAAATATTCACGGCACTCAGTATGTGTGTTCTTCTGCTTTGGTTGTCGTATGTTGCAGGTCCAGGCTTCACTATATGTTTGTGACTTCACGGATCCAGTCCCGCAGTTTGGTGACACGCGTGTAGACGCCAGGCTTGTTCCGCCGAGCGCAGCCTTCTCCCCAGCTCACTATTCCAGCCTGGAACCATTTGCCAACATCAGAACGACATACAAGAGGACCGCCAGAGTCTCCCTGTGGAGGCCAAAAGAAAAACTTTTAAACATCATTCCACATTTTCCAAAACTCGATGAAATGCATGGAGGACACTCATGTAACTAAACATATTTGATGACCATATTCAAGAGCTGCCTGTTGATCTATTCTAAAGAATGTTCTTTAATGCATCACTGAATGTTTACTTCATTTTTAATGTATATTGTGATTATTTTTTATTATTTTGTATTTATTTTTCCTGTTTTTTTTTATTGTGTGTATTGATGCTTTGCCAATATTATATATATAAAATAATCATGCCAATAAAGTGCTTGAAATTGAAAGAGGAGATGATTATGTATATAAGAAACTGAAAAATAGAAAGGAAAAAAGGAGGGTGTGTAAAGCAATTGCAAATGTTTTAATTATTATTGTAATCACTTATTTATTATTTTGTACCTCCAATTTAAGCTGATTATTTACTGTGTCATTTCATTCCATTACTATTACTCCTGAATGATTTGTTTTGTGTGTAATACAATTCGGCTCTTAATTACTTTGCCAATATTGCAATGTAAACAGACGTGGCAATAAAGCATATTTGAATTGGGAGGTGAGAGGAGAGAGAGAGGAAGACAAAACAACCAAGTGAATGAAAGAACATTACAGAGGGTGAGAAGGATGGAGCAAAGTACAAAGAGAGAGAGAGAAACAGAGAGAGAGAGAGAGAGAGAGAGAGAGAGAGAGAGAGAGAGAGAGAGAGAGAGAGAGAGAGAGAGAGAGAGAGAGAGAGAGAGAGAGAGAGAGAGAGAGAGAGAGAGAGAGAGAGAGAGAGAGAGAGAGAGAGAGAACAAAATCTATGAGCTCCTATAGCAGGAGAGGAAGATAGAAAGGAGTCACAAGACCAGGACCGGAACCTGTGCGAGAGAAAAGCACACTAAGAAGATTACACCCAGAATAAGAGAGACGCACAAAGCGTTCAGAAGAGGAAAGCAAGATGAATAACAAGTAAGATAGAAGCAGAAATTATGGAAATCAGCTCATTTAAATATCCGGGAACAAGGTAGAATAATTAATCTTCTCCACTACGAGGCTGTACACACACTGCAGGAAGACAACAACATTAGCTGAACACTTTGACGGCATTATGCCCATGTCATATTTGTACTGTAGGTGTTTCTGAATGAATAGAACAGGACGAAAAAGACTCTGGACTTGACAATGCATCTAAATGCCTATTAAACCACCTTGAATTCATTAACATTCAATAAACGTGTAATTTTGCATGTGTTGTAGATGTAAAGATATTTAACGCACAACTGGGGTGGGGGCATTATGATTTTGAGTCCGTAAATGCCACTTTAAAAATAGTGTATAACAGCCCAACATCTACTGTTGTTCATTTTAATAGGACTCTGCGCAATCTGGAATTTCGCCCCGAAGCGAAAGATTTCCCTACACAGATTTCAGATCAAGTTCAAGTTGGTCCATGTTGATCAACAAACAGAAAGCTACTTATTTTGAAAGCATCTATGTAAGCACTGCAAAATTTAATGTAAAAATTTCATAAACTGCTACGCCAGAGTTCGCCAGAATTTTGCTAAATGTAAACACACCTTCAGAATGGGGTGGGACAATAAATCGATATGACGATATATCGTGATCCTTCTCCATCCGATATAAGAATCCATATCTGGCGCCAAATATCGATATTTTAATTAATACAATAAGGTGCTCTAAAATGATTTCCCGGCTCACAGGCAGCGTCTAAAAATGCGTGGAAATCGCGGCCGCGTCATTTCCAGCTTCTTTCCAAAAGCGCTTTGACTCTGAGCAACCATGAACTGCGTTCTCTATGAAGATGGGGAAGCACGAGGAACCGAAGGATAAACAGATTTCCAGCCACTGTATTAGCTTTACTGCTAATATATATGTTTATGGAGATGAAAACTAAAAAACTGCCCAGAACAGCTATCAGCGTGGACCATAGGCACTGATCACGTTATTGCAGAGCGCATATTCAGTTCATGAACCTCTCCGCTCAGATCGCAGGTTGATTTCCCTCACTATACGAGAGAGCGCCGCCGGTGCGTCCAGTTTTGTGAACAAAACTGGATGCTCTGCCTCTCTCTCAGATATTACAAGTGCGCGTTATGCAGTGTGTGGGCAGTGGGCACCGACCGGCAGAAACATAAAGCTGCACCTATGGCATGGAGGACGAAACAAAACCTTGTCAGAGCCACAATGCGGCGCAGAAGTGTGCAGTGGGTGTGCTTGCCGCGCGTCTACATTTGAAATAACGAACCTGAGCGCGCAAAAGACGCGAAGATTTTTTTTCGTGTGGGGCTCCTTTTTTATGATGAGAGGAGTAGAAAGGTTGAGAAAACACTCCAGGTAAATTTTTAAATGTACCAGGTTTATATTATATACAGGTGCATCTCAATAAATTAGAATGTCTTGGAAAAGTTCATTTATTTCAGTAATTCAACTCAAATTGTGAAACTCGTGTATTAAATAAATTCAATGCACACAGACTGAAGTAGTTTAAGTCTTTGGTTCTTTTAATTGTGATGATTTTGGCTCACATTTAACAAAAACCCACCAATTCACTATCTCAACAAATTAGAATATGGTGACATGCCAATCAGCTAATCAACTCAAAACACCTGCAAAGGTTTCCTGAGCCTTCAAAATGGTCTCTCAGTTTGGTTCACTAGGCTACACAATCATGGGGAAGACTGCTGATCTGACAGTTGTCCAGAAGACAATCATTGACACACTTCACAAGGAGGGTAAGCCACAAACATTCATTGCCAAAGAAGCTGGCTGTTCACAGAGTGCTGTATCCAAGCATGTTAACAGAAAGTTGAGTGGAAGGAAAAAGTGTGGAAGAAAAAGATGCACAACCAACCGAGAGAACCGCAGCCTTATGAGGATTGTCAAGCAAAATTGATTCAAGAATTTGGGTGAACTTCACAAGGAATGGACTGAGGCTGGGGTCAAGGCATCAAGAGCCACCACACACAGACGTGTCAAGGAATTTGGCTACAGTTGTCGTATTCTTCTTGTTCAGCCACTCCTGAACCACAGACAACATCAGAGGCGTCTTACCTGGGCTAAGGAGAAGAAGAACTGGAGTGTTGCCCAGTGGTCCAAAGTCCTCTTTTCAGATGAGAGCAAGTTTTGTATTTGGGTGGAGAAGCTCATAGGCCAAGTTGCTTGAAGTCCAGTGTTAAGTTTCCACAGTCTGTGATGATTTGGGGTGCAATGTCATCTGCTGGTGTTGGTTTTTTGAAAACCAAAGTCACTGTACCCGTTTACCAAGAAATTTTGGAGCACTTCATGCTTCCTTCTGCTGACCAGCTTTTTAAAGATGCTGATTTCATTTTCCAGCAGGATTTGGCACCTGCCCACACTGCCAAAAGCACCAAAAGTTGGTTAAATGACCATGGTGTTGGTGTGCTTGACTGGCCAGCAAACTCACCAGACCTGAACCCCATAGAGAATCTATGGGGTATTGTCAAGAGGAAAATGAGAAACAAGAGACCAAAAAATGCAGATGAGCTGAAGGCCACTGTCAAAGAAACCTGGGCTTCCATACCACCTCAGCAGTGCCACAAACTGATCACCTCCATGCCACGCCGAATTGAGGCAGTAATTAAAGCAAAAGGAGCCCCTACCAAGTATTGAGTACATATACAGTAAATGAACATACTTTCCAGAAGGCCAACAATTCACTAAAAATGTTTTTTTTATATTGGTCTTATGAAGTATTCTAATTTGTTGAGAGAGTGAATTGGTGGGTCTTTATTAAATGTGAGCCAAAATCACCACACTTAAAAGAACCAAAGACTTAAACTACTTCAGTCTGTGAGCACTGAATTTATTTAATACACGAGTTTCACAATTTGAGTTGAATTACTGAAATAAATTAACTTTTCCACGACATTCTAATTTATTGAGATGCACCTGTATGTATGTTTTTTTTTTTCTGTTTGATAAGCATTTAAATGTGTTTACCCACAGAGAAAAAAAAAAGTGTAAGCTTTTATTAAGTCCAAAAATAAAATGATTAATTTAGTCTACTCAACATGTTAAAATTGATTTACAGAACTTTTTTTTTGCTGTTTTCTAACAGTTTGGACTTGAATAAAGAAAGAAAACTTGCACTTAACCTTTTCACAGGCATTTTGTTTAGACAGATATCATGATGTATCATTATAGGATTTTCTAGTAATACATCGATTATCGTAGAATCGCTGTATCGTGATATTATCGTTATCATGAGCCATGTATCGGGATTATATCATATCGTGAGGTACCCTGCGATTCCCAACCCTACTTCAGACATAAAAAAAAAAACCTCTTATATGCAATTAATATCATTATTGACAATATTTTACTTCAAAAAAAAAAAAAAAAAAAAGAACCTGAATTTTGACCTGACAGTCCAGACTCAAACCAAAAACATCTGATTTATTCCTACATATATTGCAAGTGGCCCAGAACAAAATTAAAATACCAGATTCAGTGTGTTTTCATAAAAAAAACAAAACAAAAAGAGACTAATGCTTTTACCTGACAAGCGTCCACACCTCCGGAGAGGTATCCACTACACATCATTCTAGAGGTCACCTGACCTTCGGTCACCATGTTGCATATTGTATCATTAATCACCTTTACTTCTGCTTTCTGCAAGATCTGTGCAACGCTTCCTACAACACATACATAAATCATTAGTCCTATGAGAACGAATTTAATACCCAAGAGCATTTTTACTTATTATGGGTGTTTGAAACATTGATTACAATTTGCTATGTGCTTCCACAAAATTGGAAGCTTGTGTTAAAAGTGACATTGAGACATGGGATTGATAAAATGTCAAACTTGTGAGGCAAAATTCCAAAGGTATCTCATGGAAAAAGGAACTCCAAACGCAAAGGGCAGCCCTCAGGCACACAAGCTGTCTCACCTCCCTCTCGGAGCGTGCCCCAGCCCGTAACAAAGCAGGAACTACCAGCCGAGAAGACATGGGTCGATGCCGGAAGGCAGATGGGATGCACAATGTTGGTGAAGTTCAACGGCTGGCTCAGTTCCAGCAGTGAGATGTCATAATCATAGCTCATTGAGTCATAGTTTGGGTGGGTGATGATGGTCTTCAAAGTGCGCTTCTGAACAGAGTCCTGGATGTTCTGGTCCCGCAGACCACTGTACGTCATCCAGCTGGATATTATTTTGTAGCTGTTGGTGATAGACAATGTTGTTTTGGAGGTTAGTCATTTAAATCAGATGTTTTGAAAGGTCAGCATGAAATTGTGTTCAAAATAATTATACATCTGTAATTTGACAAAATCTGAGGAAAAGAACATTTCCACACTTTATAGTTGGTTTTAAATTAATTTAAACACCAAAAAGCTTGTGAAAACACACTGGGAAGCTTATCATCTTCAAATGATTATACAAGACACTAGAGTTGGGGTGCTACAACAAAAATGTTGTAAATTTGAGGCTGTTAGAAAACACAATCAACAATGTTGTTTTGAAAGGTCAGTATGAAAAGGCATTCAAATTTTAAATCTGTAATTTGACAGGAAATCTGAGGAAATGTGAACTTATACACAAATTACCACATTGTCAATGTTGCAGAAATGTCTGGATATTACAGTTGTTTAAAATTCACCGAAACGCCAAAAAGCTTGTAAAACACTGGGGAAATGACATTACGACCAAAAGGTTATACCAATAATCTGATAATTGTATTTGCTTATATAATGTATAATTTGAAGCTGTTGGAAGAGACAATGGAAGTTGTTTTGAAAGCTGCGATTTGACAAGAAATCAAAGATTCAATGAAAAAAGTAAGTGCAGGATTGTGAAAAGCTGTGTTTATAGGACATCTATATGAAGAGGGACTGAAAAATAAGAGGGCTTGGTGATTTCAGCCGAATTGCAAAGTCATTTTGGAGGTGGAACAGGTTATTTCATTTTGATGAAAGATTAAAAAAAACAAACATTTGTGCATCGATGTATCATTCACAATAAGACCAGAAATGTTTATTAAGAAAGTAAATGGGGTCAATTTTGATTTCATGCTGAAACCATAGCTCAGGAGAGTGAAACACTAAAGCTGAATTGAAAAATAATTCAGTCTCAGAAACATGTTGGAAAAATTCATCAAGGTAAAATATGATTGTATTGCATATCTTGTGCTCCACCTGCTGGCCAATGAAAATAAATACATGCCCAGGCTTTGATCCAACACACAGGCTGATGTTTGAGCACAAAGCGAATGGAGAAAGATACTTAGTAAATGTCTAATTTATGTCTGTGATAAATAATCATCAGCTACAGCAGCTAAATTAAGCAGAGAAAAATAAAAACAGCCATACAGAGATGCAACAAACTGACTCACGCTGGATCAGACTGGATGAAGCAGTGGGCAGCGGACAGCAGCCATTTGTTGGAGATGATTGAGGCGCCGCAAACGTGTCCGCTGGTCTTGAAATGTAGACTGACCTGCCACGGCCATTCACCCACATCTGCGTTCTGCCCACCCACAATACGGTTGTGCTTGTATGGCCGGACTCCACAGTCTGAAACCAAATTGTAGAAACGGTTCAAACACAAAGACTTCAAGGAAGACAACGGAAGGGATAGCATTGGCATGCTGAGATGGGAGGTGATGGGGGTCTTGTACAAGACCAGCAGGGATAAGATCAGAGGGCTAACTGTAAAACTGTTTGCACTGAAAGATGGCGAGTTTCTCGTAACATCTGCTCTGACTCACAGGACCATCGGCCTTTAGCGGGGCTCAAGCAGAATCATAACAAGGCAGATATATAGAGGAACGAACCGTGCTGGCTGATAAAAACACAATGAGGAAGGAAAAGAGACTAGCAACCCTGAGGCCTAAAAAAAAAAAAAAAAAAAAGAAGAATAATGTCATGTAAGGTTTCATAAAAAAAGTATAATGGCTTAGGGCTCTGATGTGAATTTTTTACACTAGTTACCACATTGTTGATGATACAGCAACTTCTGGAAATTACAATTGTTTTTAAATTCATTGAAACACCAAAAGCTTGTGAAAACACACTGGGAAGCTCATTATCTTCAAATTATTATACAATAAAGACACTAGAGGTGGGCGGTGTGACCTAAAGTTCATACTTATAATTATAATTATATATGCAAATATAATTATGTTACATATTATAAATCTATATTACTTTCAAATTAAAACACTAAATACAGTTGAATGAGTTTTGAAAATTAATTTTGGTTTTACAAAAGAGTTTGTCTAAAAAGAAATTTTACTGTGCATCCCAAAGAAATATTAATAAAAGTTGTACTTTTTCCCTCTTTGCTAGTCGACTGCTGTCCCTTTAAATTATTAAAAAAAAAAAATAAAAAAAAAATAAAAATAACAGACAATTATAACAAAATTAATTAATAAATTATAAAAGGGATAAATTTTGCCATAATCGGTGTTTCTTTAAATTAGAAGAAGGTGATGATCTATATCTTAACATTTAAATATCCAATATTTGCTAATACCGATTAATTAAAAAATGAATGCAGATAACTCATATTGTGCAGATTAATTGTGCATTCTTAATTATAATATAGATGTTTTTTTTTTTTTCCTGGAAACCACCACCACCGGTGGTTAGTTAGTTAGTTAGTTATTTATATATATATTTATATATATAAATAAAATTTATTTATTTATTTATTAAATAAATAAATAAATAAATAAATACATAAATACATAAATACATAAATACATACATACATACATACATACATACATACATACATACATATATATATATATATATGTGATTTAGAATCAACTGGCAATGCCTTTTTTATTCAACAGTGAATTAAATACTTTACAAAGGTTCTTCATCTAACATGCATTCTTCAATAAATGATACATCTGGCATCAGCGCAGCTTCACATTATGTAGCACTTGAGTGGAAAATAAAAGACTCCAAACAGCAAATCAAATATAATAAGATATATTTCTAACTCCTAATTGTGATTCGATAAACCACATTCAGTGGTACTGTCATGATACTGTCATAAACACACATCAAAATCCAACACGGAAGAGAAGAAATCGTTGAATAAAGTTGTTATTTTTGTTTTCTTTGTGCACAAAAAGTATTCTCGTACCTTCATAAAATTAAGGTTGAACCACTGACATCACATGGACTATTTTAACGATGTGCTTACTACCTTTCTGGGCCTTGAATGTGGCAGTTGCGTTGCTGTCTATGCAAGAAATCTCTTAGATTTCATCAAAAAAAATCTTAATTTGTGTTCTGACAAAGGTCTTACGGGTTTGGAACAACATAAGGGTGTGTAATTAATGACACATCTTTCTTTTTTGGATGAACTATCCCTTTAAATTATTAACTATTAATTATTATCACATGAGCAACAGTGCTGTTCTGAATACAGCGTAGCTGCGGTTTAATCAAAAAGTTCTTAATATTGTGCAACACATGGCCAGTTGCTATGCAACACAGACAAAAAAGCAAAAATATTAAAAAATGTGACTTACCACATCCCTGTTCATCTGAACCATCTGAGCAGTCCTCTTCACGATCACACTCTGCGTTCACTTTGTTTACACACTGCTTGTTTTTACACTTGAAGGAGAAATCATTGCAGATACCAGCCGCTAAGAGAGGAAGAGTATAGAGAAAGTAAAACCAAAGACCTACGCCTCGTTCATGGCGATACAAGAGCCAGTGTATTGATCAGGCCTATTGATTGTGGGATAGGTCACTTATCTCTGCTGAAGGATACAAAAACAATAAACAACTCTGAGATAGAAAGAGTGGGTGGTAAAGAAGTTTGTACACAGTAGAATAAAGCAAAAACGCGTGATTTCTCTGCCATTTCAGCTCAAGTGTTCAAGATATTACTCACTATTTATATGTCTATTTACCATATTAAAATATAAGTCTATTTACCATATTAAAAGCAGGTTAATTATTACATTAATTAATGGTACTCAACATCCAGTGGAAGATATTAATGTATGTCAGTTTAACATCTGCAGAAGTGGGGAAACATTTCAAGACAGCAGAATTTATTTATTTATTTTTTTTTAAATGATCAAAATTCAAATACAGCTGTCTGATTAAAGTTACATTTAAAACATCCACAAACATCCAAAAACTAAATATTTCAATTCACCTTTTCAGTGACTGGCCATTTATTGTGACAACAAACTGTCCATTTTTACCTAACTTTAATTTTTTTTGACATTAGAGACCTTAAACTACACATCATACTCAGTACTCACACATACACATGAACATTCAGCACAACAATAAAAAGCATTATGTTTAATATTTTATGATTTTGTGAATAACACAGGACCTGCATGTGTTAATCTCACCATGAAAATGTCTAATGTTTACCTCAAAGAAAAAAGTGCCATTATGTTTTGTGCAAAGAAAAAGTATTTTTATATTTTATTTTTATTTTATTTTTCATTTTTATTTTATATGTTTATTTTATATTTTTATTTTATACAGTAGTCAACATTTGAAGTGGATCAAAAAAGTTCAAAGTTGTCCTAAGACAAGAACGGGTATTGTTTTGGTTTTAGGACAACTTTGATGAAAGGTTTTGATCCACTTCAAATGCTGACTATATTTTTTATTTTATTTTTTATATTTTTTTATTTCATGATTTCATTTATTTTTTTTATATTTTATATTGCTTTGCTTTCAAGTGGCACCTATGATCCCATGACAAAATGAAAAAATTAGTTTGTTGCTTTGTTGAATAGATCTATTTAATGCAAATAAGCTTATAAAACAAACTAGATTAACCTGGTGATAAGCTTGATGGAAAAGCAGATCTGTGGTCAGTAAGTCAAAGTTAAATCCACTCACATGCTACACAGGAGACCTCATCACTGCCGTCAGCGCAGTCATTTTTCCCATCGCATATAAATTCTTGTGGTATGCAGGCACCATCCCCGCACCTTTCCTCAGCTCTGCCACAATCTAGGAGGAACAGCAAAACAAAACCTTGTCAAGTGTCCTTCGGTGGCAAAATTCAAAGTGGCTTTTTAAAGTATGCCACAATGAAGCAAGTCTTAAATATGCTGAAGTTCTCCACAGTTCACAGGAAGTTCATCTTAAGTTAGTGTTTATTTGAATCCCAGGAAACAGCTAGTCATGGGACTTTTGCGGTCCTGCTTTATGGAGATATAACACCTTCCAGTGCTTTTTCTGTCAATACTTAATGTATCCTTAAACGTATTTTGTTTCATTTGAATTATCTTCCTGAACGGTAGATGCTGATATAAATAAATATGATCATTAAAACATAATAGGAGAAACTCACCGCAATGTTCCTCATCACTATCGTCACCACAGTCATTTACTCTGTCACACACAAAGTACTGAGGCCTACACAGGCCATTACTGCAAGTGAACTGTTCGTTATCACATTCTGAAACACAAAACACATTTAACTGAATAATGTGTCAACCCAACATTTATCGGAAACATCACCTAACTTTGTCAATTATTAGTACAATGTAAACACTCATCAAAAAGTTATTTCAGTTTATTTAAAGTGCCCCCATTATGGGTTATGAAAGGTTCATATTTTGTTTTTGGGAGTCCCCAACAACAGGTTGACATGCATGCAAGGTCAAAAAACACTTTCATTTTCTTATAATATGCATTTATTTTGACCTTATTTGCTCAAGGACTCCCAAACGATTCGTTCAACGATTCATTTTTTCCAAACCCCTCCTTTGTGTGACGCTAATCTGCGTGATTGGTCGATTTCATTTAAAGCAGTGTTTGTGAGCTTTTAACGCTCCAAAAGCGAAACCTAGTGGCAAAGAATGAATTTGCATTTTCATTCAGACCAATGCGAAAATCAAGTTTTCCCAGGTCTGCGCGCGCAACTAGTGAGCGGGCAATATGCTAATGTTTCATTTTTACGTCAACATGAAACGGCTTGGGATTCGTTTTAAAAACGACTAGTTTCAATGATTCAGAGTCGACTCTTTCTTTTGAGAGACAATAACTTTATACACGGTGCACTTTTAGATTTAAAACTTTGCAGGATGTTTTCATTCACTTAGAGCTGTTACACACTGTATGAAAGGTAATTTTTAAAAATTCACAATAGGGGCACTTTAAGTTTGCTGGTTACTCGCTTGGCAGCAAACGGGATGCAAAATTATAATGCAAATCTGAAGTTAAGGAAGTAGAATTTACACTTTACCATGCTTTCATACAATATATAAGCTATTTCCAGAAACATTAGATGATCTAAAAGAACTGATGTTTGAAATACCACCTATTGTTAATATTTCATTATGTTCAATACATAATAACATTCATTTTATAAACCAAAAACACCTAAAATGCTCTAATTTACATACATGACAAATAACATTTAAACTATAATATTTAATATAATACACATAAATATAATACTATTATTTTAAATGATAAAATTGTAGTGTTAATGTTTTTTATAAAGTCCTGTACATCTAAAAACAATGAGAAAATTGTAAAATTGATTAGTAAAACTGCCAGTATTAAACCTAAATTGGAGGAATCCAATAAAATAATTTAATTATTGATGTAGTTTTTATTCATTTGGGCTGAATTTTTTTATAACCCTGAATAGTGTTTGAATTGCAATTCTGTAAATTCATCTTCCTGTCATTCCACATCAGTATCCTGTTGGACAGGGCTAATTCAATTCAAAGGTTTAAATTAAATTTTGCAAAATCCTGACAGGGATGAGACTTACTGCAATTTTTCTCATCACTCATGTCTTCACAGTCGTTCCACCCGTCACAGTGTTGCTCTTTTTTGATACAGTAGCCTGAGGTGCACGCAAACTGACCAGGGCAAGCTGGAGATGAAATTCATGGGGGTGAAAACAGGAAGACAGCCAGAACTCAACACAAATGAGAAGTGAAAAAGAGTTCTAATGATAGAATAATGTGATCTGTCGGTTTTAAATGGTGCTGGATCAAAATTTGATCACTGCATTTAGCAGGTCATAGTGAAACACTGGGCTTACGTACGGTTTACAGGGTCAAATGCGGTGTACGTGATCCTGAATCCCTTATCAGTGTAGGATTCATCTGAATGGAACTTCACTTCCAAGGAATTAGTGGCGCTAGAGAGAACAAGTCTACGTCTCTCTCCACAATGCCTTTAAAAATGGAGGAAGGAAAGAAGTGTTAATACAACAAAGGCTAAGAAAACCAAAAATGAATTGGCAACCGACTACTGCAGATGGTTTTCAGCTAAATTAACAACAAATTTATTGGGCCTTTTGCCATTTTATTTCATAGACTTTCAGGAAGCTGACAAGAAATGATGGGGGAAATCTGTTTGGCTGGCATGGCAGGACACATGACAGAACTTACTTTTTCCCCAGCACCTCTACGTAGTCTTTGTGACAGCTGCTAGTGTCCACCCCCGGCTCTTTCACACGGAACATATTGAACTCAATCTTTATCTTTTTGCCAGCAGGAACCTGCAGAATCCACACAATGGTGTTCAGGGCTATTTTCAAAAAGGCATAACTCAATAATAAAACAACCTAATGATTGAATCGAAACACTTTGCTACTCAAGAAGAGTAGTTCATTCAAATATGAAAATGTTTTCTTCATTTACTCACTATCATATTGTCCCAATACCATATTATTTCCCTTCTTTTGTGAAACACAAAATGAGATGTAGGCAGAATGCCTGAGCTTCTGTCCATAAAAGTACTCTACACTTATGCACTATATTTCAAAGCTTCTGAAGACTTGATTTGAATTATTATTAGCTGAAAAATATCTTGCATTTTGCAATGGCACCTTTAGCCAGATCTTTACTTAAAATACATACACTACTGTTCCAAACTTTGGGGTCAGTAAGATTTGTTAATGTTTTTGAAAGAAGTCTCTTATGCTCAGCAATGCTTCAATTATTTGTCAAAAAATACAGTAAAAACCGTAATACTGCAAAATATTATTACAATTTAAAGGAACTGTTTTCTATTTTTATTATATTTTAAAAAGTAATTTATTCCTGTGATGCAAAGCTGAATTTTCAGCAGTCATTGCTCCAGTCCTCAGCGTCACATGATCCTTCAGAAATCATTCTAATATGCTGATTTGCTGCCCAAAAAACATTTCTTATTATCAATGTTGAAAACAGTTGTGCTACTTAATATTTCTGTTGAAAACAATTTTTTGATTTTATTTCTTTGATTAACAGAAAATTCAAAAGAACAGCATTCATTTGAAATATATTTTTTAATATAATGTAATGTATAAATCTCTACTCTCACTTTTGATCAATTTTATGCAGCCATACTGAAAAAAAGTATTCATTTAAAATTTACATTTTGCCTAACATGTTTTTGTGTTTCATTGAAGAAAGAAAATAATAAAAGACATAGCAGATATTTAAAAAAAAAAAAGAAGACCGGATATTACAACAAATTAAGAAATATTGAAATATTCCTTTAATTTGAAAACATGAATTCTCTGTGTTGGTAAACAAAGAAAAGTGAAACTGTAATATGAGACTTACATTGATGTTCCAGTTGCAGTCCACCAAAGGAGGATAGAAACTAGGATAATGAGGAGAGGTGAAGTTTCCTATGGGCGCAGTCAGAGATGCTCCACAGCTCCCAGCTAGAAATTAATATGGAGGGGGAAATATGATATTATGAAACTGACATCGAACACTTTCTAGACCAATTCAACATTCTTTTTCAAGTTTGACGGCAGACACTGCAAGTATCCACAAAAAATTATGACTTGGATGATGACATAAAATACTAAAGCATTTGTACAGAATCACTGACTTTACCAGCAGTAGTGGGAATGGCAGTGTAAACCGCTCTGAATCCAGCTCTCTGGACCGTATCTGTGATTAGGTTGACGAGCATGATGTTACCAGAAGAAACTACCTCAAGAGGATTTGTAGGAGGTCGAAGTCCACACTGTCTGTGATGGAAAGATACAAGAGTGTTAGAACTGTGGCAACTGTATAGAACTGCATTTTATTTTTATATACTACAGTATATATATCAATGAAAATGCTTGATGAGAAAATTGTTTGAATCTGTGTAGTGTGTAATGTCGTTATGTTTATTCCTAAAGTGCATTTTGTCAATGTTAAAGAGTATAATAAGCCCATAGATGACCTCCAGCCTAAATTATTTGGAAAAACTGGATTTTTTTGGGATCTTTAAGATCATAAATTCAGTCAAGGATGTCCAAACTTTGACTGGCAGTGTGAAACTACATGACAAGCAAAGTTAAATGGGTATATCGAGTTAAGAAGCCTCACAACAGACACACAGAGAGAGAGAGAGACCTGGGGCGTAACAACATTATTAAGAACTGTATGGCTGTGATGCACAGAAACTCTGTGTCACCTTGGAAACGGGGCAGAGGCTGAGTGTTGTGAGAATTATGTTCAGAGCCCACTGGCTTCAAGATACAATTTGTGACCTATACACTTCAGGTGATTTGTTACACAGCATAAATAAATCAAGAAACTAAAAGAAAAGAACAAGTGCTCCTTTACTAAAGTCTGTCGTCACCCAGTGATAAGGTGACTAAAACTTGGCATGTATCTGAGAGGTGCTAGAGAGGGGTCTTAACAAGCCAATCTTCAGCAAGAAGCCTGAGGCCAACTGTGAAAGATGAAATTGAATTGAAAAGTCGTGTAACCAGCGGCGACGAGAGGGCTTCGTCCTCTAAGTTTAGAAGGTAGAGATGCATTGCAAAGGATATTATATATATATATTCTGTACAGTACTGGTCATTAATATTTTTATTAAGCAAGGATGCATTAAATAGATTAAAAAAAGTGACAATAATGACTTTCATATTGATACAAAAGGTTTCTATTTCAAATTAGTGCTGTTCTTTTGAACTTTCTATTCATAAAAGATTCCTAAAATTTAGCACATATTTCTCAAAAATATTTAGCAGCACAACCAGCATTTCCAACTTTGATGATAATGTTTCTCGAGCACCAAATCAGCATATTAGGATGATTTCTGAAGGATCATGTGACACTAAAGACTGGAGTAATGGCTGCTGAAAATTCACCTTTACATCACAGGAATAAATTACATTTTAAAATATATTAAAATAGAAAATGGTTATTTTAAGTTCCAATAATATTTCACAATATTACTGTATCTCCGATCAAATAAATGCAGTCTTGGTGAGCATAAGAGATTTAAAAAAAAAAAAAAAAAAAAAAAAATGGTTGTACACAGATTATAACACGTGCTAATTTTATTTGTTTTTTTAAGAAAGGAAAAATTGCTCTATTTTGCTCAAATTGGGAAAAGGTTTTTTATTTATTTTTTTGGTATTCAAGTGCTGATATCAGCCGTTTAACTTTAGACTAATTTAAATAGCATTGTTATATGTAATGGTAAAACCTAAATGGCACAAATCAAATATGAGGTTTGAAAGAGGCATGTACTCACTTTGTGATAGCATACGTGCTGTCAGGACTAAGTGAGTCATAGATGGCTACAAAATCATTGGCACAGTCATCCTCTATGTGGAAGGTCCTGAACTTGACAATGATGGCGTATCCTTTAGGAGCGCGGATCTGCCACTGGCATCGGGAGTTAGCTGGGTATTTCTTAGGGTGGCCAGGAGATGTAAATTCTTTGTTGGTGGTGTCAGCCACGAGACTGTGAAAGCATTTCTCTGATAATAGAAACAGGAAAAGTAGAAAGATCTGATCTTATTGCGTTCTGGGAAATAACAAACTAGCTCAAGTACTCTACAGATACATCAGATGATAATTGCTGTGCAGCAAGTGTAAGAAGCACTAAAGATCTTTAGCGCCCACAAAGTGGTTGAATCAAGTGATAAGTGGCTTCTTGGATGGGGAAAGAGGTCACTCAAACACCTTAAAGTCTGCATGAACTAAAACTGTGACTGGATTTTCTCCTCTATTGTGACGTATTACAGAGTGAAATGGTTTATTGAAAAGAATAGAGAATAGAGGGTTCATCAGGAACTGACTGGATTGTAGAAAGTGGGCATTGCAAAGTAAATGGAGGCATATTTGATCAATCACTCTGCATGTCCCAACAAACAAACAGATCACAAAAAAAAAAAAACACCCAGAACATCAACATAACCACAGAATTAAAAATTAAATGTTTTGAAATGCACTGATTTGCTGTTAATTAATGTTGTCACTTCCAAGTACTCCAGCACATCTTCACTTCAAATCTCACTACAGCAGCTCTAAACAAACCAAAACAGGGTTTTTTTTTTATGTAAACATTATTATATGTAAATGCACTATGTAAATGTGTCTATTTTTGTCCACTGGAGAGACCGTTAAATGGACTTGAAGTCAAAATTAAAACTGTTTTTAAATATATCATTATTTGCATTTATTGCAATGACCTTAAATATTAATGCTAAAATAATATTACATTAAACATTAAGCTTGCAGGGGTTTGTGAGTTGATAAATAGCAAATTAAATCATAAAATAATTATTTAAAAAATAATCAAAATAAAATACATTTTCAAAATTTAAAAAAAAAAAGTTATTTTAACAGTTTTTTTTTTGTTTTTTTTTACCTGCATGTCATGAGACCAGCAACCCAGAGAACCGTAAATATGCCAGTGTTAAATTATTGAAATATTAACTCTCTAGGGGTACTTATTTAATATTTTAGGTCGATGTGTTTGGCTGACAAACATTTTGAGAATCCCTGATCTCAAATAAGGAAATTCTACAAATCAAGTCATTACATTTTTATGAAAGATTACAAGCCATACATTTAATTGAAGTAAAAAGGGTCTATATTTGTTTTCATGAAACCTCCATGCACTTGCAGTTCAATGCAGATAATTTAGACATTTGTACAAAGGTGCTGTTGAAGAGCTGTAGCAATGCTCTCTGTGGTTGAAAAACAGGTTTTTGAGATCCCCGTGCTGTTGTGCACAGCAAGCTAAGTGGAAGGCAAAGCGAGCGAGAGATAGAGAGAGCGAGAGATGGAGGCGGGCAGGCATTTTTCAGTGAGTGACAGGAGAGAGCACGGCAACCCAGGTGGAAAATTACAGTGCAGCGGTGACTGAAATGGGACACACTTTACTCACTGGATCTGGGGTCCCTGGCCATCCGAGGGTCTGTAGCTGCAAAGAGAGAGAGAAAATGATGCATGCTGTACTTTTTTCACTCCCCTTTCCTTCCATTTTCCAAAAGCCTGTCAGAAATTCTGTTCCTCCTCCTCCTCCTCCTCCTCCACCCCTCACCTTGACTTCGAAGTTCACAAATACCAGTCTCTCACCTCACTACAGCGACATGAGTCTCCGTACAGAGATATCATTTTAAGCAGGGCACTGAGGTGTCACTCGGGCCTGCTGCTCTTGTGTATATAATGCAGATGGGGGCCGGAGAAGGACAGAGAGTTACAGTTTTTTGCAAAAGCAAAGAATTACTTTGTTGCACTGAGCTGCACAATGGAGACAAGTCCCTACCGTTATCCACAATGTTATTAAAAAGCATCAGTGCTCCTTAAGGAGCCATTTCATACATTTTTAATCATTGTTTTAGTCATTCGTATACATGTTCGTCATCGCATTTTGCTACAAAAACAGTCATAATGTTGTTTTTCACATCCGTTTTCAATATAATCTTCTTTTATTCATTCTAATTACTGCGCTGCGATGTTCTCTTTATAATTAGCAATCAACTTACATGAAGCAGTGATGTTGCTGGCAGTGACTGCGATGTTCCCGATTCGTTTGCCCTCCGGCCGGATGCTCCTCCGCAGAGCCTCGACCACACGCTCCTCCGTCAGCTCTGGGACGATCTCTTGGTCCGTCTCAGGAATGTCAAATTGAGACCAATGATACGCTAAGGTTCCTTCACTGCAGGTGTATGATGGTGCAAAGTAGACATATTATTGAATGAAAGTACAAATGTACTGTTACAAATTTTAGGATTTGCTTTGCACAATGCTACTTGCTGTTTTCGTGTGATTTTAAGAATAATGCTGTGCTAGTTCTACATGGTTTCTTACTGATCCAAATCAAAAAAAGAGCCCATTATGTATGATACTCTGATTCGGTGTAATGGATTTTCTCTCTGTTTTTATGATTCCCCAACCCTGAGCATGAGCAGTAGTAATAGTTGAACTGGAAATTAATCATTTGTATTCTATTAGGGTGATTTTTTTTTAACCCAGATTCTATGAGACTTATAATTTATCTCTATCAGCGGAACCACTAAGCATTAAAATCAAGACATAAAGAATGATCTATTCTTTAATTTAAAAACTATTAGATTTAGAGAGCGTGCTATAAATTTTGCTTTGTCTGAATCCGGGATCTGTAGTTCAGCTGTACCTGAAGGCAGTAATGACAGACTTGGTATAGTATTTGGAAAGGAGAGGATCTCTGGTGAATGTATCGTTCATCTAAAAAAAGAAACGGCAGATTATTTTTTTTTTAACACAATTATTGTCAGTTATAGGTAGTGACAATACAATAACACATTCAACTCAAATTCAATACAAAATTTTTAATTGCCCTTTTCACAAGACATTATTTTAGAGCAGAAAAATAAATAAATAAAAAATAAATAAATAAATAAATAAATAAATAAATAAAATACATTAATGTAATTAATGTAATTAATGACGGAATTTTCATTTTTGAGTGAATTATCCCTTTAAGTAATATTAAATAAATAAATTATATATATATATATATATATGAACATTGATAGTACTAAAATAGATCGTTTTCTTTTATTTTGATTTTACAATAAAATATATGACGATGTATGTCGTGACATGCACATAACCTGTAATGCGACTGTCACCTAACGTGTTAGTGGGGCAATGGGAAGTTGTTTGTTTGAGGTAGGCATAGCTAAGGAGTCCCATCTTGTGCTTTTGAGCATGATTGGGAAGAAAAACAGTTTTGACGGGTCTGTCAGCTAGACGCCCACTGCCATCTTTATCTATTATACAGGTGGCTTCTTTTCTGTCACCTACACAATCAAAAATCAAGCTTGTGACATATTGCATGCCAACAATATGTGTACATGCCCTCTGTGCTATCAACGCCACTTCAGATAACGCTTCATGAAATATTTGCAGTGTAGAGACACCTTGAAAGACTTTAAAAGCTTTAGTACAGTCATTGAAGTCTATGTATTGATTTTTTTAAAAAAGAAAATACAGATAAATACAGATAAAACTGAATCGCTTGAATTTAGAATCAAGGATCTCAAAGGAAGTCAAGGTCACCAGAACACTTACAACACCATCAGCAAAGAAAAGTCTGAGAACAACAAAAACACTCACAATTCCTTCCAAGTCCCTTGCCACTTGTTGGAATTCTGCACTGTCAGGATTATCGTACACTGGGCTGTACTCTGGCTTGAGAAGCTTAATTTGTCCGCTGTAAACCAGTGTGGATGAGCTGTCTTTTTTTGAGGTGGCCTCATTTTCCAATTCTTTGCTCCTGACTGAGAGAGGGATAGATGTTATTAATTAACAACAACTGTACACTACTGTTCAAAAGTTTAGAGTCAGTGCATTACGATTAATCCCACCTAACAATAGTTTTTAAATATTGCAATAATTTCACATTTAATCTTCAAATTAACATAGAAACAACATTAAGACAGTATATTTTTAATATTTGTTTAATGATATCTTTTTTATGATTGAAGACGAGTATCACTACTGATGTCTCTAGGAAATTTTTTCCAATTATTTAACCATTTACTAGCCATTCGACATTACAGTATAATTGAGAGCTATAAATTTGAACATTTATTAGACTTTAAAAAATAACTTCTAATTTAAGTGAACTTAAAACAATCTTCACACAAACCCATTATAATAAACGTCATATTTACCTGTGCCCTTCAGCAAGTAGGAAATATAGAGAAACTGAATCAAGTTATCAACACTAAATTCTAAATTAAATATAGATGAATCCTTAAAGTTATAAATGTTATTGATTTCCTCTTTTTTATTTTATTCTTTGATTAACAGACATTACAGCAGCTGGGTTATTAGGTCATTTGGCTGCTATTACTTTATGAGCTGCTACTGCTGAACGCGACGCGGATCTAACACGCACACTCGTAGTTTCATTCACGCTTTAATATGAAATGATACAGGCTACAGCACGTGCTGCTGTATTTGTGCGGGCAATTGAAGAGCACAAGCTACGAGCAGAGTATAACGACTAACAGGACAGAAAAATCTGACCACTGTTGATCTACTGAAGCTCCTAAATATTTTCAACGCTGTTAAACTGGAAAAATTAATTGCCTAATGTTAATGCGCTAATTTTGACAGTACTAATGAATATATAATTTCCCTTTTTTTCTTTTTATAATTTTTTGACACTGAAGGCTGCCGAAATTTAAGCTTTGTTTAACCAGCCAAACTTAACCATCACAGGAATAAATGACATTTTAAAATACATTAAAATAAAAGTTATTATAAATTGTAATATTTCATAATATTACTGTTTTTACTGTATTTTGTTTAGATAAATGCAGCCTTGGTGACCATAAGAGACCCCAAACGTTTAAACAGCAGTGTAGGTGTGCAACCTTCATTTAAGAGCAAGTTAGATATGATTGATAAATTTTGTACCAACGAAGAGCCACACAAGAAATCCAACCACTGCAGCCACTACCAGCAGGGCGATGACGACCCCCACGGCAATGCTCATCTTCCGTGCCGGTGCCATCTTCTCTTCATTCGTCAGGAAGGTGACCTTCTCATGACGCCCGTTCCCTCCCTGAAACAGAAATGCAAGTATTCTGTGACTGTGTCCTTCAAAAGTACTGTAAACATTTAGTTTCTTTGACAAGCAAATGTTATAGCACCATCATATGGCACCTTCAGAATGAATCATGAATTCAGTTGGTTTAATTTATTCATAAAATAAACAAAAAAATTAATTCACATTAAGTCAGTGTTCACTTTAAATCAGTTTTTAGGGCTGTCAATCTCCCCAAAAAAAAAAACACTATAACGGCAAAAGACTTGGACATTGAATGTTTTTGTTGTATCAAAAAGCACAATATGAATATTGTTTAAAATTTCTCTTTTATGTTCTTGCTGTGTAACTTCTGCTCTACAGAACAAAACCAGTGCACTGTATATAAGAAATCTTGTTAGTTACATTAAACATTAAATGACATTAAATGTTAATATGAACCGCCACACTTGCGAGAAATATTAAATGAAAGTAGCCTCTGGATATGCAGTATCAGTGAGAATATTTAAGGCAAACTAGCCACTAATGAAAACTATATTTCAGTACCACTTATTTTTATTTGATACCACACCATTTAGGCTTTAACTTGTTGCAAATTATGCATGAGCAGACACAGTATGTGGCCTACCCACCATACCCACTTCCCAAACTGTACAGGAAGTGCTGAAAGACAAAGATAAAACAGATATACAGCTAAGCTTCTCATATGTGTGACTACAAGTCTCAGCAATGCTGTATGTGAAATAAAGTACATAAATGTTGACATGCACTGTTGAGCTTTGCATCAACACATGCTAGAAACTAGTTTTAGCGGCCTGTATATTGCAGCATCAAAACTGGTTAGGCCTGTTTCTGTGACCTTACACACACAAACCCATACAGTTACTGTATATGACATACTATGTCATCCAGCATAGTATTAAAATGTTTGCATGCTTATCTTTAAAGTGGAGGTGTGCTAGTTAATTAGGAAATAAGTCTAAAAGTGATTGTATGAATATCCTGAAGATCCTTCCAGAAAGAGATATTTGCTTGCTTGTTATGACAGAAGGTAAATATGTTATAGTTTGTAGCCCAAAGTTTAAAACTGTGGGATACTAACTAAAATGTTGAAGGTTCAATTCCAAGTAAAACAGTAACAGACGTACCACAGTGCTCACTGAATAAACATGTAATCACAGCCCACTTTCCTTCAACACTGCTAAGTAAAACAGCATTATAAGAAGAAAGCAAATGAAGGGTGGGATTTTATCCAATCAGCAATTGATTGGATGTACACACTTAAAAATAAAGTTTCTTTATTGGCATCTATATGGTTCCATGAAAATTTGTTTTTAAAAAATATGTTCTTCAGCCTAAGAAAAGGTTCTTCTATGGCATTGCTACAAAAACACCCTTTTGGAACCTTTATTTTTAAGAGTGTAACATCCATGGAATCTTTCCATTCCACAAAAGGTTCTTTATAGCGGAAAAAAGGTTAGATTTTTAAAATGTTCTTTGGACTATGAAAAAAAAAAAAGTTCTTTTAAGAATTGTTCTCTGAAAGGTTCTTTGAGGAACCCAAAATGGTTCTTCTATGACATCACAACACAATATCAACTACCCGTCACAATATATCCATCAATAATTCTGATACTGGATATATATCGGCCAGTGTTTAATTGAGCATGCTCATTTCTCTTATTTTGGCAATATTGTAAACATTTAATAATTTAGTAATGTTGTAAATGCAAATATGCATTTTTATATCCATTTTTCATACTGTACATTACAATGTTGTGATGCCTAAATTCACTTGCCATTATTTATTTATTTATAGAGCATAGGGGCTACACTGCAGAAGTTGTTTGAATGTGTGTGCTAAATAGCAAAATAACATACTAAATCACTTTATTTCAGAAGTCTGTGTTTGAGAAAGGTTCAATTTACTGCTTGATTTTGCAAGATGCGATTAGGGTACTGCTGTGAGATATCTGGATGGGTTGCATACTCTATGCAAAATCCCCAAAGGAAGCAAAGGTACTAAATAACAGCACTGACAGACATCCACAGTCAGGCATTTAAGAAACCAATATGCCTCTTCTCTCATTTTCTCCTTTCTTCTCCACACACTGTTGACTCCACAAAAAAACGCTCTAATTGTCCATAAATCAGCCGTTCCCCACCGCAGCAGTATCATACTGAAGCTAAACTGGGACTGTGGAATGAGCCAGAGCCTCAGCACAGTGCACATTTTGAACTAAAAGCACATGCACACACAATAAAAAAAGGGTTCGCAATTAAAAAGTGGTTAGAAATCAGCGTCTACACCCTGGAAGAAGAGGAATCAGAAGATCATTAGGGAGCTAGAATCACATTGGTATTAAATCAATTTGTCAGACGTGCAAACCCCCCTTTTAAGATCGGGGCCCGATTACAACAGCGAGCGCAATAACTCATCGCAATTAAAGCCATTCCTACTGTAGGCCGCCTGGCACTCAAGCTGCCTAAATTGGAATTTTTTAATAGCCATCGTGGCATAAGATTAAGAGAATCATCGGGGAACGTGGGTCACTTGCTGCTGTGGGTTTCTGTTATCAGTCATCCTGATCACAGTCTAATAATCACATTACACGCCGTGATTCTACCCATAACCCTCTGCAAAACACCATACTGAAGACATATCACTCTCAGTAAGGGGCATCAGCAAAATCGAAGTGTCTCTTTCTCACTTTTATCAGCCAGGGTAGACAAATCTAATTAGATGCCCCTCCACAGGTGTAATCCGAATAAAGTCAGCGCGTGTTCTTTCTCTGAACTGAGGATTGCTTAGAAAATGGAGCGATAACACTGTAATTAAAGATTAAGGTATGGATGAAGCTTTTCAATGGAACAAACAAAAGAAAACTACTTTGTGAGAAAGCAAATTAAAGGCTCCCCATTTGCTTCCTAACTGGCTATTTTTACCTGTACAAAAACAGCCCATTATGCTGTATTTGTTATCATATTATTTTAATGTATTACCATAATCATAAACACTGGTTTTTAGAGCAAACAGTTTTACCTTTTACTGCACTTTGTTATTCTTCTCATTATTTAGCTATAGCTGAATCAGACGTCTCGCACTTTCACTGAAAATAGCTTACTTGTGCGTTGAAATATAAGGTGGATAAAGACAGATCCCCACACTGTTTGACCTATAAACTAGAAAGAAATAATGTTTCTAATAGATATTTCCCATGGTCTTCCAATAAATGTTATTAAAAAGCTGAGCTGCTTTTTACTTAAGTTGTCCCCTAGGGAAAGATAAATGAGACAGAGGTAAAATTAATACTCCTAATTATATTTCAGGATGTCTTCTATCAACTGAAATTAGATGAAAATGTCTATATCATGGGGCGACAGAAATATAAAATATATGAAAAACTGTCCCAGTGACAACTTGCTCTAAATAAGAATGAAGTGATCTCACGTCGAAGCAATCAATGGGGAAGATGTGAACCAATTAAAGTTCAAATAAAAATAATCACCAAAAATGATAGAAAACAAACTTTTATTCTTTTCCAGCTGGGGAAAGATTTCATATTCAGCATTTGAATACAGCTAAACGATACTATTATTTAAAACACTATCACAGCTTATCCCAAAACATCTGACACACTAAAACTCCAAATCTATGATTTTAGGAACAATGCCTCATTTAATAATTCATGATTTAGTGAAATATGATATTAAATATTTAAAATTAAAGTGCATTTTTTTTTTATTTACTTTGACACACAAAAAATGTTTTTAGCATTAATGTGCTTTTGAATGAATACTGTTTTGGAAAAATCATAGAATACTATCAATCACATCAGGCTAGAGTCAGCAGTATCCTGCAGTATAGCAGGGCTTGCAAAATCGCTAGCCCGACGTCCCGGGGATATGGTTTCTTCCAGTCGGGCTACCAAAATGTATCACCGCTCTGCCTGATGGGCTATCTTAAATACAGGGCTCCCGTGGGTCCTTAAAGACACCTCAACTTAGTTGTATCAAATTTAAGGCCATAAAAAGTTTTAAATACGTAAAATGGTATAAGAAAAGTCTTAATTATAATTTCAAAAGGTCTTACAGTTGGGGACGGAAAGACAAGAATCATGATACGGCTGGATTAAACTTCAAAAGACAATGTTATAGAACTGAATTGTTTCAAAGTCAAAACACGGCGTGGGTATTTTATATAAATGTATCTTTGAAGGGAACCGACTGCCCTAAGAAACGTGTCGTTGGCATTTTCATTTCATCTTGGCTGTAATGCCTGATAAAGCGCGGTGCTGCTTTGTGTACAGCCATTACCGGGGAAACCGCTATTTTCAGCCGCTCCTGAAGCGCCACCTCGTTGTAAAGAATGAGTTTGCATTTCCAATAAGCCTTTCTGCTGTTTGTGTTCAGATCAATGCGAATGTTGACCCATGTTTTTACACCGCAAACACAGAGTTGTAAATGTGAAAAAAAATGTGCCTTCTAAAAATCTAAACAATTAAAACAGTAATATTTATACGTTTTAAATTAATATAGACCTAATAATGTACACCTTTGACTCATCCCTTTTCATAAAAATGGTTTAAAGGCTGAAATGCCATTTTATAAGATTTTTTGTTTTTGTACAAACCTTTTTAAGGAGTGGCATTCTTGAACTGAGGGATGTGACCTGTACGTTAAACTACTTCTGCTTACCACATCGAAAATTACTTATGGCATGCATAACCAAACCTGTTCCACAAGTTTGTGGAAGAAAAAACAAAGGATAAAAACAGAAGAAACTGATATTTTTTAACATCTAAAAATAGTTTAGTTATTGCTAGCTGCAGATAAGGCCATCATGGATATAAAGTTCTTCACGTTACACTTACTTGTCTCTCATGGCAGACACATCACAGGGTGTTGACTCAACTCACCTTTCTATTTGACTTTAATCTTGCTCTGCAACATATCGGCACTGTTTGCATTTGTTCCGTTTTATTTCTGTTCCTCTGTTTCTCTAGGAGCTAAAAGTTTAGTCTTTGTACTTCTAGCCTTAGCTACCTGCCAAGAACGTAAAATGTTAATGAATCACTATTGTGCAGCCAAACTGACAGCTGAAACAGTGGTCAGAACCTGCTAATCATAAGCAAGATTTGACATTTACACAGGTGAAGCCAACACATTCATGCAGGAGCAAAATCAGCATGATGAAGAAAATGTTTTCAGCTTAACTAAAGTATAGGGCGGCACCAATATTAAAATTCTGGCAGATACAATAAGCCAGCTTTTTTTTTTTTTTTTTTAATGTTATGGATGATAACTTATAAATGGCACAATACAAAATAGTATAGAATTAATCTGAATAAATTAAAAATAAACTAAAATCAGTCATGTTAAATGCTACAAATGAATTTAGCCATCATAACATTAATGTACAATATAAAAAAAAATGGATATTCATAGATTTAGATCAAAGATTAACTTTGAATGTTTTAGATGGTGACAAAGGTCATCTGAGAAAAAACAGCGCAAATGAGCATGCAATTAGAAATTGGTTGATAAATATTCAATATTGACTGACAAAAAATAAAATAAACTGTATTTGGTAAATTTATGCACGTCAATACATGTGTTGCAAAAATTCAACACAGCAAGACAGTCTCATGACAAAGATGTAATATCATAAAATGGAGACAATAATTGGACAAAATGCAAGAAAGCAGTTTTATTATTTTCATGCACTGCTCTGATGCCAGTGTACAGTCTGTAAAACCAAGCAGACCACATTTCTGCAAGAGTCCAGCTGTCTAGTACTTCTGACATGGAGCTGGACCAGAGGCCAGTAATCACTGACTGGTCAGTCAGCTGGAAAAGACAGTTCAGGAAACTGAGGAGCCTCTAAACAACACAAGAGCAATTAAACCTTAAAGAATGAATCCCCCTAAGAAAAAACAGAATATTTAAAAATACGTTCAGGCAATTAAAAGATGGCTCCTGAGAAAGGATGGTTGAGAAAATTATTCAGTTGATTTATTTGTCCTTCGTGCAGAGATAATTGTACTATATTAGGGGCTTTTTTGAGATGTATTATGAAACAAATAACAAAACTACTAGTAAATGTCAAGCTCTTGACAATTTCTGTGAAGCGTTTCAAAAACAAACTCATCTTGGACAGGAAAAACTACAGTTTTTGTAACATTGTTGGAATTAAAATATTATTCCACTACTTTGAGTAATTAATTGTTGACCAAAACTCAGGCCATGTAATGAAAATCTTTTAACAGTCACGATGTAAATGATTCATTAAGTTGCACTGGTTGTTGATTAATAAAGCAAGCTAACAAGACGAACAGGAAATGATAATCATTTATGAAACTGTTGAAAATAAACTATTAGTAATATTAGTCCATACTAACAGTAATACATTAATTACAAAATAAATTTCAAAAATAACAAAAAGGCCTCAATATCACCCACATCTATAAATGTTTCATCCTAATGCCAGTGATATAAGCATATGCATCCTGAACGGTCTCTGAACCATTTGGACTTTCCTACGAGGCAAGCAATCATCATTTTTGATATTTCGTACCCTAAACATGACTTTCCAGATAAGAGGTTTTTAGGTCTGGAAATAATAAATACTTGAAGGGCTGAAAAAATTAAATAAATAATAAATAAACCTCTTAAAACCATTGGGTTGAAACTAACCCACCTTGAGCTGTTTTGAGTTGTTGCAACCCATTGAAACCTAGCATGTTAGGTTGTTCATTTATTAAAGCATAATGGTTTGATTTATGTTAGTTCATTTTACAGAATAGCATATTTCTACCAAATTATTTTGAACAAAATTTGAAACCGTGTAGCAGCAGCCTTGTCTGATATGACAAGGACTGACCCACTGCACTTTGTTATTCTTGACATGGACTGGCTTTATAGTAATTATAAAGTAATTAGAAAAATTATTTTAAATACATGCCACTCAGCTCAACTCTTTCTCGAAGACATGTAGCATCACATAAATAATGAAACACCTTTAGTACCAAAATAGCTTTAAGGATGGTATGAAATAGTATTACATATAAGACAAAGTATAAAAAAGGTGTGCCTGTGGTCGTGTTTAGTCTTGTTGTAGCATTTCTTATGAATAAGGTGTACAATCACAAAGGTCCTATTCAATAAACCACAAACAAAATATCTTTCCAATTAGGTTACATAGAACAAAGTGCTAGACACAGTAGGCCTATAACCTCAAGTTAACCAATTTGAAACTGCAAACAGAGAGAAGATGAATCAGTGTGAATGAGAAGAGGGCGCAATGACACGGTCACACTGGAGTGACTGAAATGACACAGAGTGAGAGAAACATGCAACATGGACCTGAGTTTATTTGGATTCCCAAACTTCCTTGTAATACATCATACAACAAAGCCAAAAAAAAGTCAATGAAAGGCCTAACATTGGTTGTTGTTTAAATACTAAAATTATTTGTTTGTTTTATTGTATATATCAAACTGAGCCAACAATTACAAAAAAAGAAAATGGATCAAACAAGTCCATACGACATTGAATTGTGATTTATTCCATATCTTCTGAAGACAAGGAAAAGTTTTGTCAGAAACGGTAGAAAATTTTTATTCACTGCAATTATTCCTCTTTGTTGTAGGTCTAATTTCATTCATGTTTTCATAAAATTAAAAAAATATATATGCATCAGTGTAGAGGAAAATGAATCAAATTTGAAGGTTATGGTGAAGGAAAAATTTCCAGAAAATGATGACCATTTTTATTTTTTGGTACTGTAAATAAATCTAAATACTGTAAATTTGTATATATAGTAAATATATTTCAATATTGCATAAACCCATATTGCACGAAATTTTGTGAACTTCAGGGACGCAATAGCATATAGATAGTCTCAAAGCTAACACAAAACTTCAACTTTGATTTCAACGGGTCAGTAAATATCCAACATTTGCATCCCAACGAAAATAGAACGATTCTCGTACATCACAATTCCTGGAACTTTCAATAAACCAGGGAGTGAACCACATTTTAGCTTAAAGCTCTTTATGCATCTAATGCCTAAGCTGATATCTAGAACAGGCGTGCATTCATATCTGAACATCACCTAAAACCACTGATTTCAGCCTGTGTAGCAAATTGGAGGAAATGCCATCCATTTTGCAATGTATTTATATTCTTTTCATCTGTTTTTTTCTCAAAAAGGATCAGATAGTCGCATGTCTAGAGCGGCTGTGAACAGCTGAGAATGTACCAAACAATACTCTCTGCCTCAGTATCATCAATCCACATCACAGCAAAGAAACGAATTACATTCAACCTAAATGAATGGCATTGACGATTGCTCACAAAAGGAAGAAAAATCCTTCAAAAGAAAAAAATCTGCTGTATTAATCTAAGATGCTGAACAGAGAGAAAGCAGACAAGACTCAAAGTTCTTCAACAGCGGCATCTCAAACAACTGCATTTCTAAATAATAAAATAACGATCTTCAAGGTATGGTTCATAAATGGGCTCCTGCACTTGCAAAATACACCAAAATCCAATGATAATGGTAAAATACCACACATAGTTGATTTAAAATAGCATTTTCTAAGAAAGAATCTCAGGGATTTTGTTCTTGCCTATAAAGTACGAAAGTATGACATGCTGTTTTATTCTTGTTTTTGAAAAACTTTTTATAAATAAGGCATGCAGTTATTAAATGAGAGACTTTTTTTCCTCCTACCGTTATGTGAATAAGCTTGTCTGGAGGAGCCTGAAAACAAGACAAAATGCATTTGTTGTGCTCCCGGAGTATTTGAGGATTCTGGCAATCAAGTTGAAACAGGCCTGAGGAACAGAAGAGACAGCAAAATACCTGGAAATCTAGGTGTGTTTAGCAGGAAACGGAGCCCATCTGTACATTACCTCCCCCTAATGCAGTGAAGGTCTTACTCATTCCTGATCATATACGGCTATATCTATCTAAAATGAAAGTCAACATGTTTTGGTAGTTGGTTGCCATGGTTAAACTGTACAAAAAGCCAATGCCTCAAGTGAAAAAACAGCCAAAGAAATGATTCGTAATCGCACACATCCATTTATGAGACATATCCATTATTAGAGAAGGCAAGAACCTCAAGGGAAATTACTGACTTTAAGAAACTACTGTTATTTGGGATTTGAAAATAGGTGATATAAATGATCTCTCACACCAGATTTCAACCTCAGCACACAAAGTGATTCAGAACGAGACTTATGTGGATTATATGATATAATGTTTAAAAACTGGGTGTATCTCTTGGTTTTTGCTCCCACGAGCATTGTGTTGCTGTATTTTGACATCACAGACAAATAACAACTAAAATCCACAATCTGCACATGTGACTCGGATCACAACATTGCACCTTAACTAAGGACAAGGAAGAGGCAATAAAAAGCCAAGCCCAAAGCCGCTATGTCTTCATGTACAAGTTTATGACAATAATTTTTCACTTTACCACAACCACACAGAGAGACAACATTACAATAACACTGTGCTACTAAATGGATCTCAAATACTTAATTTCCCTTCTGGGGATGTATCTGTTAGGATAGTCTTACATTACTGTTAATCAACTGGTAGAGCCTAACGCTAGCAACACCAAAGTCAAGGGATTGATTTCTAGGGAACACAAAACCTTTACCCTGAATGCTAAATGCCATTGTCAGGGATTTACCCAAAGCAGCCTACAGTATCATATTTAGTATAATATTTGATAAGGTCTTCTAAATTATCAATGTGATCAAAACTCTGTTGAAAACCTGTTGTACCCATTTACTACAGCCTTCTGTCATCTGATTGATATTTTATACTTTATTAAATAAAAGGTTTTTTTATTATAATTCTAAAAATGCCTAGACACCATCAGGTCATAGTACAAATACATAGTCTTTTTGCTGCAAAATATTTAATGATTTTTATAAAGTAAACATCTGAATAATTTCTATATTGTTAGTAATAATTCACGTTGAACATTGAATAGACTGAAGCAACTTTTGACTTCATTATCCATACATAATTTATGGAAAAATCTTGTTCAAATCTAAGTATAGTATACATTAGTCTTTTGAGAAACGTTTATTTGTTCATCTCTCAATCATCAATGTATTGAATTGCATTTATATGTTTTGACCCCACAATAAAAATACAGAGCTTTGATAATACAACTAAGCATTTAAATATACTTTTAATAAGAAGTTATTGGGAAATACAGAGTGACAACTGATATTTATATGCATTTTTTATTTTATTTATTTATTTATTTTTTGTAAGTAGTCTGCTATACTCTTATAAAGATCTCAGATTTACATCAAAAGCTATCAAAATCATATCTTAATTTTTTGCTATATAATCGACAGCAACTGCACCAAATTTCATATTTTTGCTCATTTTGGGCCTCTGACAAAATTTGTCATCCTCCATATTCACAATTTAATGTACTACATGAACCATAAACGACTGATGCATCAAATATGCCGCAAACATAACACACATATGCAAACTTTATTTTAAATTGTCTGAAAGTTCAATAAACTGTTCCATCTGAAAAATAGTTCATATGTCAGGCTTTACAGGGTTAACACAGTATCTGAGTAACTACTATTTATGTCTACCGGTTTACCCAAGAAGCACTTGTTTGAAGGTTAATCCGGTCAATTTCATTAATATTAACACAGGCAAACACAAAAAAAGCTTCATCACATCACATCAAACTAATATTTCACTCTATTCAGAGGTAAGTGTTTCTGGACACCAACCTTTCACTGACAAGGACGTCGGAGTTAAGAAATCTTCTTACGTGAATGTTTTCAATGAACAAATCATTCTCATTCACCTTCTGAACTAGTTCGTGATTCAAGTTTCTATACTTTCGAGGCGTAACGATGGCCTATAACCTGAGGAAAGGATCACCTGATGAATCTCTTTTGTGAATTTATTCGAACGAGTCTTGAAAAGAACAGAAGAATAGAGTGAGAGTCGAACAGGTGTCAATGTGAAGAATATATTGACTGAAGGGGCAAGAAAAAACTGGGCTACCGGGATGCAACGCTACAAATTATCTCTATGATACGAGTTTAAATTCACTTATTCAAGTTGCGTGGTCAGTTTATAACACGGAAACTTACCCTGAGGGACCTATAGACTACAAGAGGTCTGAACTGGGTAAATGTATTCGGTTTCATTTTAGAAACATTAGTTGACAAAATAGCTGGGGAAATACGCCATTTCAATCAAAGTACAGAGATTTTTTGTTTTAAAAAAACAAAAAACAAAAAGACACTTACTTGTTCATACGCGGCAGAACTCATGTTATTTTCAGGAAACTAGTTTCGCTACCAAACAGAAGAGCGCACGCCTGAAGGTCCGATTAGTCAGTCCAGGCGCTGCTTTGTTTTGTTTTGTTTTTTTAGTCAGTTTGGATGAATAGTCCAGTTGTAAAGGTTCTTGATGGCCCGTTCAGAGTTTGACGGAGTGAATCCCGCGGCGTCCTCTCATCTCTCTCACCTGAGGGCAGTTAATGACGCTGTAGTTTCAGTGGGCATGACCAGGTAAGACTAGGCTACTTCCGTCACCAAACACAGGCGTTTACAAACAGAGCTGTCACAAGAGTCTGGAGTAGTTTTGTATGTTGGTTTCAGACACCTTGCTCAGAATTGTTCGAAAATTCAAACTAAGATATTGCAGCTAGTTAAACCAGTGAACAAAGGCATTCAGGTGTAATAAATACCTGAAAAGGCAATAGGTGTAATAAATACCTGAAAGGTTGAACTGTGCTCTCAGGACAAGGGATGTGTCATAGAAATATCGGGCTGGTGCAAGTTGGCATTGTATTTATTGATTGAAAGTTTTCAAATGTTTAAATGTTAAAAATGTATGCAATTTATTAATTGCTGATTTTTTTCATGACGCGTTTTATGATTCGTGTTGATTTTCCAGTTACAATCTTAACGAAACACCAGGTATAAAGGCCCCCAAATTGTCACAACATACCCATATTGTCAAAATCTTTTTCTGGGGCAAATAATATTGTAAGTGCATTCATCCATCATACAAATAAACATCAAAAGTTAGTCTCATTAGTTTTCTAGATAATACAGCCATAAAATCCTGTCGATTAATAATTAGCCTATTAATTGTGACCATGTAACACAAAACCAGTCATAAGGGTCATTTTTTTTTTTTTTTTTAAATTGAGATTTATACATCATCTGAAAGCTGAATAAAAAAGATTTTCATTGATGTGTGGATTTAGGATATCAGACAATATTTGGCTGAGATACAACTATTTGAAAATCTGGAATCTAAGGGTGCAAAGAAATCAAAATATTGAGAAAATCGCCTTTAAAGTTGTTCAAATTGCAATGCATATTACTAATCAAAAATTAAGTTTTGATATATTTCCGGTGAGAAATTTACAAAATATCTTCATGGAACATGATCTTTACCTAATATCCTAATGATTTTTGGCATAAAAGAAAAATCAATTATTTTGACCCATACAATGTATTTTTGGCTATTGCTACAAATATACTTGTGCTATTTATGACTGGTTTTGTGGTCCAGGGTCACATATACATAGCATACATGCATGTACAGGTGTATCTCAATAAATTAGAATGTCGTGGAAAAGTTCATTTATTTCAGTAATTCAACTCAAATTGTGAAACTCGTGTATTAAATAAATTCAATGCACACAGACTGAAGTAGTTTAAGTCTTTGGTTCTTTTAATTGTGATGATTTTGGCTCATATTTAACAAAAACCCACTAATTCACTATCTCAACAAATTAGAATATGCCAATCAGCTAATCAACTCAAAACACCTGCAAAGGTTTCCTGAGCCTTCAAAATGGTCTCTCAGTTTGGTTCACTAGGCTACACAATCATGGGGAAGACATCTGATCTGACAGTTGTCCAGAAGACAATCATTGACACCCTTCACAAAGAGGGTAAGCCACAAACATTCATTGCCAAAGAAGCTGGCTGTTCACAGAGTGCTGTATCCAAGCATGTTAACAGAAAGTTGAGTGGAAGGAAAAAGTGTGGAAGAAAAAGATGCACAACCAACCGAGAGAACCGCAGACTTATGAGGATTGTCAAGCAAAATCGATTCAAGAATTTTGGTGAACTTCACAAGGAATGGACTGAGGCTGGGGTCAAGGCATCAAGAGCCACCACACACAGACGTGTCAAGGAATTTGGCTACAGTTGTCGTACTCCTCTTGTTAAGCCACTCCTGAACCACAGACAACATCAGAGGCGTCTTACCTGGGCTAAGGAGAAGAAGAACTGGACTGTTGCCCAGTGGTCCAAAGTCCTCTTTACAGATGAGAGCAACTTTTGTATTTCATTTGGAAACCAAGGTCCTAGAGTCTGGAGGAAGGGTGGAGAAGCTCATAGCTCAAGTTGCTTGAAGTCCAGTGTTAAGTTTCCACAGTCTGTGATGATTTGGGGTGCAATGTCATCTGCTGGTGTTGGTCCATTGTGTTTTTTGAAAACCAAAGTCATTGCATCCCTTTACCAAGAAATTTTGGAGCACTTCATGCTTCCTTCTGCTGACCAGCTTTTTAAAGATGCTGATTTCATTTTCCAGCAGGATTTGGCACCTGCCCACACTGCCAAAGGCACCAAAAGTTGGTCAAATGACCATGGTGTTGGTGTGCTTGACTGGCCAGCAAACTCACCAGACCTGAACCCCATAGAGAATCTATGGGGTATTGTCAAGAGGAAAATGAGAAACAAGAGACCAAAAAATGTAGATGAGCTGAAGGCCACTGTCAAAGAAACCTGGGCTTCCATACCACCTCAGCAGTGCCACAAACTGATCACCTCCATGCCACACCGAATTGAGGCAGTAATTAAAGCAAAAGGAGCCCCTACCAAGTATTGAGTACATATACAGTAAATGAACATACTTTCCAGAAGGCCAACAATTCACTAAAAATGTTTGTTTTATTTTATTTATTTATTTGTTTTATTTATTTATCATTTTAATTTTTTTTTTTTTTTTATTGGTCTTATGAAGTATTCTAATTTGTTGAGATAGTGAATTGATGGGTTTTTGTTAAATGTGAGCTAAAATCATCACAATTTATAAGAACCAAAGACTTAAACTACTTCAGTCTGTGTGAACTGAATTTATTTAATACACGAGTTTCACAATTTGAGTTGAATTACTGAAATAAATGAACTTTTCCACGACATTCTAATTTATTGAGATGCACCTGTATGTTAGCGCCTGCGTAGATGGTGTAAACATTTATCTTGACTTCCCTCTAGCGGCTCAATACTGAAACTACGCCTCATAAACATAAGGGGCTGTAGAAGTTATGCATCGTGGGTCAACGGTGGCTGTAAAATCTATGGAAATGATAAACTGTAGGCACCGAGAGGTATTTAGATGAGAAGTGTGAACTTAAGTATGTATTTCTTCACAGAATTCGTTTAACCTCTTTCCTCACAATCGCCCACAGTGCCTGTTCATGGATGTCCAGCAGGGAGCGCCGTTCTTCAGCAAATGGACCCCCACCTTCTGCGCAGCCCGAGCGGAGGAGGGTTTGGTTTTACTGATCAGAGCCGCAGCCGACTGTCAGTTCACACTGAGATCTGCGGACACAGGAGATATCTCCGATCAGACCAGCGCGTATCCCGTAGCAGACCAGTTCATTCCCGCTGGTTTTTCTTTTGGAAATAATACAGTAGTTAAAGATAGACATCCAAAGAAATCAGCAAAGTTAAATACTAAGAAGAGAAGGAAGAAGAATGGGGCAGAAAACGCCATTAATATTGATGACTATATTGTCTTATTGCGTCTGCAGAGATGAGGTAGGATCCGAATGCGGATGATACATTTATTGTTCTTATTTTTATGCACTTGTTTCAGATTAACCTTGGGTACCTTTTTTTTTTTTTCTATTTAGATTATTTTTTGCAGCCAATTTGAAAATTAATAAAACAAATAACACAATTCTGGGGTCAGATCTGATGTGATTTATGACTGTTTGCGTATATTTGTGTGTGTGTGTGTGTGTGTGTGTGTGTGTGTGTGTGTGTGTGTGTGTGAGTGACTGAGAGAAAGAACCAATTGGGACCTTGGCCTGATAAATGGAAAGATAAATTAGCTGAACATATTTATTTTGCAGGGTGGGGCACAGCTTTTTCATTACAGAATGGATGTTTCTTAGTATAAACAGTTGGTATCACTGAGTAATCTCTTAGATTTTTAGTAGCCTATGTAATACGTACTTGCATTGAGGACAAAATTGCTGTCTTTCATACATGGTGGACTGCAGATGCCCGATATGCAACTTAATGAGTTGCCATGCATCTTAGATTGTAAAAGAATATATTTGATTTTTCAATTTGACATTCTGGTTGGCAGCTGGACTGGCTGTTTGTCTGAGAAAATTCAATGTATGAGTAAAATGTGATATTTTTGAGTAGTCTTTCAGATAAAATAGTTTGAATCTTGAGAAGACAGATTGTTACAGCAGACACGTTCTCAGCCGTGATGCTTGAATGATGTCTGGAGGGTTGTTGATTCAGTGCTATTAGATATGCTGCAGCCTCTGCGGCCTGCAGTGCTGACGAAGCCTGCTCTACCTCCAGGCCCGAGATGGAAAAATGATGTTACTCAGACATTTTACGCCTGACATCCCACACTTATTTGTTTTTCTGGGTTTTTTGCATAACTGTTATTGGATGATGAAGCGTTTTTGAATTTAGAAAGGGTTGAAAATCCTTTATGAAAAAAATAATGGGGCAGATTTATATATTATATAAAGACTTTATATAATTTGATGCTAGATTTGGCCACATGCAGATGTTGGGGAAATAAAGTGTTGCTCGGGAAGAGGATTGTATCTGACAGGATATAAATGCTGTAAATCCCTTTCAATTCTTGTGAACACATCAGGGTGCGATCAAGAGAACACATATCTGTCAATCCCTCACCGCATCAAGGGACACTATTTTTGGGGTTAAAAAGGTTTTAGACTGCAACATCGGTATCGATTTAGAAAAAGCCTAACATGAACGATTTTTAGCATTTGTCTTCAGTCAATAGGAAACAAATAGTTGCACTATACAAAGGTAACTTCAATGCAATTAACACAAAATAATGTCTACACAAACAATATATTTTTAACATTCGTATATGATTATAGACCTATATTTTATTCATATGTTGTATAATTTGTCATTGTTTTATGTTATTTATATATTCTTTAGTATGTTAGCTCATAGTATGTTAACAATAATATACAATCGTTAAAAATATATAAAATTGTTAAAAAAAATATATATATATATATATATATATATATATATATAGTATTTATTATATATAGTAAAATTTTATACATATATTTTTTAATGATTGTAACATCAATGTGTTTTGAGCTAACAATGATAGAGTATATAAATAAAGAAAAAAACTATAATTGTAAAAATTATAAATAAATGATATGTGTGTGTGTGTAAACAAGATTAATAAATGCTATAAAAATATTAATAATAAATTCAGTACATTATTTATGTTAACAGTAATGTAAAGTTTTACCTAAAAAATGGTAAGGAAATGCAGTTTTTCTTTATTCTTTTCAGTTGTTAATTCAGTCATTCACACAACGTAATCAATGACAATAATCAATCAGCTCTGAAACTGCTCTGCTCTTATTATTAATCCTCTTTATGAAGTCGCATCCCAGAATGCAATCAGTTTAATTGAGGTCAGGGGAATCTTAAGCTAAGCTATAATGAATCTACAAATGTCTTTACACACTAAAAACCTGATAAAGACATTGTGTTAGTATACTCATCTCATTGTGTTAGTATACTCATCTGTTTCTGAGGCATTTGAAACTAGTTTGTAACTTCGTCAATCTGTTTATCGATGAGTAGCTTGTCTAGAAAACCTGGAAAAGCACATAGGCGGATGGATGAATGGAGGGAGAGGGAGGGAGACCTGGCTGACTTCCACTGTCCCCTCTCCTGCTGTCTGAATGCGTCAGCACTCACCTCTAGCCGCTGGTCCACAGATGCTGCCGTTGGGCCTAATTGGAAATAGCAGAGTTTTTAGGGTGTGTCTAGGAAACCCACTGTCACCTGCAACATGCTGTGACCCATTGTGTCTGTATTGTCGTGGAAGAGCAGGTTAGATAAGAGAGGTTTGTGATGTTTTTGAGTTTATGAGGGGATGCCCTTTCTTTGTTCATGATTATTGCAGCAGTGCCTTTAGCAATGCCTGTGCACTTATAATAAAATATTAAACAGAAAGGAAATATGTATGTGCAGACTACGTATTGTAGAAGGTTTTTTGTGGCCTTAGAAATGAATTTTTCCCCCCTCTGATATTTATTTGTCTTCTTAAGATGTCCAGGTGTGCAGATTCATTTCCTTTAGGTTCAATGTACTTTGTGTTTAAAACAGCAGCATTGATCATCTGGAATAATTTAATCAAGAACTATATGAACATATGTGAACAGTTTTTTTTCAGCTTCTTAAAGATATACACTAGTTTGGGGTCAGGAATTTTTTAAAGAAATAATATTTTTATTTAGCAAGAAATTATGCATTAAATTGATCAGAATTGACCATAAATATGTTTACAATGTTGCAAAAGATTTTTGTTTTAAATACAGTTTTCTATTAATCAAAGAAAAAAGCCACCATTTCCACAAAAATATTAAGCAGTACATTGATAATAATAAGAAATGCTTCTTGTTATCACAGGAATAAATTATGTTTTAAAATACAGTACATTCAAATAGCAAATTATTTTATATAGTAATAATTTTTCACAATACTATATTTACTGTATTTTTGAACAAATAAATCAGCATTGGTGAGCCTAAGAAACAACAACAACAAAAAAAACCAAACCACCCCCAAACATTCAAATGTGTATATTTGAATAATTATGTATTTGCTTTGAAATGGCATTATGGGGTTATTTTCTTAATTCAGAGGAACCATTTGGTTTAATTGTTTTGACCAAACAGACTTTGTTGTTAAAAGGATTCAAAATCTTTAAAGCAAGAATAAAATACAGAAAAATTAAGTATAAAATTGTTGACATGTTATTCACTAACAACAGAAGAATGAATATGTAATCATTTCGATCTGCACCAGCATAAAAAATATATGCAATAATAATTATTTACCTACTGTATATACGTAAAAGCTCATGGGCTTCTGTTAACAATTTTAAATATTAAGATGCAAATGAATTGATTAACCATTTTTTTATAACTAATTCAGAGTGCTGGACAGTTCAAAATAACTGATTTAGAGAAATGAACTTCCTAATTGTATTGGCATCTTTCCTGTTGAGGTTTAAAGTATATTAATCATATCTCAGGTCATAAAATATAATATAAATATTCAATATATATCACCCAGCCCGACTGGTCAGTCAATAGAAACATTGAGCTTTATTCATGATAAATTTCAGTGTAAGTCATTTGTAAATCCGTTCTTCAATCCAGTGTGACAGTTTCCGAGGAAAGCTTTTAAGAACATTTTACACAGAGATTCATTTTGCTCGAGTTTCATAAATAAGCCTCAGTGATGAGAAAAATTATATTATGCTCACACAGTGCTGTAGCAGCTAGTGCTGTATTTTTCTTTGATTAACCATGTATCCATTCACAAATAGATTACAAATGTAACTCTAGTCAGATACACCTGTATGCCAGATGAAAGCTGAAGGGATGAGTGTGAGAGTCTTTAAGGTCACCTTGTGTGAAACAGTGAGCATAATTCCATTTAGAAATAATCTGGATGAGGTGCAAATCCCATCCATTGTTATTCGAAAGGGGGAGCGTGCAAAAAGTTGACAGTCATATCCTAAGAGGATTACTATACTTCTTTATTTATTACCCACCAGTGCAGATTGCTTAAATTTATTAGCCATAAACCCATCTTTCATTGTTCAATTATGCTGGACTGGTAAGAGCATTACTGGGATTACCGTTGCTGCCAGTAACTCTGTTGTGTTGTGCTGTCAGTCTTGGCTTCATTGGTTTTGCAGTCATGACTGAGGACGTTGGATTCCTCCGTTTGGCTCACAATAAAACCACTTCTTAAAATTTCCCCCCGAATATGTGGTTTACAGAAAAGCAGCGTTTTCCTCACTCTACCTCACGATGTACCTCACGTAATTTTCTCTGGGAGTTGTTTCCCTCATGAAAGCAATGTTTAGACTGTTGTGAAGCGGTTGTTTGTTGATGCTAGAAAACAAGGATTATTCTCAGGGTTTTTGGAGGGTTTTTCGAGGGCTGCAGTGCTTCGTATTGTGTTTATGCACGGAGGAAACAGCTGAATTGTGGCCTGTTGTGTAGCTTGTTGGGAGTGTGAGATACCTCTGAGAACATTTTGATATTGGATTTCGAGAAGCAGAGGAAAGACTCCACATTATGGAACCTGAGACCTGATGAAGCTGTACTATGAAGCCCCTCGGGGAACATAGCATGAAATGGTTCCAAAAAATTGGAAGATCATGCACAATTATGGAGCACATCTGGACTGAGTTTTTTAGGAACAGTGTACATTGCATTTTGATAATCGTAGGCTTCTTGGATGATTCATTTATCACAGTGGTAGATTAACTGTTCAGTGTTTGTTGGTTTATTTGTTTTTGGATTTAATATATAAAGCTCTGACCGCTCCACAGCAATGATAGGCTTCTTATACATTTATTGAATGACTAATGTCTAATAAATCTAATTTTATGAATGTTTTATATACGGTGTAATTAACATAATTTAGCATTTTTATAATTTATATAATAATTCATAATTACATATTAAATAATAATTGTTGTAAAAAACATTTATAATATTATATTTCATTTTTAAATATGAAATTATATACATAGTTTATTATTACTTATAGAAAGTAAATATTTATTTATTTGAATAAATAAAAAATATTAAAAATACGTTACATTTTTAAATATTAAGTTATATACATTATTCTCTTTATTTATTTACATTACATTTTAAGCATGAAATTATAATATATGTGTATATATATATATATATATATATATATATATATATATATATATATATATATATATATACATACATATACATATATATACACATATACATATACATACATACATATATATATATATATATTACTTTTACAATAAACAGTTCAATTTCATTTTTATTTATATATTAATATATATTTATATATTAAAATATAAAAACAAATTTATATATTAAAATATAATAATATGTAGGTTATTACTTATTAATTGAAATCATATAAATTGTTAAAATGTATTATTAAAATTATATCACATTTTTAAATAAATTGTATACATTGTTTTATTTATTAATTTAAATTACATTTTTAAATATGAAATTATATGCACTATTTTTATTATTGTAAATATTTTTTAAATTATAATAAATAAATATGTATACATCTTTTATATTTTTATTGATAGTCTAATGTTCAGTAAATTGTTAAATAATAACACATTTTATGAAATAAATCTAATGTAATTAACATAATTTAGTATAATTAGTAATATAATATAATTTATATAATTATTTATTTAAAATTACATATAGAATATTAAATATTAATTTTAAAAATCATTTAAAACTAATTAATTATTTTATTGATTGATTGATTGAACAAAAAGTCTCTTTCAACCTTTTTCAATGTCAGTTTTAGGACTGACTTTTCAGACAAAAAAAATAAATAAAGCCTCTTTTGCCCTTGATAAGTGGCACCTGTGCCTCTCTGCTTATGCAGCCGCCACTGCTCCACAGGACGTCCTTATGTAGTCATTGTTAGCAGTGGGTGGTGGAGGGGTAAGACAGTGTTAATAAGGTAAAGAGAGACCCACGGATGGGAGGAAGGACCCTTGGGTGGTGATATGCTTCAATTTTTAAATTGCCCAGCATGCTCAGCACTCCCCCAGTAGACTGTGGCCCTGTCGCTACAGAGACACAGCAACTCTGGCTGCAGGGCAGGGGATTTGTTGAAACAGATAGGAGCATACAAGCCCCACCAGATTCCCCCCTCTCGTTTAATTAATTTCCGAGCTGGGAGATAATCAGGTTTCACTAATGTTTTCCAATGTGCTTTGCTCTGCCATATACATGTGCTACAGGGTATGAAATGCACCATTTCAGTGCATCATTCCAAATCAGCGTTTTTCTATTCCTTGTCAGTGTAGAGATGAGACATGCTCTGTGACTATGAAGGAAAAACACACTGCTCATTAAAAAGAGATGCCGCTGAAACCCATTAACTCTCACCAATGAGATCACGTCCATTTCAGCAGTGTGGGTTATTTGGCAGCCACTATCACTTTTGTTTGTTGATTATAAAATCCAGGGTCAAGCTGGTGAATTCCAGCACCTTTATTATGCATTGTCTATGAATAAAAATACATACTGAATGCGACTGTTTCATGCATTTCAGATTTTGTAGATTGAAATGCAGGCAAATTAACCTGCTAGTCGTGAAAAGTGTTGATTACTGCATTCCATGTACTTCTTTTGCATTTTTATTTCAAATGTTTTTTGCAGTATTTAAGCTTTGTAACCAATCACATGCTGTGCACATGAATGACATTTAAATTAGAGTTTCAGCAGTCTTATGATTCACTTTTATTTGCAGAAGCCAATTCCAATGCTGAATAAATATCACCTGACTCTGGCGAAAAGCCATTTGCTAGATGTCTTGCTGTTTGCTTGCAGTGTAGACAATGAAGCGCCTAATATACAATGCATGTGAGCAATGTGAAAAATCTATAATGCTCCCTTTACGAGGCACAGAAATGTTGTAAATAAGACACTTATTGTGTTGACAGACAACTTCGTTTTCAGTGTATAATTTGTTCAAAAATTTATTTTTTTGTTCTGCCAAGTGATCGATGTTAGTCTAATGATGTACACAAGTTTGGAATAATTAATTTTTTTATGTTTTTGAGAGAAGTGCTTATCAAGGCTGCATTTGTTTGATAAAAGATAAACTATAACATTGAAACGTTATTACACTTAACTGTTTTCTATTTGAATATATTTGCTGATTGTGTGCTTGTGTGATTTCTTATGAATGTTGAAAACAGTTTTCGCTTCTTAATATTTTTATTTAAATCATTATACAGATTTAATTACCTGATGAATAGAAAATAACAGCATTTATTTGCAATAGAAATCTTTTGTAACCTTATAAAGGTATAAAAGTATTAATAAGAGTATTATTTAAAAAAAAAAACAAAAAAAACAATTACTTACCCCAGACATTTGAATGATACTGTAACGTGTTTTCCACAAAAATATTAAGCAGCACAACTGTTTTCAAAATTGATAATAATAAAATGTTTCTTGAGCAGCAAATCAGCATATTAAAATGATTTCTGAAGGATCATGTGACACTGAAGGCTGCAGTAATGATGCTGAAAATTCAGCTTTGCATCACAGGAATAAATTACATTTTAAAATGTATTCATAAAGAAAACAGTTATTTTTGATAATACATTTGATAAAAAAATAAATAAAATTGATAATAATAAAATGTTAATAAAATTGTACAATTAAAAATAAAAATAATAAAATTAATAATAATAAAATGTTTCTTGAACAGCAAATCAGCATATTAAAATGATTTCTGAAGGATCATGTGATGTTGAAGACTGCAGTAATGATGCTGAAAATTCAGCTTTGCATCACAGGAATAAATTACATTTTAAAATGTATTCATACAGAAAACAGTTATTTTTGATTAAATAAATGCAGCATTGATGAGCATAACAAACTTCTTTCAACAACATTTCAAAGTTTGTAAGTAGCTCAGGGAAATGGTTCTCAGTTGGTGGATATGTAGCTTAAATAAAGAATATTGCAAGAAAATATTGCAAGAAAGTTGCACTCCATAAATAAGTTTTTTTTTTTTTTTATGTAAATTACATTAATCAGAATTAATAATAAATAATTTGTCATAATTGTGCAGCCCTACGAGTGAGAATAAAACCCAGTGCAGGTTTCTGTCTCTGTCTTCAGCCTGGCCAGAGAAAAGCCTAATTGGCTGTGGTTTCTGTTCGAACTTTCAGAGATTGTGAGGCTAAAAATTAAGTCTGAAGGTTTGGCTTCCCAGTAGGAGGCTTTAGTCAGACAGCCTATGGAGCTGCTGCAATAAATTGATAACACTGTTCTAGACTTTTACTGGAGGGAAATGGATAAAAAGAGAGAAAGCGTGAAGAGAGAGTGAGCGAGAGAGAGTTTACATAGAAAGATACAGTAATGGCAGATGAAACTGCAAGCCAGGGGAGGGAGGAGAGAGTGTTAGGAAGTTAGAGAGATATTAGCTTTGGGAGAAATCCTAACCCCGCTGGCCCTGGGTTTGTTCGCTTGATCCTATTCATCTCTGTCAGTGATCCACACTCATGTATGGCCTGATGGGAAATGTCGGTCAGGGGAGAGATATCACAAGCCTGTCTTCAGAGCACATATTATGCTGATGACCAAGAACCGATTTCGACAGCGAAGGGCGTTTGCGATAATGAATCAACTTGGCAGAAAAAGTAGGTGTTGACATATGACTGTATTCACTGTATTACAGCAGTCAACACAGTATTTCTATTGTAAATGTCAGTGGTTTTGCATGGGCAAGTTTAGACCAGCGGTTCGAAATGTGGTTAAATGCAAGAGTGCAATGCAAACTGGGCTAAATGGGGAGTGATAGTAGATTTATAGCAAATGGAGCAGGCAAATAGCTGTAGGCAAGATAAGATGGATTTGTGAGATCGAAGACAGATTTAGGGCAACCTTGGAGGAATTCTGTGGAATAAAAATATATAGTCCTTCATGAGAAATGCTAGTTGGCGCATACCACTGAGACTCCACATGAAATAAATCCTCCAGGAAACACATCGGTTAGAGCTGAAGCATCATCAAACGCATCTTGTGGAGATGCCAAGTCGATTCAGTTTTTATGGGGACCACTTTTTTGTCCATTATTTCCAAGTGTAGAGTAAAATGCAAAACAATTTATGCAAATGATGATATTTTGCCTGTTATTTGAGTATCACCTGGACATAACATGTCAGATCTCATATGACGAATGGCATTATTCATTATAAAAATGACAGCTGCAACAGTGAATAACAAAACAAACTTTTGCGTAAGCAACAATCACACATTTTTTTAGAAAATGTAAAAATTTTTGTTCTGACTCAATCATGAGGTTGTATCAGGGTTTGATTTGTTTGATTGAAGAGGTTTTGTCTTGGTGATGACAGTGTCTGCTGTTGAGATATGAAATAAGCTCTGCTTGCACTGCTGAGAGTTTTTTCTTCAGATCTCAACTTGAATAAATCACCCCATCACCATCAGTAAGGGACTTTTCTAGTAGAGTGGTGTTAGTATTATGTACCAGGGTTGTGCATAATTTTTTGATTGAACTGGGAACGCGTTTTAAATTCAATTTCAGTTGCTGAATTTGAAGTGATTTAGCAAACAGGATGCAGAATTGCATTCAAATTTGAATAGGAATTCTTTTCAATTTATTTAAACTTTAGATTTATATCATTTTCAAATAGAAAACTATAGTGTGTCAAGAGTAAAAACATGTTTTTAAAATTTTAAAAAAGACTTAAGGTTTGTAGGGGGCCTATTTTATTTATCTATATATTTAGAAAAAAATTTATTATTTTATTGAGGAAGGATCCACAAAATTGATTGGTAACAGTAAATGTGACAGAAATCGTTTGTAACATTTTTACTTTTTCAAATAAATGCTGTTCTTTTGAACTATTCATTGAAGAATCTTGAATTAAAATGTATTATAGTTTCTGAAACAATATTGAGCAGCACAACTGTTTTTAACATTGATAATAATCACACCAAATCAGTATATTAGAATGATTTCTGAAGGATCATGTGACACTGAAGACTGGAGTAATGATGCTGAAAATTCAACTTTGCATCACAGGAATAATTTATATTAAAAAAAAAAAAAGTTTAATAGAAAACATGTATTTTAAATTCTAATAATATTTCACAATATTACTGTTTTAATCGTATTTTTAATTAAATAAATACAGCCTTGGTGAGCATAAGAGACTTTCATAAATAATAAAATATCTTACCAACCCCAAATTTTGAATAGTAGCGTAGATAAATTTGTATTTAAATTTGTATCTACTTTGTATATTTCTGTTGTTAAATTTATTTGAATTACAATTAAGCAGATTCCACTTCCTGTCATTCCAAATCAAATTACTATTCAGTTTCCTGTGAGGAGTGGCCAGTTCACTGTGAATTGAAAGAGTATCAGTTATTCAATTCTGATTTTTTGCACAACCCTATTATATACCCAAACCCCAAAATGCAGACGTTTTTGTGTGTGCGGCACGGCACATTTTATAAAAAAAGATAGCAGGTAGCTGCAGCTCCATCAATAATGTAGGACCTCGGAAAGGTCCGGACTCTTGCTTGTCGGATCTGCTTGGGTGATTCTGTCATGCTCTCCTGTTCTCGAACGTCCCTCATTCCACCTCCTCCTCCTCTCTCTCTCCTGCCACCCGTGTGTTCATCCCCAGCCGACCCGCTGCTGCTTTTCCTCTCTTTCTTTCATCATCTCAGTTTGTTTTGCAATAAAATATTTATCGTCTGTGCCCACTTCACTCATTCTCCGTCTGTCCCTCTCCGTCTCTCAGGCTACTTCTGTCAATCTAGCAGCTCTCCTGTCTCTAATAGAACTCAATGTTCTCTGCAACCTTTCTCTCCTCGAACCATTGCATCACAGCATTATGGTCTATCTTGGCTTGTTCATCACTTTTAAAATGTTTGCTTTTCACAGCAGCGATTCATTTTTTCTTTGTGCTCTATCCGAGGGGTGTGATCTTTCATACAATGTGTTTTTTTGACAATCTTTTACCGGCGGCATATTTCACACCGGCAGGAAGTCTCAAGGACACAGCAAGAAAATGGCATTTGTAAACACTTGCCACAGTGAGCTGAGATGAGTTCTGTAGCTATCAAAATGTTTCACAAGCACAGATAATTGAATGAATTGTTGAACTGTGCTTCTCTATTCAGCACAGATTACAGAGCATTTTTCTCTTTTCAGAGATGGGAAAGTATTAAACCTCTAGGCTCGCTCTGAAGAAGCTCATTGTATATATATACAGTATACAGACAGTTTTTTTTTTTATTGTCCCATCTGACATGGTTGGCTCTGGAACCATTAGTGCAAAAAAGTGTAATGCAGATGATGAACAATGTCTGAATTCAGCCTGACTGTAACCAGGTACAAAACAGACATTAGACAGAATTATTTATTCAACTTCATATTTATCTAACACAATTTGTTAATGCATTAGCTGACATGAATGAGTAATATATTTTACAGCATTTATTCATCTTTTTTTAATTTTAGTTGAACAAATGTTGGAATTAACATTTAAGTAAGATTAATAAAAGCTGTAGAAGTATTGTTCATTGTATTTACTGTTAAAGTAAGCATGAAATGGAAATTCACCCAATCTATATTCTAAATGCATTGTATTGATCTAATAATGAACGATTCATCCATGCGTATGTTTAATTTGTTGTTTTGGTTTTTTTTTTTCATTATTTTTCTAGCTTAATCCAAATTTCATAACTCGCTATGAATGCTGGTCTTCTCCAGTTATTTAGTCTGCTTAAACTAGCCGTTTCTTACAGTTGACTTCAATCTTGCATTCAGATTTGCCTCCATCCAATCAACAACCTATGGATAGAATCAAGTCCCCACTGTACATATTTTCATTTTTATGTAATCCGTTTTACTCAGATGTACATCACAATAAGAAAAAAAGATCTGTTGCTGTATTGCAGCTGTGACGTCAAAACCCAGGAAACGTCCAAGTATCTTCTATTTATTTTTACCATAGACCTTGTTTTACTCATTTACTCATAAATTGAGAAATCCCATTATAAAAACCCATAGGAAAACCTTGAGGGACCCCATGGTGAATTGGTCTTCTGGGTTTTGACATCACAGCTGCAGCATTTCTGTTGCATCATGTACATACTCCTTTCTGGAAGATATTAGTGTCAGAAAAGTACATTTCTGAATGAAATTAGTATCAAAAAGAAAAACTGGAATTGCTGTTGTTCATAATCCAGTGCACTTTGCATGTTAGTTTATCAAATATTTCGGATAATATGATTCTTAAACAGCAATTTGCTACAGGCCAGTTTGGGCCTGTAGTCATAGCAATGTTAGTTTAGTATTTATTTACTATTACAGTATTTATTAATATTTTAATGAGCTTTTATTTGTATATTTCTAGCATTATTTTATTTTTATTTTTTAATTTGACTTTTGATTTTTAATTAATTCTTTTCATTTTTTATAGACAATTTAGTTATGTGCTTTTAGCATTTTTAATAGTTGTTTTTAACTTTAAATTATATTTATTTCAGTTTTGGTTTTAGTAATTTTATTATTTTACCTTAAACATATTTTATTCCAGTTCTAATTCAACATTTCTCATTTTCCTTTGTTTTTTTTTTTTCATATAATTTTTGTATTTTATTTTAGCTTTTTTCAGTTAATGAAAATGATTTTAATAATTTTAGATGTAGTTAATAATAAGAAAAGATCTCCTTCTGTATCTTGGATATTCAGATATAAAGCAAAAACCTGAAGTGTTACATTTTAAATTATAAGGGCTGAGTCTGTGCATTAATACTAATGCTAACACCACAGCTAAATCTTTGCTAATAGCAGCAATTACACATTGCAATTTGAGACATGAGTAATATCACCCGCTAATGGTCTGTGATGAATATTTATATGAATATTAAAGGGTCTTGTGGTAGGGAGGATGAAGCGGATCCTGTATATTTCTCATGTAAAGACACTCTCAGTGAAAGCAGGCAAAGGCCGTTCGAAACAATCTGTGTAACCTAACAGGCTAATTTTCTGTTTAAAACAAAAAGAGTTGCAGTTTTATAGTCATAACTCCACACCAGTCTTATTTTAGTATCACTGAGATACTTTTATAGTATCATTATATTATTTTTTTATATTTTCTGCTTTCATGTTAATTTTAATTAAAGTTTCAGTTATTTTGTTGTCTCTTTTTTGTATTTTTTATTACCTAATGTTAACATTTATTTTATTTATGTTTTCAATTTATGTATTTATTTGAATGCCTTTTATTTAAATTTATTGTATTTATTTATTTTAAGTTCTTTATTATTTATTGATGTTTTTCTTTTATTTATTAATGGTTTTAGTTTTAGTTAATAACTCTATACTATCACACACACACACACACACGCACACACACACATATATATATATATATATATATATATATATATATATAGCTTTAATTTTAGTATTTATATGAATATTAACGGGTACGATCTATGGAACAATCTATGTAACTTAATGGTCTAATTCACTTTTTTTTTTTAAAAAACTGCAAGATCCTTATTCCAAACATCGGACACGATGAAGCATTTAGAGATGCGGAGATTCGGGGTAAAATGCCCCAAACCCATTTAGACCACAGAGATTGTTGGACATTATCTGATTTGGTTGCTCGCTCTTGTTTAATTATGTCATGACCCATTGTGTGGAAGCGACATCAGTCACATGTAAATGTGTGTCTAAGCATCTTAAGTGGCAGCCATGTAGCATTCAAACAAACAATATCAATGGCTCTAATGCTCTGCACTCATTTAGCGGTTCTTTGGGCTATATTTTTGACCTACTGAATATAAAGCAGCCAGGAAAGCATATTTCAGTTCAATTATGGAAAGGAGAGAGAGAGAGAGAGAGAGAGAGAGAGAGAGAGAGAGATGGAGTGGCTTATTTGGAATCCTGCAGGGAACCAGTTGCTACGGTAACAGGGAAGGTAGCCAGCTCCGTTGGGAGATGTTGCCACAGCAACCAGCCTCAGTGGCCAAGTGATGCTGCCGAAAGAGAGCGTGAGGTAAAGAATGGGGGAAGGAGTGGCAAAAATACACGCAGAAGTGTTTGATGTGCGTAAGGAGATGGAGGAAGGGTGAGCTGGTGACGAGATGAAAGCACTGATTAAAAAAAAAAAAAGCTTTAAATGTGTTATCGCACGTGCCGCGATTCGGGGGGAAGCTTAATTGGACCTCTTGGAAATTTCCACAACAAAGTGAACAAAGGTAAATGTGAAGAACGAGGAAGGGGAAACCCAGTGTTTCTCTCCTCTGGGGAGACCGAGATCATGCTAACGCAGACTTTGACAAGTTTTCTATAACCCCAGCAGCTCAGAGCCTGCAGACATCACAGCTCAAAGCCAGAAGAGCCAAAGCCAAAGAGGTATATTGAGCTATTATAATTGGGTCTCACAGCATGTATGTTGGTACAATCCTGTATTACTGAAAATACTAGAGCTGTAAAGACTGATGAAGTCAGGTGTCATATTGAAAATTTGGTTTCCACAAAATGAGATCCAATGGCAAGGACTTTATAAATCCTTGCTGAAAATTCAGCTTTACATCACATAATAAATTACATTTTAAAATATATTAAAATAGAAACCATTTATTTTAAATTAGAATAATATTTCATATTATTACTATTTTTATTGTGTTTTTGATTAAATAAAAGAAGCTATATTAACTTACATCATTAAATGCTGTAAAATTTATTATGGATGTTTGTTAATGTTTGTTCATTCCAATAGGAAATAAAACTTTCCTAAGAAAACTCTTTCTTGTAGAATAGCAGTGAGATTAAATGGAGAACCAAATGTGTATTTTTGGATTTATGGTGGCCTACGTTTTCAAGTAGGACTTGGCTGTTCTTGAATCAACATCCTTGTTGGTCCAGGACAAAAACATTTCAATCCACCAGTCTAAGATTAGCTTACATTATTTTGGTGATACCTTACAATAGTTACATTGCATACTGCATTAGGTGTCATGAACTATCACTGAAATTTTACATCATTTAATAATGTAAGTTAATATAATTTTTTATATACTCTGTTTTTATGCTCACCAAGGCTGCTTTTATTTAATCAAAAACACAGTAAAAAGAGTAATAATGTGAAATATTATTCTATTTTAAATTAACTTGTTTCTATTTTAATATATTTTAAAATGTAATTTATTACGTGATGTAAAGCTGAATTTTCAGCATCATTACTCCAGTCTTCTGTGTCACATGATCCTACAGAAATCATTCTAATATGCTGATTTGCTGCTCAAGAAACATTTCTTATTATTATTCAATTTTGAAAACAGTTGTGTTGTCTAATATATTTGTGGAAACTGTGATTTTTCAGGATTTATTTGAAATGGAAATATTTTGTAACAATATACTGTATTTGTCCTTGCTGTCTACTTTTGACCAATTTAATGTGTCCTCGCTAAATAAAAGTGTTAATTTATTTAAAAAATGTATATAAAATACAGTTTTAACTTTTCAATTTGTATAAATTAACAATATTTAATATTATGAATGAACATGCACTAACAATGAACAACAGTATATTTATAAATGAACATTCATTTAGATTACCGAACTGAACTGAACCTCTCACTATATGTCAGCAGTTGTCTTATTTGACTCCGTTTTCCTTTGGGCTGTTTACAGTTGTATTTGCAATCTTGTATTTGTCAATTTGTGGTTGAAGCCCTAACTTGAAATGCTGCAGCCATGTACATCATCCTTCCACAATAACTGCAGTGGCTTTTTTTTTTTGACACTCAACTCAGGTTTACACCTACTGCAGTCGGTCATCATCTGATCTATAACACATACACGTACCTCATGCAAAAGAGATCCAAAGGGGACAGCAACGTGAAGGCAGCAGCCTGCCACAGACAAACCCGACAGATATGCTAAGTGCAGAGAAAAGAGAGCGAGAGAATGATGAGAGCAGAGAAGAAAGGAGGGCATAATGAGTATGAACGTGACATGCAAATGTGCTTTTAAGAGAGAGCACAAAATCTCAAGGAAAAAGGTCTGTGACTCCTGTATTAGCTGACTGCACAGAAACATTATTAGAGGCAGAAGCTTTTGAAAGGTGAGTGGGGACCGTTTCAAATGTTGCAGGACTGTATTAATTTTACACACGGTCAGTTGCTGCAACAAAACAGCCTTGAAGAAAAATAGCTGGAATCACAATAAGCTCCCATGTGGATTGGATTGTCCTTATGTGGAGAAAAGAAACAGGGAACAGACATACATGTTTTTCGTGTTTGCGTGTGGTGAGGTGTTGACATTTGCTGCCGCTTTACAGGTGCTTCTCTTTAGGAAAGCCTTAAGAGCAATTCCATAAACAAATTATCTTTATTTCCACATCTTCTACAATCCATGTGTGCGCTTTTTTCTTCCCATTTTTCCTTGGTAAGGTCGATCAAGTTTAGCATAATTCATAAGTTCATTTAAGAATGTACTTTTAAGATTTTTCAACTAATCTCTTCCTCTTTTTGATTGGTCTCCAAGTTTCAAAAGAGGTACTAAGTATGCAGGTGTTTTCGGTTGGGTTTTGATGAAAAAAGCAGGTTTTTATTATTTATTTATTTACTTACTTACACTTTTATTAATTTATTAATGCTTGTATTTATGTGCATATTTATGTAAATACTTATTTATTTATTTACTTACTGATTTTTTCCCCCTCTAATCGTCCAATCCTAAGCATGGAATTCATCAGTAAAATGAAATATATGTAAAATCAGTTTATTTATGTATGTATGTATGTATTTATTCATGCATATATGTGTGTGTGTATATATATATATGTGTGTGTGTATATATATATATATATATATATATATATATGTGTGTGTGTGTGTGTGTGTGTGTGTGTGTATACATACACATATATATATATATATATATATATATATATATATATATACATATACATATACATATACATATATATATATATATATATATATATATATATATATATATATATATATATGAACTGGTTATATTACTTACAAATTGTAATCCGTTATTGATTCCAAATTACATGACAAAAATTGTAGTTAGTAACATAATCCATTACACATTTTAGGTAATGTAATCAGACTTCTAAATTACTTTTAGATTACTTTTGACCTAAGTTTATATATAAATATATAAACTGCTAAAAGTCAAATCCTTGATTTTATATCCTTGGTTGCTCAAATGGAGCATTGTTTTAAAGTCCCAAAGGTCGTGGTGGTAATAGAAGTGACGCAAACTGAAAAAGGCAGACAGGAGGTTTATGAAGTAAATGTTTGATTTCACTGATGAATTCTGTGCTTGATTGAATGATTATTCAGAAGGATAAGAGATCAGGATATTCCCCCAGTGCCGATGAAAGTAATTCACTTGATGACTGTTATTTGGGCTTTCGTTTAACAAGCTGAATTTGATAAATCAGTCTTTATACATACACATTAGCCTTGATACACGCACCTGCCTCGAAAGAAAGGGAAAATATCATCTTTATCCTTTCAAATCCAATTCTCATGCCATTTGCTGATCTGCAATAACCCGCAAAGAAAAGCAAGCGATTCCAAAGCAGGATTAGTGATTTCACAGTGGTTAGAACGCCGCGTCTTGCTGGCAAGCTTTCAGATGGCAGAGATGCTGATTTGCTCTGGCATAAGACACCGAATGAATGAAATGCATTAAATCAGTATAAGGAATAAATTGAAACATATGTGCAGTGGTAACAAGTGCCATGGACATCTCACGTCATGTTCATTCTTTACATGCTTGGGCCAAGAAAATGACCTCATGACAGAAAGGTGATCGGAGATGTCAGGGGTAGTGCTATTCTGTAAATCCTTTGCAATCATCGTCTGGAGAGATTATATCTTAGATTGGACTGAAATACGCAAGACTTACATAAACACAACATGTCAAATTCACGCAGTAGAGCCTGATGTCCTATGGGTTTGCATCATTTGAGGCCAATTATCTAAGTCAGCAAGCGCAAACTTCTCTAGTGCAGGAGGCATCATTAGAAAAAAGATTTCAGTGCTGATCATATTTAATTTTTCAGAGATATTGTAAATTCTTTCTTTTATTAGTGGTGTTTGCTAAAGCAAGCACTATTACTATTGCTCAGACTTAGAATTATAAATTTGGAAATTACATTAAGTCTTGCATTTGCTTTTAGTCATTTGTATAATCCACCCAATTTCATACATTTTAAATATATATTTTTTTCAGACTTTTCTTTTCTGGGATATATAGTAGCAAGAAATAAAAAAACTGAGTTGGCCTAAATCTGGATTTGCATACATGAGCAATGAAATTTATTCATGTAGTACAATGCAAATCCATTAAGCCTTTTTTTTTTTTTTTGCACAATTAAATGTGATTGTGTGCCAAAATGTCCAAGAATTGTGTTACATTAAATAACCAAATAATCATTTTTTGAGAAAATAAGCTATTTTTAAATGAGGAACGTCCTAGTATTTTAGTGACAAGTTTGTTGTGGGTAAACACCACTCGTCATGTGACGAAGTTCAGTGATTCATTCCATCAAACTAAAAAGTGTGGGAGGGATGGGACATAAATGGAATATAATGATTATGTATATTTTTTATGATCTTTGGGTGTCGATTATGGTGTAAACAATACATATATTGTATGTATTTATTTATTTTTCATAGTTTTTCATATATATATATATATATATATAAATGTTGTAACATCAAGATTATATGTAAATAATTAATAATGAATTGTAATGGATATAATGTTCTAATGATAGAGGTAGTAGTTATTGCCATTGATGTGAAGTATTAAACTGTGATGTATAACTCTTCCCATACAGTTTGTATTACTAACATGAATGATGCCTCAAATCATGCAGCATGCAGCTTATTTAAGAGAGGGGTTTTATTGCTTTTAGATTTGCTTTGTGGACCATAAAATGGGCAAAAAAATTCCATAGACTTGCATTGAACTCGCAGCCATAGGCACCATAGCAACTGCATAACACTCTCTAAAAACTATTCAGAACATCATGACAGCTAGTTTTGCACAGGTTTTTCTTAAGGAAATGTCAAAATCTAGTTCTGTCTGTCAGGTTTTCTGTCGTTTCGAGGTCATAAAAGTCCTAGATTTCACACAGTTCCCACCAGATTCTTGCCTTTGTTCTGTGCTTTTTGGGCCACGCCAGACTTAGCTGCAGTTGTCGTACGAATGACGCTTGATTAGTGCTTTTTTTTTTTTAGAGAGAGAAAGAGAGAGAGAGATAGCTAGCAGGACGTTGTGTGTTCATCAGAAAGACCCCAAAAACAGGCCGAGTGTCTCATCGAGAGCCGTCATCTATGAACCGTTCCTCAATCTGAATAGAAGTAATTGAATTTAGAAAATGAAAAAGCCTCTTTGTCTGTTAAAAAAAGATTGCTTGATGTCGTCCTTGATGTTCTCGCAATTAGGCTATAAAAAGGAAGCAGCCCACTTTCGAGGGGGAATGGACAAAAAGCTTTAATGATGGCGAAGAACAGAACGGCGGGTGACGGCAACAAAGAAAAAACTGAGTTTGACAGGAGATTGTTGAAAGTGGAATGTTTAGTCATACATCACTCTCTGAGTCAGACACATTTATCAGTCCAATACACTGCGGCAACGGCTCAATGCAGAAAAACAACATTTTCCCTGCTGGTCCTGTAGATTGTTTGTATATTAGAAGCGTGCTTGGTTATTTAAGGTCTGGTGAGTGTGTTTGTGCGGTTTGACAGTGACTCACCTCTCGCTGCTGGTGCCCATCTGGACTAATGTGGGTGTGTAGAAACCTCTCAGACCAGTAGGGCTATTCTCGTGGTTTAGCTCACAGGCTACGTGGGAGATCTCCGGCTACGCATCATGGCTTCTTCTTCATAAATCTGTGACACAGGACTTGGACATCACGACTTTACAGCCCACAAATGTACAGTAATTCAATGAGTAAACTTTTCAGTTATGACTAATTCATCTGCTTTATTTATCATTATTGGTTTTTATTATCTAATACCAGTACTTTCAAGGACATGAAAAATCGTGCCAGTATTTACTCACTCTCATGTAATTCGAAGTCCGTATGACTTGTTTTCTATCCGTAGAACACAAAAGAAAAATGTTTGAAAAGAGGTCTATTCAATGAAAGTCAGTGGAGTCAAAAATAGTTAAACATTCTTTTAAAATATCTTCTTTTGTGTTCTGCAGAAGGAAGGAAGTTATATAGGTTGGCAGTTTTCATTTCTGGGTGGACTATCACTTTAAGTTTTTATTTTTTTATTTTTTTTTTATTGCTTTATAGAACAATTGTTTGACCTTTTTTATTTTTATTTTTTTTAAATATCACCATTATACCAGCTAATTTGTTGGCTTTGAAAGGTTAATTCACCCAAATATTGCGCTATGCCTACGTCCTTCGTCATCCAACGTGAACGCGAATACGACAGTAGCGAAAGCTTTCAATAAACATTTTTTCTTAAAGTGAATAACAGAAATGTACATTCTGCCATCATTCACTGAACCTCATGTTATTCCAAACTTGTACTTCTTTCTTTCTTCTAAGAAACAGAAAAAGAATATATTCTGAAAATGTTTTCACCCCAGCATTCCTCAGAATACCCTCATTTGTGTTTCGCAGAATAAAGAAAGTCAATTTACATATTTTCCTTTAAGTTTAGTCTGTACATGATTTTCGTTTGACATACTGTTTGAAAATACCACTATTATACAGGCTTAGAAGGGTTAGTTCACCCCAAATGAAAACTTTTGTTGTCATTTACTTACCTTCATGTCATTCCAAAAATTTACTTTCTTTTTTCTCTGGAAATTTTAAGAATTGTTTCAGTGTTTTGTTTTGTCTGTACAATGAAAGTCTTTCTGGCCCAGGCCCCAGCGTTCTTTAAAATATCTTCTTGTGTTTCACAGAAGAAATAAAGTCAAACAGATTTGGAAAGAAATGAGGGTGAGTAAATGATGACACATTTTAATTCTGGGGTGAACGATCCCTTTAAAATATGGATGTCTTGAATTCTTAATAGACGAGTAAGCGCGAGCGCACTCAACGCATCCAAATGTGTAGGGGTTTGGCTTCTCTAGTGTGAAAACCCCATCCCAGAACAATCCCTGCAGGGGTCACCCATCATCTGCCATCTGCTCCTCATCAAGGCAGCTGGAGCTCCAGCTCAACTAATCTGGACTGATGAGACTCTAAGCGGCGAGCATCCAGCTGCCCTGTTAGTGCAGACACCACTGTCTTACAACCCACACTTCACCCCAAGGCGAAACAAACAGATATGAGAATAAATGAAGTTTGGAAAAGATGTGGATCCCGGTTACCTTCACAAACTGATCTCACAGGAAAACATTATTTTACAAGATGACGATTTCGTGTGAATTTGTAAAATGTGAATCATACAAATTTGTATGATACCACCATTATATCAGCTAATTAGTTGACTTAGAAGGGTTAGTTCACTCAAACATGAAAATTCTGTTCATTTGTTAATTAATAATAGATCTATTTATCTGTTTACTACGACTTTGTTTCTTCCATGTCATACAAAACTGCATCAGTTGTAAACTTACAGTCATAATCATAACTTTCAAACCCCTAAACATAACCATCACTGGTGCATAAGCTTTGGAAACCCTTTTCTGCTATAGAAAATAAATAAATATTAAAATAAATAAATTATATCTTGGTTAACATCTCACAATTCTGAGTTTACATCATGTAATTCTGACTTATCACAGAATTGAGAGTTTACGTTTACAATTCAGACATTTCTTCTCGGAATTGCAAGTTATATCTTAGTTAACTTCTTGCAACACTGAGTTTATATCTTGCAACTCTGTTTGCTATAGAATAAAAAAAAATCAAAGGGTAATTGCGACTTTTTATCTTGCAATTCTGACTTTTTCTCACAATTTAGGTTATATCTCACACTTCAGACTTTTTTCTCCAAATTTCAAATTATATTTTAGTTAACATCTCGCAATTCTGAGGTTACATCTTGCTATTCTGACTTTTTTTTTTTTTTGTAGAATTGCGAAAAAAGTTTATAGTTGAGTTTATCTTTGCAATACTGACTTTTTTCGCAGAATTGTGAGTTTATGTCAAAAAAAAGAAAAGATAATTGCAAATTTATTAATCTCACAATTCTGCTTTTTTTCTCGTGATTGCGAGAGTTTATATCTCACATTTCAGTCTTTTTTATCCGAATTGCAAATTATATCTTAGTTAATGTCTCGAATTTGGAATTCTCTGAATGGAGTTATATTATAGTTAATGTCTCACAATTGTGAGTTTACATCTTTGCAATACTAACTTTTTTTTTTTTTTTTTGCATAATTGCGAGTTTGTCACAATTCGGATGTTTGTTCTCAGAATTGCAAGTTATATATTAGTTAACATCTCACAATTCTGAGTTTATATCTCATTCAGAATATCTCATTATATATTTTCAGAATTGCAAGAAAAAAAGTCAGAATTGTGAGATATAAAGGCCATGTTTTTGTTCACATGCTTCCATAGTAAGCAGATCGTACAAATAAGAATATACAAATTCATACGAATTACAGACCAATTCGCCAAAACATAAAATAGTTCTGAATTGCCATATGATTATGTTGACCCACCAACTAAACCAGCATAAACCAGTATGAAAATTGGCCAATCTTTTCAGCAAGGGATATTGAACTATTTGCCCCCGTAACATCTCATTTCCTGCTGTGTTGTCCACCCTTCACACCATCCAAGTGTGAGAATCGATGGCTCCACAGCTTGTTGCCTTTCGCTAACATTAATTATAGCATGCAATTAGCATGGGGCACGCAATTAGCCTCCGAATCTAACAGTGGTTGTTGCTCTGACTGAACCGAGACTGTCCGGGCTCTTTCATCAGGCTTCACTACATCCAAGAGCAGGGTGGACCCAGCTGACTCTCCGCTCTCCTAATCAAGGGCTGGCAGGCAAATGAGGCTGAGCACTGAATAATTAATCAGCATGATTACAATGATGAATGCATCCAAATCTTGTAGGGGCTGTATTACTTAGGGTGGAGGGTGGACGAGGGAGAGCGACACGGAGAGGAATGGAGAGGGAGACAGATTGTGGAGGGTTGAGATCAGCAGAAAGCCAGAGAGAGAAAGGGTGGAGGGGGGCCGGAGAGCTGGCCAGCCACCCACTATTAGGGCCATCTGTCCTGCAGAAAGACATTTCTGTGTAAGCGCACGCGAGAGCTTTGCGCATGTTTGTTTCTATTTATTCCCCAAATCTGCGGCAAAAGCCCACTGTTCTGCTGATCCAAAGTAAGAAGCATTTCCAGGGACACTTCCTGACAAGCTAGAGCTTGTTGTGTAATATTCAGTTTTAAGAGTTGGCTGAACTCCTGGGACCTGCAGCAGCTGAGGGCTTTGTCAGTTTTTTTTTTTCACCTTTTGATTGATTTGTGTGTATATTTATATTTCCATGTTTTATAGTGATGAACCTTTGTCCCTGTAGACGCAGTATGCAATTTGTTGCGAATGAAAACTTAACGTTCTAGATCACATTTAATTAACCACTTTTTTTGTGTTCAGTTTATATATGTATATGTGTGTGTGTGTGTGTGTGTGTGTGTGTGTGTGTGTGTGTATAAATTCGTTTTTGTTAAACGTGTACAGTACAGTTCTGCAGAGTGAGTGAAAAATGCTAAAATCACAAAATATATGAAAAAATAAATTAAAGCAAAAATACTTATATATGTATGTTTGTGTTTGTGTGTGTGTATGTGTATAAGTAAAATACATTTCTTTATGAGCCAGAGAAAAATGTGATATTTAAAACACATTAAAATCACAAAATATACAAAAGAAATTTTAAATATGAATTATAGCAGCAAAAATAGAACCTTAGTTGCTTTCGCACTGTTTTAACTTTTTATACATCTTATATGTTATATATGTATATTATATGCATAATTTATGCATGCATTTTATCAGAAATAATAAACTAATTTATTTAATTATAAATATAGTTCAAATATATTTTGGACAAAAAATTGTTATATATTTTACCATTTGTGATCAAAAAAAAAAAAAAAAACATTCGAAGTTGTAAATAAAACAAAGATTTCTGAAGTACATTTTACAGGAAAATACCATCTCAGTTTTTTTTTACTTCAGAATTTCATGTTTAATGTGTTACTACGTGTTCCAGATTCTTTGCATTTATTTGTGAAATTGTTTCTACACCATTTTTTTTCTTAGTGCACTCAACAGACTTAACTTCAATCCCTCAGAACCTAATTTTCATTACCATAAATTCAATATGACGTATACCTTGGCTGACGTACAGATGAACCACCGATGTTTTGTTCTACATTCGAGGTGTGGAGGAACTGTGATTCAGTAGTGCCACATTATTATGTGGAACATCAAAAAAACCTGCAGCCCACTATTTTCAACTGACAGCTGCATGTCTAAAATGACGCATTGTGTATGGACTCATCCTACCACATATGGGTACAAATGACTGCATCTCTAATGAACAGAGGATACACACACACTGTCACGCACACAATCCATACACTCCGTATTTACTGCAGGGCGGTCTGATGGATTAAAAGGAGGTTGACTTGTTAAAAGTTGACACATGATGAACTGGCGTCCTCTCTCTGCTCACTTACCCAGCGGCTCTGCACGATTGCATCATCGCCAGGCATGATGTCATCCTGCATCCACGACCAGGAACAGCGACTGGGGTGGAATATTTAATCAGAAAGCTGGACACTGTTATTGAATGAGCCATATTTCATATGTTGCTGCAAACAGCTGGAACACAATCTCAGGGGAAGGTGGTTTGCTTAAGCATGGCAGGCAATATACTTTGTTAATACACATTCCTGGTGTGATTCATTGGTGAATGTTATTCTAAAGAACAAAAATCGGTAATTGGTAATCTTTTAAGGAAATGTTGGAGCTTTATTTTATTCTATTGAATATCCTGTTTTCCCTGTTATATGTCTGATTATGGAACTAAAAATGGTTGCAGATGCTGTTTTAAGCACTCAGTAGCTATGTTTACATTAAAAGTTGCAAATTTAACGTTGGCGCAAAATTGGAATATCGCATAAAGCATTTGCGAATAAAGCACTGCTTTCACCCAATGAGTCAAAAAGAACAAAATCATCACTTCCTGATAAACTGGCACTAAATACCACTAAGAAAAGCAGGAGAAGCCACTGAATGGAATATTTTTCGTATCTAATAAATTACTTGCGCCTCAGAACAAACAGCTAAATCACATGACTTTTTTGATGCACATTGAAGAATTTATACGGCAAATACGTTTCCTTGTCCCATTATTCGCATTAACTCTTTTTCACGCAAGTCAAAATCCACCTCAAGTGAGCGTAAAAACATTTTGTGCAAACTAAGGGATTTTTCCCCCAAAATTTGGCGTTTCCATCACTCGTTTCCAATCCAATACTTAAAAATTTGCATATAGACAGGGTGATGAAAACATAGCTAGAGATAAATTTGATAAGGTGCTTTAATTAAAGCAGACTAAGAGGAATAAAAATCGAAAAATTATTACATTTATTGATAGTTACATGTTTGTTTGGCTTTTAACATTTTAACAGTCACAATATATATTACTGTTACATACTTTGGGGTTGGTAAGATTTTTTTTAAAATCTTTTTGAATGGAGTCTTATATTTTCATTAAGATTTATATGGCTTATATGCCTCTATGAGAATTTTTAAATAAAAAATACAGTAAAAACAGTAATATTTGTGCAGTGTTATTACAATTTAATATGGCTCTTTTCTATTTGAATATATGTTAAAATGTATTATTCCTGTGATGCAAAGCTGAATTTTCAGCATCATTACTCCAATCTTCAATGTCACATGATACTTCAGAAATCATTCTAATATGCTGATTTTTGCCTCAAGAAACATTTATGATTATCAGTGTTGAAAACAATTGTGCTGGTTAATATTTTTTGGAAACCATGATACTGATTCTTTTCAGGAGTCTTTGATGAATAAAAAGCTCAAAGAACAGCTTTTATTTGAAACAGAAATCCTTTGTAACATTATAAATGTCTTTACTGTCACTTTTAATCACCTTATTGCATCTTTGCAAAATAAAAGTATTAATTTTCTTCAAGAAAAGAAAAAACCGTACAAACCCTAAATGTTTTAATGGTATTGTATAGAACTTTTTTATGTCAAAGTAGTCTAACTTGTCTGTTCACACTCTTCATACTAGGAAAAGTGTAGTGTGTGTGTAGTTTGTTTGGGTTAAAAGTCATTGGTTCCAAGTCTGGTTGAGCTCTTGAGCCAAATCAAACACATTTGAGTGTATGTGTGTGGGTGTATGTCTGTCTGTGCTTGCCTTCCCTCCTCTATGTTGAACTCGCTCTGGATACACCCAGCTCTGACTGTCCAATTAAAGAGTTTGACTGGGCTCAGGCAAACCCTCGCTCTCTGCCTCAATGAGCTGTAGGGAACATACAGCTTGCTGCACTTCACTTTGACGTGAAGGAAAATCAATCACGACATAAACCTCCAAAAACAAGTACACGCTGTTTTGAGCGGCGCGAGCTGTGAACGCATGGCCTTTTGCACGATAAAATCTTGAGTTTCCATTGTGCAGATGGAGAGGGAGTAGCAGTGAATGAGAGCAAATCCATTTTAAATGGACCCGTGTTGTTTGTGAATGTAGTCACAGCCGTTTAACAGGATTTAATCGGCGACTGCTGAATGTTAGTGTTCAAGAGCGAACAAGAATCAAATGGAGCTTTTCAATAGCATTACAATGGAGCTTGTGACTTGCATTATGAGTCAAATATCATTTTCTGTTTTTAGAGGTAATGGATAATAAAGCTATTGAACTGAATTGAACTGAACTTAATGGAATGGATCAGAACGTAATCTAATTACATTTGCGAGATGACGTGGTCGATTAAAACGAAACAATGACTGAATCTGCATCTATGGGATTTTCTTTTTAACAAGACTTTGTATGAAATGCTGCAGTTTCCATTGTGAGCGGCATGTGAATGCTACTTTATCGCACCGCAATATGTTTTCTTTACTCCCGGAAAGCATTTCAATACATCTTTTGATATTTTTTCATTATTATCTTTTGCTAATTTCCCTGTTTGCCTCAGAGCAAAAATTAAACACGATCCCATATCCCTGCTTCCTTTTTGTATCATAATGCCATGTTGTTGCTTCTGTCTGCAGGGGAATCTGCTATTAGATGGTGTTTACATGCATCATTTGGTTTACTGCAGTTGAATCTCCTCAAGCAGAGAACTTAAAGCAATAGTTCACCCAAAAATGACAATTATTTACTCCAGCCTTGTGTTTCTCCAAACCCACATCCGTGTGATTTTCCTTCTTTTTTTTATATGGAAAACAAAAGGTTTTAAGAATGTGCTAGCAATATTTGTCAGTGTAATGAAAGTGAATAGGATCTGGGGCTGTCGAGCTTCATAGTAGTGGTTTATATGATTCATATGCTATATTACGAATCTTCTGAAATCATACAATATATTTGCATGAGAAAAAGACTGAAATTTAAGTCATCAGTAATTGAAAATCAGTCCTGTGCCTCTTTGTGGTAAATAGTAATGTCTGAATTATGAACGAATGTTTTTGCTTACATCATCAAGGAATCGAATGATCCAGTTCACAAAACTGGTCTGGAAAATTCATTCACAAATTGGACTTAATGATCCAGTTGCAGTGGTTTTGAAGATTTTGAATATACACTACAGTTCAAAGGTTTGGAAACCATGATTTATTTTTTCAGAGTTTTTTGATTAATTGAAACAAAGTTCAACAAAACAGTAATTATTTAAAATAGAAATCTTTTGAAACATTATAAATGTGTTTACTTTCCCTTTTGATCAATTCAATGGATTCTTGCTGAGTAAAAGTTTTAATTTCTCTCCTACTAAATAAATAAGTAATTATTAAATATAAATAAGCTAAATAATAATATATAAATATAATAAAAAAAAATTAATAGCCCCCAAAATTTCAACAGTAATGTATGGCCTTGTTTTCTGTGACAAATTTAGCTTTTCTATTATATATATATATATATATATATATATATATATATATATATACATACAGGTGCATCTCAATAAATTAGAATGTCATGGAAAAGTTCATTTATTTCAGTAATTCACCTCAAATTGTGAAACTCGTGTATTAAATAAATTCAATGCACACAGACTGAAGAAGTCTTTGGTTCTTTTAATTGTGATGATTTTGGCTCGCATTTAACAAAAACCCACCAATTCACTATCTCAACAAATTAGAATAATTCATAAGACCAATAATAAAAAAAACATTTTTAGTGAATTCTTGGCCTTCTGGAAAGTATGTTCATTTACTGTATATGTACTCAATACAGGGTAGGGGCACCTTTTGCTTTAATTACTGCCTCAATTCGGCGTGGCATGGAGGTGATCAGTTTGTGGCACTGCTGAGGTGGTATGGAAACCCAGGTTTTATAAAACACATTTCATCATAACTCCTTTAATAAGCATCGGCATGCTGCAAAATACACATTAAAATCCCTTTAGTAACCCCTTATGTCTTCTGTGGAAGCAGTTTCTAACCATATGAAATGTCACTCTGTACCTCCTTCAAATCATCACACAGTGGTTACAAATGTATCAGTCCAATTGTAACAGTTACACTTGACACAAATTATTAGTCACTCATCATAAACTATATACATTACTCTAAACAAATTTACATTTACATTTTCTGAGTCGTTTTCTATTTAATTATCACATACTGAAATATATGTATTATTATTTACGGGGGAATCGATTGTAACAAATGCAACACAGACCAACTGTCATTTTACCTGTACTTTCATCTGGATGACTCTACTCAATTAACCACCGTAAACAAGCTGTTCGCTTTCAAACTCATAAGAAACGTGTACTCGCATGTTTTTTACATTCATTATAACACATTTTCACCTTTTTATGAGAACATACACTGTGTTGAGACTTTCTGAAATCGTGTTTGGTCTCGTACTGTATCGCGTACCTTGGCAGTGTCTGCGCTTGTTTGGCTATTTGTTGTGATAAACAGGAAAGTGTGTTCAAGCGCCAGCAGAAGAGAGTGTAAAGAAATACTCTTTGAGAGAAGCAGCCTATCAGCAGAAGTTAAAAGCAGCTATATTTACTTGTCTCAGTAGTGTTTAGCGCAGTTGCCGTTGCTAGGAAAGGCTTGTTTTGTTTGCTGTGTTGAGACTTGCTGAAATCGCGTTTGGTCTTGTACTGTATCGCGTACCTTGTCTGCACTTGCTTGGTTATTTGTTGTGATAAACAGGAAAGTGTGTCCAGCTGAATTGAATTTCCATTTTGTCAAACGTGTATAAAAAAGGTTAGTATACCACTGCAGCCCTCGTGTGAAGACCGAAGAGTGTAAAGACCATCGACTTTACCGTGCAACTCCACCGGGCAGGGACACCGCCAAGGGATATAAGTATCGCTTTTTATTTATCCTCTTTCCTACTAATTGTTTCACTTCTGTTTTAGTTTTCTTATAACCAATTCTTACTATGTGTTTCCAGATCAGTACTATCACTACCACTCGCAGACCATGCATCACACACTGTAGGCAGCGCAATCCTAACAACCTGCACACTTTGCCTATGTCTGCTAATACACTACTTTCTTTTTCTGTTGGTCTCTGGAATTGTCAGTCTGCTGTCAACAAAGCTGATTTCATTACTTCCATTACTAGTCATTTAAGTCTAAACCTCATTGCCCTGATCAAACCAGAGGACAATGCTACACCTGCGACACTCTCCAATAATTTCTCCTTTTCCCACACCCCCCGTATAACTGGAAGAAGTGGAGGTACTGGTCTGCTCATCTCTAATAATTGGAAATTTACTCCTTTACCATCTGTGGGTATCAACAGCTCCTTTGAATCACATTCGGTTACTATTACCTACCCTCTTAAAATCCATTTTGTAGTTGTTTATCGACCTCCAGGACCACTAGGTAACTTCGTGGAAGAATTAGATGTGTTGCTCTCAACCTTTCCTGAGGATGGTACTCCCTTAGTTATACTTGGAGACTTCAACATCCACCTCGATAAACCTCAAGCTGCAGACTTCCACACTCTGCTTGCCTCTTTTGATCTCAAGAGAGTGTTAACTACGGCTACTCACAAATCAGGCAACCAACTGGTCCTTATTTACACACGACACTGCTCCACTGATCATGTGCTGGTTACTCCACTGCACACCTCGGATCACTTCCTACTCACTCTTAACCTCAACGTGATTCCTGACACAACACATACCCTTCCACATGTCACTTTTCAATGTAACTTACGCTCACTCTCACCCTCCTGGCTATCTGCTATGGTTTCATCTTTGCTTCCTTCCCCTAAACAGTTATCATCTCTTGATGCTAACAGTGCTACTGATACTTTCTGTTCCACTCTGACATCTTGTTTAGACACTTTCTGCCCCTTATCTTCCAGGCCAGCCCGTACCACCCCTTCTGCCCCTTGGCTATCTGATGCTCTCCGCGAACACTGTTCTAAGCTCAGGGCTGCAGAAAGGGTATGGCGCAAATCACAAAATCCTACTGACCTTAATTTATATCGATCATTTCTCTCTGACTTCTCTGCTAATGTCTCCATTGCTAAAAGGACATACTATCACAACAAAATTAACATTTCACCTAACTCTCGCATGCTCTTTAAAACATTTTCCTCCCTCTTTTGTCCTCCTCCTCCCCCTCCTTCATCAACTCTAACAGCTGACGACTTTGCCACATTCTTCATTAATAAAATCACAAACCTCATTGCACAATTCTCCACACCTCAAACTGTCAAACACATCTTACCAGCAAACATACACTTGTTCACATCCTTCTCTCCACTCTCTGAGGCAGAAGTCTCTAAACTCATCCTTTCCAGTCATCCTACTACTTGTCCGCTTGATCCTATTCCATCTCATCTCCTTCAAGCCATTTCTCCTGCAGTTGTACCTGCACTCACTCACAACGTTAACACATCCCTTCACACTGGAGTTTTCCCCTCAGCATTTAAACAGGCTCGTATAACCCCACTTCTTGAGAAACCCTCTCTTAACCCAACTCTTTTAGGGAACTATAGACCGGTTTCCCTTCTACCTTTCATTCCGAAAACACTTGAACGATTTATGTTCAACCAAGTCTCTGCCTTTCTCACACAGAACAACCTCCTGGACAGCAGCCAATCTGGCTTCAGAAGTGGACATTCGACCGAAACTGCCATGCTCTCAGTTGTTGAAGTCCAAAGACTTGCCAGAGCAGCTTCCAAGTCTTCATTACTTATCTTGCTGGATCTGTCCGCTGCTTTTGATGTGGTCAACCACCAGATCCTCCTGTCAACCCTATTGAGAAAGGGCATCTCAGGAACCGCACTCCAGTGGTTTGAGTTTTACCTCTCAGATAGGTCCTTCAAGGTATCTTGGAGAGGTGAGGTATCCAAGTCGCAACATCTAGCTACTGGGGTGCCTCAGGGCTCAGTTCTTGCACCACTTCTCTTCTCTGTCTACATGACATCACTAGGTTCTGTCATTCAGAAACATGGCTTTTCGTATCACTGCTATGCTCTACCTCTCATTCCATCCTGATGATCCGACGATAGCTGCTCGCATCTCAGCATGTCTAACAGACATTTCTTGCTGGATGAAGGACCGTCACCTTCAACTCAACCTAGCTAAGACAGAACTGCTTGTAGTTTCAGCAAACCAATCACTTCATCACAATTTCACCTTCCAGTTAGACTCATCAACCATAACTCCTTCAAAAACAGCCAGAAACCTTGGAGTTGTGATTGATGATAAGCTGAATTTCTCAGATCACATTGCTAAAACTGCCCGCTCCTGCAGATTTGCTTTATACAATATTAGGAAGATCAGGCCCTTTCTTTCGGAACATGCAACACAACTCCTTGTTCAAGCTCTTGTTCTGTCCAGACTTGACTATTGCAATGCTCTCTTGGCAGGTCTTCCAGCCAATTCCATCAAACCTCTACAATTAATCCAAAATGCCGCTGCACGATTAATTTTTAATGAACCAAAAAGAACGCACGTCACACCTCAGTTCATCAATTTGCACTGGCTACCAATAGCTGCTCGCATAAAATTCAACACATTAATGTTTGCCTACAAAACCACCTCTGGCTCTGCACCTCTTTACCTAAATTCAGTACATCAGACCTATGTGCCCTCTAGAAGCTTGCGTTCTGCAAGTGAACGACGCATTATTGTGCCATCCTAAAAAGGCACAATCACAATCACAGACTTTTTCATTCACTGTTCCCACCTGGTGGAATGACCTGCCCAACTCAATCCGAGCAGCTGAATCCTTAGCCATCTTCAAGAAACGGCAAAAAACACATTTCTTCCATCTTTATTTGACCCTCTAACTCTATCACTCTCTATTCTAATTATATTTTAACTATCTGTCTTCTTTTTATTAAAAAAAAACACACACCCTTGACCCTCTATCAATTGCATATTTATTCTCTAACTGCTCCTTTTTCTTTAAAAACTAACACTAGATTTCTTTTTTCTATATTCTATCTACTTGTTTTCTTTAAAAAAAACAAAAAAACAAAAAACACCTTGCTATGTGTACTGCGTTAGGCTGACCGAGACTTGTCTTGCATGTTGTTGCTCTTTTGTTGGTTTTGATTGTTTCTATTGTCCTCTTTTGTAAGTCGCTTTGGATGAAAGCGTCTGCTAAATAACTAAATGTAAATGTCATTTTAATTCCTTATATAATTCCATACTGACCCCAAACCTTTAAACAGTAGTGTAGCTCACTAGTTTTAGGATATATTCAAGTTGTTTTTTGTTTTTTTTTAAGCTTAAAAGCTCCAGTCATTATAATTGATTTGAAAAGATTACATTTCTCAAAATTACTGTGTTACAAAGAAGCTAGTAGTTCATACAGGTTTCTAAAAACATAGGTGTGATAAAATGCCGACAGAATTTTCATTTTTAGGTGAACCATCCCTTTAAGCATAATCCTTCCACTTCAACCTGGAGAGTCTTTCAAGACTGATGGCATCTGTCATCAACAAGCAAGATAAAAGGCTGCGTCTTAAATACCTTGTAGTGAATGAGAGCATGCGTTCATCTCTGTCATTCCCAATACAATAACGCTTACGGATGCTTCTTTTATCCGAGGGAAAGAGTTGCTGCTTAGTGCTTTTTTTTCTGCTTTGGATGGAGGACGTCAAGCATTGTGTAACCCAGCTCAGGTTTTAGCAGACTGCGAGAATTAATCGCATGATGCACATCATAGAGTCATGCATATCTGCTGTTCCCAGAATGCGATCTGGCCTAAGCCTGAAAGACTTGACATATAACAAGCCTCCTGTTTGTATGCGCGTGCGTGTGTGTGTGTGTGTGTGTGTGTGTGTGTGTGTGTGTGTGTGTGTGCATATTTTAGATCAGACCTCGGGGCTCCTGATGCACTGATATCGATTGAAGGAGCAGGATTGTACAACAGCTCTGGGTATTGATCTTCACCGTGTGTGTGTGTGTTTGTGCCATGTGTGCATATGGAACTAAGAGCTGAAGAGCGTGCAGGCAAGTTATCTTCTCAAATGTCCGGAAGTCTCCCATGTGGCTATGACCTTCCTCCAGTTAAAAAAAAATTATCTCATCCCATTATCTGAGCAGAGTTTCAGGAGATAGAGGTGCCGGTCCCGTACCATGCACGGGTTCATCCTGATTTAAACCACATCAGAGGTCTTAAAGAAAACTCTAAACATCTTGGCTGATAGTAATCAGTACTGATTCCTCCAGGCATTGCTGTAATCCAGTGTGTGAGGTTTGATGTAGATGCATGTGTTGCATTTCACGGTATGTAAAAATTGTGTGCGTTTCAGGTCAGTGTAATGTAATCAAACAGAGCTGCACAGAATGTACACAAATATTTAAGTTCTACGAATTGCTCATTTTATGTTTGTTATAATTGTATTTTGATAGAATTTTGAATAAGCATCTTTTAGCTTACCAGTAAGTAAAGTACTCCAAGAATAAAATACATTAATTTAGAATTAATATGAACTATTAAAAATATAAAATATATGTTTTTATGTTTGAAATCAGGCATTAGAAATACAGTATATGATGCATATTATAAATACAATGCATGTTATATTTGTGTATGTATATATATATATATATATATATATATATATATATTTATTTATTTATTTGAAGAGTTTGGTTCCAAAACGCTATAAATCCATTTTGATTAATTTGAGTAAAAATGTGTTTTCTTTACGAATAAAGTGGCAAGATGAAAACCACTATTTTCTGTTTCAAACTTTCACATAGCATCTTTAGGTTATAATAACATTAAAAATTCAAATCCAGATTTTGATTTTCAAAGATTTATTATAAACTTGTATTATTTTTTTCCCTATGTGTGTATGTATTTCTATCTGTCTATCTATCTATCTATCTATCTATCTATCTATCTATATATATATATATATATATATATATATATATATATATATATATATATATAGATAGATAGATAAGATAGATAGATAGATAGATAGATAGATAGATAGATAGACAGATAGAAATACATACACACACACACACACCTACCTATATATATATATATATATATATATATATATATATATATATATATATATACTGTTGTTGTATTGTACTGTCGAAATTGAAAAAAAGATATTGCAATAATAAAATTGCTTCCAATATTGCACAATATTTCTTTTTCTTTTTTCTTTTTTTTTTTTTTTGAGCAAAGTAAATGCTGAAAAGTGTCCAGATTCAGTTGAGTCAACTGAAAATCTGTTTTACTCAAAAATAAGAGCGACACCAGCAGATGTTCACTTGAGAAGCGTTTCATGAGAAATCGACAGCTGAAACTCAGCGATGACTAAGTGCAAGGCCATGACACCAGGGTTCAATCTGAGCGTTTAACACACACGTGTGTGTGTGTGTGTGTGTGCGTGCGTGTGTGTGTGTGTGTGTGTGTGTCTGCACTGCAAACACTGCAGCGGGGGCACTAACCGATTCGTCAAGCCTTCATGCTGATGAGATTTTTTCATCATTTTTAATCCAACAGTCTCCTAATGGCATTTGCCTCTTATTCTCAGCTCTGCACTAATGCTGCTCTCTCTCTCCTGCAGGCTCTGTATATTTATTGTATATTTACGGCTCCGATTTATATATTTATTTCCTCATAAATTTTAATTAGGACTTCAAACGTTTTTGCATTGGCCAGCAGAGGCAGGGTTTGCCTTTGATCACGCTCACATTTCGCCTTTCTCTCTCTCTTTTCCCCTCTTCTTCCCTGTGGGCATCTCCGCTCTAATTGGTTGCCTGAGTGCTGTGTGTCTGTCATTCGGTCTGTCGTTGAAGATTAAAGTACGCCGGGTTTCCAGTCTTTGCCAGGGTTGCCAGATTGGTGTCCTCGCTTGGGATGCCATTGAAACGCGGCGAGCTTTGGAGTGTAAAAAACTGACAGGCTTTAAAAGCTGTTTTTTTGCTTTGATTGCGTCTTTCCGCCCACAAGTAAGAAGTCATGCAACCTCGCAGCATCACTCCCCCTCAGAATCCACGCGTGCAGAAGAACAGCACTGACGCACACCAGATCTGTGTTATAATCACGTTACAGTGTGTTCTTCCTTATTAGTCATTGTTACAGTTCTCTTAGAATCACTCTTGGCCAAAGAACCGAACTGATCAAAATGAGTAGTTGTGTGATGAAAAGAAAATTCTTCTAGCTTGACTTGAAGTCCTCAATGTTTTGATGATTTAAAAAAAAATAAATAAAATAAAAATCGTTTAGTTTTGATGAAAAAATTAAGTTATTGTAACTTGACACAAATAATGCAATACTTTAATTTAGATTTAAAATATATTAAATAAATGTAATTTATTTAGAAATAAAAATATAATGTTACATTAGAAATATATTAAAATATGTATATAATAGTATACACAGTTTAATTCTCATTTAATGTTATATTTTAAGATTTTATAAGATATTTTTAATATTATAATTGTAATTTATAATTATAATAATATTACAAATATATTCATATGTAATTATATAATTCTAATATAATATTATTATTTTATAATATTGCAAAATACATATTACAAATATATGTATTTGTATATATGAAAGTACATATAGTTTAATTCAGTTTAATTTAATATTTGATCATTTAAATGTCTATTTATTTATTAATATTTAAATATTTTAAAATGTTTGTATGTAAGTGTCTGTAAATAAATATATTTATTTATTTTTTTATTATGTCCAGTGCTGGTTGTGTGTCAGTGTAGGTGAAGCTAGCTAGTGCTCTGTCTGACACTTTTAAACAATCAATTATATAAATTGCTGCCTCTCTTCAATTCAATATCTGTACCCTGATACAAATTTGACTCTTAATTTGTCAGATTAGACATAATCCAGGATAAATCACTCCAGCGCAGACAAACCCCAGATTAATGATGCTTTGAACGGCACAGTAATTTTCTATTCTGAAATGCAGTCCTGTCAGCGATGATTCTTGCGCATGTTGATTTTATTTTGTTGCCCAACGTTATTTTTTGTTTATATTATATTCTTTTCATAAATCATGTTTTAAAAGCATTTTTATTTTCGTTTTTTATACCATTTCTTTTAAGTAACAATTATGAAGTCACCATACATTTCTTCATATTTCAATATTTCTCAATTTATTATGATCTCAGGTGTATATCTCATTTGATTTGGTTTTGGATTATTTATGTACGTAACGACAGGCTTTTTTATATTTCCTAAGAGGCTTTGGATTAAATTGTCTGCTACATACATAAATATATATGTATATGTGGATCTTGTCTCTGCAGAGGACAAATGCTATACATATATTATACAAACACAGGAATATCTAATTTTTCCTCGTTGCAGAGAAGCGATTAGTGTGCTGGCTACTGCTAACGCTACTAAGCCTTAACCGGTGAAATGGGTAGATAAACCGATGAAATGAAGCCTCTCCCCTGATTAGACTCTCTCTTCTCGCCTGATCCCTTGTTTCCTGCTCTGTGTTGATGTACTCAAATAACCTAGTGGTCAGTGAGCTTGTATTAACATCTGACTCTAGCACGGGGTTACTGTTTGCTCTGCATGTGTGACGGTCCCCGGGGCCCTTCCTCCAGGAGCACTGAACACATTTCAGATCAATACTTACATCCTTTGCCAAAGAGACAGAGAGGAAGTGAATGAACTAGAAACTGAGTGATGTGAGAGAGAAGGCCATACTAGGACGAATCAGGAACTGAGGGTGTGTTCTCAATGGCGTACTCTTACTTTACTCTAGCAGGTTCACTGCATCCCAAAAAACTCTGCACTTTCCATTTTCAATATGAAGAATGATACATTTTATTACATAACTATATTTTGCATGTATAATCCAGTTTTAATTTTTATTAATATTTTATTTAATAATATTTTATTATTTATTAATATTTTATTTTATATGCATTTTATATATTTATTAATAATGCTTATTTTAAATACTGTTTTGTTTAAAGATTTATTTTAGTGTTTGATTTATTTCTTAATATTTATCAATGTTGTTTTATTTATTAATAGTATGTATTTTTCAGAATTTTATTTATTTGTTTGTTATACTATTTTATTTATGAATAGTATTTATTTTAGTATTTTATTTATTAAAATGTTTTAATGCTAATGTATTTATTCATTGATCAATATTTATCGATAGTATTTATTTTTAGTGTTTTGTTTATTAATAAATACTATTTTATTTAATAATAGTTTTTATTTTTTTAATCATTCATTTTTATTTACTTATTTATCAATACTAATTTATTTAGTGATATTACTTTTTGTATTTTAATTATTAATATTTACTTATGCATCAATATTATTTTACTTATTAATACTATTTATTTTTTAGTATTTTAGTTTTTTTATTTATGAATAGTATTTATTTTTAGTATTTTATTTATTAATATTTATTTATTATAGCTTTTGTTTATTATAGAATTTATTTATTTAAATGCTATTTCCAGGTACTGTCCAGTGTGCATGCACAGTTTTCCATTCCCAAAACAGCCTGAGATAATCAAGAAGGGGTCATGGAAAGGGCACTACATAGAGAGCATAAATACCCAACATATTCACAGAGAAGAATGACCCTTTATTTTGATGAAAAATGACAATTATAATACTGAGCCTCTTCTACCGTTTAAAGATAACAGTTCACCTTTGCCCTTTGAATTCATTAACATTTTCATTTTTCGGCTGATGGTAAGCAGACGTATTTGTGGCTATAGAGTGACAAAAACCATTGCTGGGCGCATCTGCGGCTGAGTGTGTTGTCTTTGCCTGTCCTCCAGTTACACGCACAGGTTTGATGGGAGATGGATAAGCTGCATTTAGGGTTATCAGCAAGTCTGGCCTGCTGGCTCAATTTGAAATTCAATAATGAGCCTCCATGTTATATTTCCTCCTCACTGTCAGGCCAGTGATTACAACTGTACTCACCTTTCTTCCCTCTCTCCTCGTCCTGTTCTGTCCTTTCCACTTCCCTATCACTCTCAATTTTTGCTGGCCTCAAATATTTCTTATCGCTCTGTGGTTTGCAGTAATAACAGGCTGCCAGGCTTAACGTATTTTCATTGAGAATGTAGGCCACTCTGAACTTCGAAACAATTTTGAGTTCTATCACTTTCTCAATACTACACGAGATATGAAGTTTGCATGTCTAATGTTTGCAAAACATGTTGTATACACATCCTCTTGCATTTGTTTACTATATTGTTATATATTTTAATAAATTGGCACTTGAGGTTAGCACTTATTTTCTTGCTTTGGTTATAGTCACAACTCTAGTTACATAAGAAAGGGCCTGCCTAGAACATGTATGTACATCACATAATGCTTTAATGTAGAATTGAGGGTCATTCTGACTTTAAATCAGCATTATAAGTCCAAATCTCTTTCTTTTTCTCAGGCTCTGGCCATGACGGAGGTGAATGGACCGGTTAGTCCTCATGTGGCAGAACCTCAGATTGCCATGTTTTGTGGTCGTCAGCTATTACACATGAACACTGAGAGCGGACAGTGGGAACCAGATCCTCAGGGACGACAGGGATGCTTCACCCAGCCCAGCAAGATCCTGTCATACTGCCAGGAGGTGATCTTCTATTCTATTCTATTCTATTCTATTCTATTCTATTCTATTCTATTCTGTTCTGTTCTGTTCTGTTCTGTTCTGTTCTGTGTGTTTTTTGTTTGTTTCATTTGTTTGTGCTCTGTTCTCGTCTATTTGTTTTGTTTTGATTAGATTTTTTGTTGTTTTTGTTTGTTTGTGCTCTATTCTCACCAGTTTGTTTTGTTTTGTTTTGTTTGCTCTAGCCTCTCCTATTTATTTTGTTTTAAACTTTATTTATTGTTTTGAGCTTTATTTACAGCTTTTCATTTATTTAGTTTTGAGCTCTCTTCAATTCTATTTTAGTCCAGTCTTTTCTATTCCATTATTACATTTGTTTTTTTTTTTTTAGTTTTGTTTGTTTGTGTTCTATTTTTGCCTATTTATTTTTGTTTTGAGCTTTATTTACAATATTTGTTTTGCATAGTATTCTATTCTTTTTTATGCCATTTTAGTCATCTTTTCTATTCCATTGTTATATTCTCACCTGTTTGTTTTTTGTTTAGTTTTGTTTGTTCTAAACTTTATGTATTGTTTTGAGCTTTATTTACAGTATTTTGTTTTGAACTCTTCTATTCTATTTTAGTCTATTATTTTCTATTCCATTGATACATTCTGTTCTGTTCTGTTTTTTTTTGTTTTGTTTTGTTTTGTTTCATTTTGTTTATGTTCTATTCTTGCCTATTTCTTTTTTTAGCTTTATTTACAGTATTTTGTACTGCAGTCTATTCTATTCTATTCTATTCTATTCTATTCTATTCTATTCTATTCTTTTTCATTCCATTTTAGTCTAGTGTTTTCTATTCTATTGGTATATTCTATTCCATTTGTTTTTGTTTTTGTTTTGTTCATGTTCTGTTCTTGCCTATTTCTTTTGTTTTGAGATTTATTTACAGTGTTTTGTTTTGCATTATATTCTATTCTTTTTCATTCCATTTTAGTCTAGTCTTTTCTATTTCATTGGTATATTTTATTCCATTTGTTTTTTATTTAATTTTTTTGTTTTGTTTATGTTCTGTTCTTGCCTATTTCTAGTTTTGAGATTTATTTACATTATTTTATTTTGCATTCTATTCTATTCTATTCTATTCTATTCTATTATTTCTCATTCCATTTTAATCTAGTCTTTTTTATTACATTGTTGTATTCTTTTTTGCTTGTTTGTGCTCTATTCTCTCCTGTTTATTTTTTTAGGCTTTATGTGCCATATTTTAGTCTAATTTTGTACTCCATTGTTACATTCTGTTCCAATTGTTTTAGTTTTGTTGTTTGTTTGTTTGAGCTCTATTCTCTATTTATAAAGTTTTGTGCTCTATCCTATTCTAGTCTTTTCTATTCCATTGTTACGTTGTTCCATTTGTTTTTATTTGTGTTTTTTGTTTGTTTGTTTGTTTGTGTTCTGTTCTCTCCTATTTATTTTGTTTTAAACTTTATTCACAATATTTTGTTTTGTTTTGATTCTATTCTATTTGCTTTGTGGTTCTGTTCTGTTCTGTTGCTATATTCCAGTGTTCTTTTCTATTTGACTTATTGTATTTTGCTCTCTTCTACTTTAATTCTTTTCTGTTTGACTCATGTAATTAATTTCAGTCAAGCGCTAAACATCAAACTCAGCGCACCTACATTAGCATGTGCACTGATTGGTTTAATTACTATGTGGACAAGCATCCGCAGACAATCTCCACTCAAGCGTATTCTCAAGGTGAATGCCGAGGGCAGCCTGTTCTAATATTAGCATTGTAAAACAAGACTAAAACGCCGTTTACGTGCATACACAGGGAACTTGATGCAAATCTCTCTCTAACTCTCTGCGTATTAAGTATGCAGGATAATGGCCATATTCTTCACCATCAATCAGCGGTGGAGATTTATGGTCTCCATACGCCCCGGGCTCAAACGTATTGTGCGGCTAATATGACTGTATTCTCTGACTCCTAAGAGGATTGCAAGTTTTTTGTTCCCTGTTGTCTCATCTAGAGGAATTAGGGATGAGCAATGATGCCTGGTTGTTTTCCACTGTTTTTCATCAGCGCTTCTGAATACTCTTCCGTGTCCCTTTAGGATATCAACATTGCAAAATAGCATTTCCCTGCTTCCCTGTAGAGCTGTAATGTTGTACAATGCCAATTTCCATTGCATTCCTGACAGAAAACGAAAGTGAAAAATGCCACGCTTTTCTGCATTCTTCTGGTCATTCAATATGACTCCATTGCCAAATACAGCAATGCGTCTCGCCAAATATGATTGTGCGTATTTCATGGCTGAAATCAGTCTAAGCCTGTATTATTGCATGACAGCAATTCTGAAAATTGAGATGTCAGTCTGAAAAAGCGTGTTTTTGTCTCTCTGTGATCTATAAGTGCCAGCAACGTCTGTTCAACCTTGTCTGAATCAACACGCTGTCCCTACAGCCGCAGTATAAAATCACCTCGTTGTGCGCTAATCTGGGCTCAACCAGTCAACCAGTCATTCTGCCTAATGGCTTTTAAAAGCATTATTGTGCCTGCATTCTAGCCTGGCACGAAGTGGCATATACATAAGCTAGCTGGCACGAGTGACATCAAAATTGAATGAAGAGGCCAAAGAATATGTCATTCTCCTGGCTGAATGAGGTTTAGACTAGCAGGCGGTCTGCCAGTGGACTGCGGCCTCATTGCCAGAGCTTGTTTAGAACATAATAATCCCTTCCCATATGTCTGTAAGATTACACTCTCACTCGCTTCAGCCCAGTGCGAATTGATTTGATGCATGCATGTACCCAGAACAATTTTTTAAAAATTTTTTTATAAAGAATATTTGTATACTCTTCATGATGTTAATTTGAACAATATGTCATAATTAAGTCAAAATGGACTCAAGGTTGTCCTGTGTTGTGAATATATTTAAAGGATGTTGAAATGCAGATGACTCTGTGCAACTCCTTTAGTCAAACTATATTCAAAATTTAGTGTTATCCTAAATATAAAAATGTTAAAGAGACAAATTAATTTGTTTTATTAATTTATTAATAAATTTGTCTTTCTTTTCACTAGCAGATATAGTCCCTGATAATAAAATAAAATAAAATAAAATAAAATAAAATAAAATAAAATAAAATAAAATAAAATAAAATAAAATAAAATAAAACTAAAATGTTGTTATGAATAACAACAATGTTATTCAGTGGATGTTGAGTGTCTGTTTTAATATATTGTATATTAAGACAGAATATTACAAGAAAAAGTGTTGAATATTAATTTTTATGAATGTAATTGATTAAATTAAAGTTGTTGTTTTTTTATCTGTATCAAATTCATCCTTCCATTAGAAGATATAGTTCATAATAAACAAATAATAAATAAAATAAAACTAAATAAAAAAATAAAATAAAAAATGAAATAAAATTTAAAAAAAATAAAATGTTGTTATGAATATTAACAATGTTATTCAGTGGATGTTGAATGTCTGTTTTAATATATTGTATATATAATTTAAGAAAGAATATTGGAAGAAAAATTGTTGAATGTTATCTTTTATGAGTTTTTATTATTATTATTATTATTATTATTATTATTATTTGTATCAAATTCATCCTTCCACTAGGAGATATAGTCCCTAATAAACAAATAATGAATAAAATAAAACAAAATAAAAAATAAAATAAAATAAAACAAAGTAAAATAATAAATTAACAAAATTAAATAATGAATAAGAGAATGTTACTCAATGGGTGTTGAGCATCCATTTTAATATATAGGAACAGAATATTGGAACCTGTAGTGTTGAATATGAATTTTAATGAGTTATATTAAGAAAATAATTATATATATATATATATATATATATATGTGTGTGTGTGTGTGTGTGTGTGTGTGTGTGTGTGTGTATGTATGTATCAGATTCATCCTCTCATTAGAATATATAGTCCCGCATAAACAAATAGAGTAAAATAAAATATTCAATGAGTGTTGAGCATCTATTTTAATGTGTCATGTATATTCTGTATATTTTAGGACAGAATATTGGAAGACAAAAAAACATTAGTGTTAAATATGAATTCTTATGAGGTTTATTAATATATGTTATTAATTACAAGTTGCTAATTTTTATATCTGTGTGACTGACCTTGTCTTGTCAAATCTCTATATATAAAAATATATAGTGAAACAACAAACCTAATGTGACAATACACTCATGTATATTCCTGAATATACGTACATATTTCTATCCATTTTCCCCTCATTTCCTATTCTCCCTTGCATCTGTGATTTATTACATCGAGTTTATTTATGATTATGTTTTGAATCATAAATAAAGCCTAAAAATGTACAGATGACTCAGTATGACTCAGTGCCCCTGCAAACATGTTTTGAAGGTGAGGTGTAATTGCTTTGGAAATTCGGGAATAATACGCAGCGAGTTTTCTGACGCCCCCTAGCGCCAAATGATCTCATACTCCTTTATTAACTTTAAAGTGCTGCAGTATGACTCAGCGACCCCCTCTTGTGGTCAAATAAGAGGTTTCCCATTAAAAAGTAACCATCAGCTAAAAAAAGCATCCATTATGTATTTATCTGGCTTGTTATTAATTGCATGTGTGGTTTAGCTATATGGTCATATTAAAAGACTCCCATGTGCAGCTACATTTTCAGAAACAAGAATAGTTCACTGTGCAATATCCTGGAGTGCCATTTATTTCTTTTTGTCCCATTCCTTCTCATCCCCTTTGTGTTTTTCTGTTCTCTGCATGATAAACTGATTATTCCCCTGTCCTTTTTCCAACTGTTGTGATCCTGACTCCTGTCCCCTGCTCTTTCCTTACGTGTGTTTGTGTCTGTCGCTCTCGCCGTGTGTCAGATGTATCCAGGACTGCAGATTTCCCATGTGGAAGAGGCCTCATCTCCAGCAACTATCCCAGGCTGGTGTAAGAAAGGCTGGGGTCACTGTCAGACCCGCTCCTTCATTGTCGTGCCCTACCGTTGCCTGGGTGAGTCAAAAATACACCCTGAACAGTTTATAATACAGAAATCCCATCAAAAATACAATATAGACCAAATTTAAACAGTAATATTACATGTAGTTCAATCAATCATGTAAACATATACACATAACTATTATTTTAAGAATGAATTGTGAATGTACATTAGTTTTTGAAATTCCTAAGCATTATTTTGTAGTACACTGTATTCTGCAGTGCCTCACAAGCATGTTATATCACAAGCAAAAATATATAAATAAATCATAAATCTGTTGGCTCAGTACTAATGTTGATGAATATGTAATGCTTGTGCAGCTGTTTGGCTCTGAGGGGCTTTTGTCCTTGGTTTTTGCTCACATACTGCACATATTTTAAATTCCCACTTCTTATATTCCTTTATTTGCAACATCAGCTCATGTGGGCATTTTCAGAAATGCTAACGCCACTTTTTTATCACCAGTATTGTCTACCTTATTTCTCATTATATTTTCTTTGAATTTATTTATATATCTCGGTCATTATCATAATTACATTATTGTTTAAAAGTATGGGATCTGTAGAATTTATTAACGTTTTTGAGAGAATTCTCTTGTGCCGACCAAGTCTGTATTTATTTGATCAAAATACAGTAAAAAGTGACATTGTGTGGAATATTATTACAAATTAAAATAGCTGTTTTCTGTTTGAATATATTTTAAAATGTAATTTATTTCTGTGATGTAAAGCTGTTTTTTTTTTTTTTTTTAGCAGCCATTACTTCAGTCTTTAGTGTCACATGATCCTTCATGAATCATTCCGAATTATTAATTATTATTATCAAAGTTGAAACTGTGAAAGCCTATTTCTGCCCTGGAATAAAAAAATTAAAAACGTTAATTGCAAATAAGGTCATTTATCTCACAATTCTGACTTTTTTCTCACAATTCTGTGTTTAAATCTCACAATTTGTACTTTTTTTTTTTTTTTTTCGCAAATTTGCAAGATATAAAGTCATATAAAATTGGAGTTCTAAGAAGTATTATTATTATTATTATTATTATTAATATTATTATTTTGTGACAGAAAACAAAACAGAATTGCGAGATGTAAACTCAGAATTCAGAGGGAAAACATCAGAATTCTTGCAGATTTATAGTTTATAAGCAAGTTTATATCTTTATAAACTGAGAATTTATATCTTGCAAATTTTTCTCAGAATTGCCAGAAATAAAGTATGAATTGTGAGATAAAAAGTCACAATTACCTTTTTTGCTTATTATCATTTTTAAATTCCATGGCTTCTGTAGAAAACATTTCTGCTGCTTTATTTTTTATTTTTTTGTGGAAACCGTGATATATTTTTTCAAGATACCTTGAAATAGAAAGTTCAACAGAATATAATTTAATTTAAATTTAATTATTTTATATATCTTAATTTACTTTAACTTTAATTTAATGTATCTTTTCTAAATAAAATTATTCATTCTTTAAAAAAATAAAAATAAATCTTACTGGCTCCAAACTGTTGAACAGTAATATACATCCTTTATAAATAATGTTATGGTTTTTTTTTTTTGCTGGGTTTTTTTTGTTTTTGTTTTTTTGACCCTGTGTAATTGCCTCTCTGTTTGTCTCTCAGTGGGTGAGTATGTCAGCGAAGCACTCTTGGTTCCGGATCGTTGCCGTTTCTTACACCAGGAGCAGATGGATTCTTGCGAGAGCTATGTGTACTGGCACAACATCGCCAAAGAGGTAAATAATAAAAGCTCACAAAATTACAACCTGGAAAAGTATTAGAACTGGAATTCAACTTTAATAGCTTCACATCTTTAATGGTTAATCTGATGCCAGTGAAATTGCAGTCCCCGCTGTGATCTATGATCTTCTATTCTCATTTCCTCTCTGCACTATCACCAGTATCTCCTGGTACTTAAAGTTTTCCCATTTGAATTTTGTAGGTCATTTCACCCTGACACGTACACGCAATTACAAAAAGATTAAAAAAGAAATAATGCACTTCAAAGTTTCTAAAGCACTGCCGCAGTCATTCATCTTTTGCCCTGCTCATTAGGCTTGCACAGCTGACAGTCTGGAGCTGCATAGTTATGGGATGTTGTTGCCGTGCGGTGACCGTTTCCGTGGGGTGGAGTACGTCTGTTGCCCCGGTAGGGCAGGATTGAGTGGACGAGGAGAGACGGAGACTACAGACGCTGTACAAGGAGAAACAACACCCTTCGTGTCCATGGCTGGAGAAAAAGTGGTCACCAGGTAAAGAACTTTTGTAGTCTGTTACACTCTCAGAATAAAGGTACACAATTTCTGGCTCCTACTATTGATTTTTTTAGCACTTTTAAGGAATAAATTCAGTTACTTTACCAAATGATAAGATTTCAATAATACATATAAAGTAATTCTTACAAAACATCTCCTAATTTAACTCATTTTAGTCTCAGAGTTGCTGTAGTTGTAAGCTGTATGTGACTGATTCATTAAAAAGAATCAGCTCATATGAGTCACTTGTTTTGGACTTCATTTGTTATTTGTTCAAGAATCAGACTGCACAGGTTAGGACGTACGTTTGATTTACTAAAAAGAATTAGCTCATTAATGTCATTCGTTCAGGAATCAGTTTATACTCATTATGATGTATGTTTTTGATTTAACTAAAACCTAACTGACTTTGAAAATCAGATTGCACTGTATGTGATTCACTAAAAAGAATACTCTCAAATGAGTCATTCGTTCAGGAATCAGTCTACACTAATTGCATTGTATGTGTTTAATTCACTAAAAATAATTAACTCATGTAAGTCACTCATTTCTTAATCAGTCCATACTGATTGCGCTGTATGTGTTTGGTTCTCTGAAAAGAGCTGAGTCATTTGTTCAGGAATCAGACTACACTGGTTGTGCTGTATGTTTGATTCACTAAAACGAACCGCCTCATAAGAGTCACTTGTTTGAGAATCAGACTACACTGGTGGTCTGTATGTTTTTGATTCATTTGTTACCTGTATGTTTTTGATTCATTAAAAAGAACTGGCTGATATGACTAATTTGTTCAAGAATCAGACTAAACTGGTTGCATTGAATGTTTGATTCACTAAACAGAATCAGTGCAGTAATTTGTACAGGAATCAGGCTATGTTGGTTGCACTGTATGTGTTTGATTCACTAAAAAGAATCACCTAATAAAAGTGAAATCAGACTACATTGGTGTATCTGTATGTTTTTGATCAATTTTTTACCTGTATGTTTTTGATTCATTAAAAAGAACCAGTTCAAATGAGTAATTTGTTCAAGAGTCAGACTACACTAGTTGTTCTGAATGTTTGATTCACTGAATGGAATCAGCTCAGAGTGATTTATACGGGAATCAGGCAACATTGGTTCCATTGTATGTTTGATTCACTAAAATGAATCATCTTATAAGACTCATTCCTTTGAGAATCAGACTATACTGGTTGCACCTTGACATACAATTAACTCTAAAACCAATTCTCTCTAAAATCCTTCCCACTCGATCAGTGTGAAAACGACACCACCCACTCCCAGTCCCTCTCCTGAGACGGACATCGAGGAAGACGACATGGAGGAGGAAGAAGAAGAAGTAGTGGAGGAAGAAGCAGAGGAAGAAGACGAGGAGGAAGAGGAAGGCAATGATGAAGAGGCAGCTGAGGTAGAGGAAGCTGAGGAGGAGGAAGCAGCAACGACGGTGAAAGACCAAGAGGAGTATGAGTATCCAATCGACTCTCATTTCCAAGGCCAAGACTACATGGACAACTTCTACTACGACAAGAACCTCCAGACTGCCAAAGCCTCCACCCAACCTCAAACTCGGCTGGACAACCGTAAGTATTACTGATGTTTCAAGTGTCAGGAGTCATAAATTGTCTCTCTCACACACAGAGACACTCAGCAGAGGTTAAGCAGGATGCACAAGGTTAAACGACATTGCATTTTTAATGCTTCCTTTTTAACTCCCTCTCATATAGAGATTTAAGTTAACACACTGCTGGGATTGATGCTACTTCAGTCTCACTGAGCTGTAGTGATCCTACCTTCCCTTTTGATAGAGTAATTGATTGAATAATCACTGATTGGTGCTTAATTAACTCCCTTTCTCTCTTGTCGGTAGTGCCCACTCCTCGTCCTACAGATGGTGTGGATGTTTACTTCGAGATGCCGGGCGATGACAGTGAACATGCAAACTTTCTACGTGCCAAGTTGGATCTGGAGGAACGGCGGATGAAACGCATCAATGAGGTGAGGAAAGCGGGACTTTTTATGTGTGCCTATAAGATCTTATGTGACCTATGAGTGTTTAAGAGGGAATCATGACTTTATTTGTGCATGCAGATCATGAAGGAATGGGCAGAGGCAGACAACCAATCAAAGAACCTGCCCAAATCAGACCGCCAGGCACTGAACGAGGTAATGAAATCAATTAATTAATGAATTGTGTTTTTGAATACTTTTATTAAGTATGAATGCATTAAATTGATTTAACATGAATGAAGACATGTATAATGTTATAAAACATCTGAAATATGTATCACAGTTTTCACAAAAATATGAAGCAGCACAACTTTTTCTGCATGAATAATAATAGCAAATATTTCTTGAATAATTTTTGAATGTTACACTAAAGATTAGAGCAGTGTTTCTCAACTGGTGGGTCGTTTCCATAACCCAAAAATATTTTCACTTTGTGTCATTTTGTATATGTTTAAATGACTGTGGTGGCTTATACCAACTTAATTGTATTAACAAAAACTAATTTGGGACTGCTATTTAATAGCTTTACCTTATAGGCTGTTTATTCAGTATTAGTCATATTCATAGTCTTAACTTAATTTTTGTGAAATAAATTAGCTTTGTCTTTGTTTTTTAGCAAATTATATATATATATATATATATATATGTATGTGTGTGTGTGTGTGTGTGTGTGTGTGTGTGTGTGTATGTATATGTATAGTGGGTCGTGGCTTGATGACTATGGGAAAACATGGGTTCCAAGGCCAAACCAGTTGAGAACCACTGGATTAGAGTAATGGCTGCTAAAAATTCAGCTTTGCATCCAGAAATAAACTACACTTTAAAATATAAACAAAAACAAGAATAGAAAACAGTTATTTTGAATTGTAAATAATATGTGTATTATTTCAAATTAATGCAGCCTTGGTGAGCTTAAGAAACTTTTCCAAACAAACAAACTTCCAGTAGTGTATGGTACCTATTCTATTCATATTCTACACTTTTGTGACATTTAATTTTTTTTCTCCTTCTTGAACCAAGAACAGTCGTAATTTACTTTCTCATGACTCATGATCTTATGACTGACCCTTAGATTTAAATAGACTATGTATTATCTGCTTGAATAGTCTGATTATGGAAGTAAAATGGGTTCCACATAAAGTAAATAAAGGTTATAGCAACAATAGCAAATAATGATGTTTTCTTGAGGGTGAACTTGATTTTTATCCTTCACATCCTGATAAAAAAAAATCATCAAAAGTGGACAAACTTGCATTCAGATCTTTTTGTTATAGAAATGGCCACTTTTTTCACTCCAGTCAATCCCATTGAATAAAAGTCCCATCCTGCCTTTTTTCTTGTTAATTATCCTTGCGCCATTTAAAATGTAATTACTGTGACTATTCTCACAAATTTCTCTCCCTTTCTCTCTCTTTCCCAGCACTTCCAGTCTGTTTTACAGACCCTCGAGGAGCAGGTAGCGGGTGAGAGGCAGAGGCTGGTGGAGACGCACCTGGCCCGCGTTGTTGCCACCCTGAATAACAACCGTAGACTGGCTCTGGAGAGCTATCTGAGCGCTGTGCAGAGCGACCCTCCACAGGTCTGTCCTTACGGAGAACTGCTACGAGAATATTAACACAATACAATATTTGCAATTTGCAAACAATATCTTTTTTCATCCAAAGTGACTTAAAATTGCTTTCAAGGTACCACTTTGTCAGTTCTTGCTTTCCCTGGGAATCGAACCTGTGATCAAGCAATCAAGCATTGGCTTGCTTGGCTTGCTTATCCTCTCATAGCTGATAGTTCATGGAATACAGTAAATACTGTGTTTCTAATTTGCTACCAGTCTCTTTTTGACATAATTTCTCTTTCTCCTACTCTCTCACAGCCGGACCGTGTGCTTCAGGCACTGAAGCGTTATATGGCCGCAGAGCAGAAGGACAGACGACACACTCTACGTCATTATCAGCACATTGAGTCTGCCGACCCCCAGAAAGCTGAGCAGATGAAATTCCAGGTTTGAAACACACCCAGATCTGTTTTACAACTGATGTACAACTTTAGCACTTTACAATAAGATCTGATTCATTAACATTAATTTAACATTTTAACATTAGCAATCAATTTGCAGTGCAAAAATATTAACAGATGTAACCATTGATTTTAAAAATGTTGAAATTAACATGTACTAATAAATTCTGCAGAAGTATTGTTCATTGTTAGTCCATGCTATGTCCTTAACTAATGTCCTAAACAATTTAAACCTGGTATTTATTTATCACTGCATCCTAACCAGTCCCAACTGGACAAGTTTACTTGACAAATATTTTTTTCTGTCTGCACTTACCAAAAAAAAAAAAAAAGTGATGTTATATAAATGTAGTAGAAGTTGTAGTAGTAGTAATAATAATAATCAAAATGATAGATAAAATAATTATAACAATAATGATGAGAATTATTATTATTAAATAAATCTTCATTAATTATTATCATGATCATTATTTGTATTATTATTAAATCATAATAGCCTATCAGAACATATGTGATTTGTAATATATTGTTGTGAGAAGCAGAATTTTGGACAAATAAGATTTTAGTGTAGGTGGAGCCTACCAAGCACAGCATGACAGGAAAACAAACCAAAATGTCTTGCTGCTCATTGTAGACATGTCTGTCTGCTTAATGCAGAATGAAAAGGATGAGATGTTTTGCTTGGTCATGTCAAATAATGCAAAAATCAATGAAAAACTAATTTCATATCTGTTTGAAGGTGTATACACATCTGCATGTGATTGAAGAGAGAATGAACCAGAGCCTGGCTCTGCTCTACAAAGTCCCCGGCCTGGCTGAGAAACTTCATGATGAAATCCGTAAGATGTGTTTTTGTGAATACTGTGTTGCCTCAAAGTCAAAAAGTTCTCAAAATCATTAATTGAACCTGTGTGTCTCTGCAGAGGAGTTGGTGAGAACAGAGAGGGGGGACATCAGCGAGCTCATGACCACTTCCTTTTCTGAGACGCGCACCACTGAAGAGCTGCTTCCTGCCGAGAGCGAAGAAGAGCGAGATGATGAGGAGGAAGAAGACAGAGCTTTCCAGAATCGCCCCTACCCACCACACATCGGTACAACAACCACACATATACAAAACACATGCATTATGAAGAAGGAAATGGAGATTAACACAAAAAATCTTGAACATGTCAACAATCTGAAAATACTAACCATCCTTTATCCTATTCCTTTTATCTTTTTAATTTTTCGGAATGTAGACCCCCAGCCTAACGAAAAGAAAGGTAAATCCTGCTGTGATCACACTTCCTGTAATATCATTTTCATACTATAGTTTTTTCATATATTTTATATTATTATTATAATTATTATATATATATATATATATATATATATATATATATATATATATTTATTTATTTGTGTGTGTGTGTGTTATATATTTATTTATTTATAGTTATATATTTATATTTCTGTATGTCCACAGTTTCATCAGTGGATGAGTATGACTACACCACCTCTGAGAGAGGACCAACTTATGAATACGAGGAGAAGGTTAGGTCAAATTCTGACACAAAATATCACATTTACATGTGAATGTACAGTATTCTCAGCATGTGCTGTCTTACCAACGTGACTTAGCTTTAAAATGAAATACATGCTTAGTACTTACTGAATACTGCATAGTATACACTATTTACATACTACCTACTTAGTTCACATATAAAACTGTAGTTATGCTGCATTGTTGTCACGTGACCTTACTATGATGCAAGTCAGGTAGGGCTGCACGATTTGGGGAAAAAAATCTAATTGCAATATTACTGATAAAAATTTTTAAAATTTGCTTTGTGATTTTATAGGGCCGCAAATTTTGTCCAGAAATGTGATTATATATGTAATTATCTAATAATAAAATTTATTATTATTATTATTATTAAATACAAATATTATAATTGTAATAATAATAAATAATAATAGTTAATATCATAATCATCATCATTATTTTTATTATTATTAATGCTGATCTGAAGACAGTATGGGATTTCTGCAGTTTGACCACTAGATGGCATCATCTGGAGTTGAATGAGTTGAGATGATATTTCCCCAAGTACAAAAAAATATTTCAGACTTTTTTTTTTTTTTTTTTTTTTTAATTATTCAGTACTTGTAAGTAGCAAGCTTGGGTTGAATTTAAAATGATTTTCTTATCACATGATTAAATGATTAAATGTTCGTGTGTTCTTCCAGATCAACACCTCAGTAGAGCTGAAGCAGGTGGTCTACAAGTCTCCAGGAATCCAGAGAGATGAGCTGGTGAGCATTTTAAGCCCTTCGTTTGTGAATTCATTTCTTTTGTGAAGTCTAATGTTGTTTTCTTTGTTTAGCTCTTTAATGTACCAAATATTTCTCAGTGTACTTTTAAGCATAAGCTTAGATGCGAAGCCATTATGACACTTAACTAAATGTTATTATATGCTTAGTTGAGCTCTGACAGATACAAACAAACATGGATTAAATAGGATGCATTTGGAGAACATGGAAAAGATGAATTTCCATCTTAAGCAAATAAAGTTAGGTGCCCTTAGGTGCTGATTTGGTTCTTGTATTGTACTGAATGTAAAACTCAATGCCTCATTGTTTTCTATCACAGCAGCCGGACGTTTTGGAGACGTTTAACCATGGGGCAATGGTGGGGCTGCTGGTGGTTGCCGTGGCTGTCGCAATGGTGATGGTCATCAGCTTGTTGTTAGTCCGCCGTAAGCCGTATGGAACCATCAGTCATGGCATAGTGGAGGTGAAGTTCGTCTGAGGATCACTACTGACATTTGTGTGTTTGTATTTGAAGCAGAAAGTCCAAGAAACAGGGTCAAACCCTGACTCAAAATGGCTTCTGGCTGATGTTTATGGTTTTTATAGTATGATAGCCTAACTCAAATACATCATGACCCATTTAAGTACCTTATATTTGGCTATAACACAAGGAAGTAACAACCAACCCCTGAAGCAGTTTCCTGCTGATATCTGTTTTGACATCTAGCCATTTGATATCTAATCTGATATTTTGATTTGATAGGGAAAAAAGCATAACAGGAAAAGTCAAGTCATGAAACTGAATTTAATATTTAATTAAAAAGTTATGTACATGTTGTAAATACAGTGTTCTGCCAACTAGTATCTGATAATTAATGCAAGTTTCAGATCACAAAACTAGTTCCTTTTATATGTGAAACTTGAATCATATGAACAATAAATAACATCCTTGGGGTTTCTTTTTCAATAATTGCATGACTCTTCACCCAATAAATAATTAAGTGGACATGAAATAAAGATTTGAGTTGAAATTATTTTGTAGAGACAGTGGACTGTTTCTGCTTCAGAGCAAAAAATAAAAAAGATAACTGAAATAGTTTTTAAAAAAAAAGTTGCATTTTTGTAATCTATAGCTGCAGTTATGAGATATAAAACTGCAGTTTTGAGAAAGAGTTGTGAGATATAAAGTTGTAATTGCAGATCAAGTCTCAATCAGTAGATATAAAGAGATAAGAGGTTCTACTCAAAAATCTGACAATAAAGTTTTGGATCATGAATGAAGAAGAGACAGGGTGGAGATAAAGAGCCTTTTTAAGTCTTATTAATGTTGTTTACTAGTCAAATGTCAGATGAGAAATACCGAAGTGGCCAAAAATACAGAAATCACAACTACATATATCTCCCTTTCTGCCTGCCCAAGCATTGGCATACTTCCCAGTTCCCGGGTGCACCATCTACTTGTTTATCAGTTCTTAACAGAAACATAGGACGTAGTTCAGCCTTGCATATAAAACTGTTTATATGTTACACAGTATAAGAAGAATAAAGACTGGAAATATTAAAAACATATATGAGCCAGTTTAGATCAGTTTAGATGGTATGCCCTTATATGAATTAATGTTATATGATATTATAATGATGGTAGATAATCATTATGCACAAATAATTGACCGAATCAAGCATGTACGCAATGGAAAATGATGCTATCTATATATTTGAATGCATATAGTGTATGGAATCACAAAACATTCTCAAGATATTCTTTTTTTTTTTTTTTTCATAAAACATTTTTCATAAGACTTTTTTTCTTGTGAAAAAAGCAAAGAATAATTCAAATACTTTTAAAAAAAAAGTTCTTAAAATTCACTGTAAATAGCCTCTTGACATTTGGATGGCCTCACACTTTGACCTACAATATAATAGTAGCCACATATTAAATTTTACTATTACAGTATTGTACTTGTATAATTTAGCATTCTTTAGCATTCTAGATGGAAAGACCATCAAAAAAATGGAAATAATTAAAAAAAAAAAAAATGTATTGCAAGGTGCTTTCTATTGCAAAAGAGAAAAATATTAACAGATTTATCAAGGATTTATTAAAGATTTATCAGTGTTAAACTATTGCATATATTAGAATTTTCTTTTTCTTTTCTTTTTTTCTCTACATTTCTTGCATTTGTATACAGGCTGGCCACACATAACACAAGTCTCTAATCTTGTTAAATTTTATAAAGTTTTTCCATATGGGAAGCCTGCTCAAAAATGCCTGCCTTAACGATCTCAGATTTGCTCACGGCCAGTGTGTTATAATGTTTCCGTTCATTAATTTTTCCCATTTAATTTCACTTATGCTCCATTCTAAGCGATTCTTTCCCCATCTCCCCGTCTCTTTCCCAGCAGGTCGACCCCATGCTGACCCCCGAGGAGAGACAGCTGAACAAGATGCAGAATCACGGCTATGAAAACCCCACTTACAAATTCTTCGAGCAAATGAACTGAGGAGGGCTCAGCAGTCTCAAGGCCATGCCCTCCTCTCTCGCCTCCCGTTTTTCGATTGGGGTTTCCACTGCAACCCCCTCTCCCTCGTCCTGTATGTATGTCTATATGACCGATGTTCAAAATGTACAACAAACCCGGCACGCAAATAGGGAGTTTGTAGTAAAACATTTGCATACTACTCTCTCATCAGGGAGAGACACTAATAAGAGAATCCGCAGAGCACCGAAAGCTCCTTTATCCCCCGGTTTTTGCTTTCGTTCATGAGGGTGTGGCCGCGCCGAGCATGTTCGGCCCTTTTAAAATCTTGGAATAGCATCACACTTTCTTTCCAAATGAATTACGTGTTTCAAAGATGCTAAACATGTTCAATCTGAGTGCTTTGTTTTGTCGTTTCTATTTTCAAAGCAGAGTTTATTTCATGGTGAAACTGTGATATGAATGATATATTTTTGAGTTCACCGGAAGATGTTTTGACCCTCTAAGACGACTTAGTTATAGATTCGAATCATTTTAGACTGCTAGTTTCATTCTGTTTGACTTCAGACATACAACGAACGAGGTTTGTATTCACGTACAACTCATCTGTCGGACATTCTGGTAGATTGTTAGTCTCAAATCACACCGTAAGAAACTGAATCAGTGTTTTAAATGTACCACGAACGTTCATCGAACAATACTACCCGAAAGCTTAGAATATTTTTCTGGTATTGCTTCTTTAAAAGTCAATTCTAAGTAATCTGAAGTCCATACGCATAAAGAAAAGCATGCAAAATTTGGTGTATGATGCTATAACGTACTTGTGTTGGTCCTGTTTCTTGCTTTTTGATAAAAATTAAAATATCACAGTGCAACAATGACGTGTACATAACTAAAGACGTAACTCGAATAGATGTTTCTATCATTAATTTGTATCAATGCAACGTGTGGACGTAAAGATGACCTTGTGCTGCTCACACAGAGAACGAAACATTTCCTAACATGGCTGAATGAAAACGGACTGTTGTATAAACCAGCACAAGAAAATGACACAGTAATTCCTGACTGAATGTATCTTCGGTAGACATTTAGGCTCCATTCACTTTCCTCCTAACACACCGCGGCGGTTAGAGCGTAGGTTAGTTAGCTTAGCTAATCGCTCCGTTTTCATACAGTAGTTGATTTAACTGTCGAGGGTTTGTGTTGCGTAACTGAAACTAATGTCACCTCCGAAACGTGGTAAACAACTTTGACAAGATGTGATTCCAGAACTGGTTTAAGTTTCTGTACATGTGTCACTACGTCTTGAAAATCAAGTTTGTTTTTTTAATATTAGAGGGTTCTAGAGTTGTCTGTCTAATGCATTTCTGTTCTAGTTCATGATAGAAATTTTAAATAAAATTTTTGGGTGTCTGTCACTGTGACACAAATAATGTAAACGCAACAATTACTGTTAGCCTGTTGTAGAAAGGACATGTCTTGCTCTAAATCTTTTTATTAGTAGAACAAACAGGTTTTTGAGAAGGATACGGCATCATCCTGTGTTTATATATTACATGACATATCAGCAGAAGTTAAACCAAAATGTACGTTTGTGTTTATCATTACTTCAGTCCAAAACAACATTTTTATACCAAACCAAACTCTGTCCTGTGAAATCCTAGCTCATATTTATTTTAGACAACAAATATACAGATTTTTTCTGCATTAAGACACATCAAACCATATGACCTTTGTTCTGCTACATTTTGAACATACCTAAACTGAAACCAAACCACAGACAAAGCTTGTTTAACCCAAGCGACAACTTCCCTCTCTCTCTCGTGAAACCAACACGGAAGTGACTAAAACTGCAATTCATCGACTGGCCGCTAGAAGCTGGCTCCAAAAGGGAGTCAGTCCCATAGACGTCCCATGTTAAAATGCCCAAATTTACATCAGAAAAAAAATGTTTACAGCCTGGTACAAAAAGTGATTTTGGTCTATATAGCTAATTTTGCCCTTCATGACAACTGTGAGGGGGATGAATTTTTTTATAACTCATCCATTTAAATTATATTAAGCCTTAAAGTTCTGCATAATTAATGGCGTGGCCACTTGAGTGACAGGTAGAGTGCCGCTTCTGTCGCCACCTTCGAGCTAGACGGGCGTGGTTTCAGCAACCAGCTCCCGCCTCTTTGCCCATTTTCGATTATCCGGGAGTGACGTGCTGCCAAGATGGCGATGGCCGGCTCCGCCTACTTTGAGCTTCAAAAACGCTCTTCAGAAACCTACGGGTAACGTCACGGACAGTACGTCCATGTTTTTATACAGTCTATGGTTTAACTACACATTTCTGAAACATTTGATTAGACGGAAGCTTCTCGAGGCATACTAGTTCTTTTTAAGGCATCATTAGATTCATAAATCCTCATTTAGACCTCTCCAAGTTAGACTGGCTTAATTCAACACATTGCACCAGAGCTCATGGCACTTAAAGCAAAATATGGATGGCATACTGTTGTTTTGATCCCTCTGATGTGCATTTATGAATTGTAATGAGTTAAAATTGTGGTTTGATGCTCTAATTTAGGACTCATATAGATTTCGTACCAGCATCAGGCAGATTTAGGACAGCGTATTCAATAGGGATTGAATTTAAGTTTATATGTGTCTTCTCTTGGTTCAGATGATCCTTTCCTCTTTTATCCTGAACCAATAGAAATGTAAACAAATTTACAGATGTTTTAACTGCTGCATTATTGCCTTTTTCAATGCTGTGTTTTGGATGTAATTATATGTATTTTTTATTTAAGTCAATATTAATTGGAGGTCATTTGCTATATAGATTTGGACTGTAAACACTGAAAAGGTCTCATGCTTGAAAACTAATCTTATTAACTGAGAGCACAACTGTATCCAGACTGATTCATTTGTGTCCATTCATCAGTACTTCAAATTGTTTCCTTGTCTTGCTGAAGAATCAATTAAGTGAAGGTTAAGATGGAAATTTAGTCTACATAATGTGATGAACATCCTATACACCCCAGTTTTATCTTTCAAATAACTAGCATCCATTGAAGATACAGCTTATGTAAAATAATTGGTTACTTTAAAAGTAAAGATGTAATCTGGTGAACTGGTGCTTTAAGGAACTCGTCATTAAGCTACTGAAACCAATGCAATGAAGTAAGCTGTTCTCAAATTGGTTCTGAATTTCACCAAAGACATGTTCTGGATATGACTGGAAGGCCAAATAATGTGTAGTATTTTTAATTGACGTATTATAAGAGCAAGCAACCTGTGAACTGATCTGGCTTGTTGTACTAGCATTAAAATGACAATAAAATTATAAATGACCCACACAATTTGACTCTCGCTTTTAATTTTTTGAAAAGTAGGCATTATTGTAAACAGCATCATCCAGTCAGGGAGTCATTTTTAGCAAAAAAAATGAAACCAGTTATGTCAGGTCAAATTATTTGAATCCAAGACTAATAGTTCACCACTAAAAAAAATTCTGGCAGGTTTCAATAGTTGCTACTCGCTATAGTTGAGTGACAAACTTTTAAATGAAGAATCACTTTTCAGTTTAAGAATAGGTTGGGGGTTGGGTACAATGTGTGTTGATTAATATGACATACTTTCACTTTGCTCAGTGATGATTTTCCACTTGTGGGTTGCTCTATCGGTTTTGATTTCATGAAACAGGAAATATAGGCTTTGGTCAGCTATTAAGGGCTCTCATTTACAGTTGCAAACAAAATTATTCAACCCCCTTGACCTGCAAGACATTTTGCTGCAGAGAACAATGTTTTATGAAAACAATTCACAAAGGCATCAGTAAACTATTAGAGAAAATTTATTAATACACATTTGAGTGATTCTGAGAATGTAACTGATGAATCATGACAAAAATCTAATTGGCTCCAAATATTCATGTTCTAAATTATTCAACCCCAAAAAGTCACATTTTGTGCAGAATCTTTTACTCTTTAAATCCACCAATAATTGCTACCTGTAAGTGCTTAAAAAAGCTTCTATCACCTCTCTACTGCAGTCTTGGCCCATTCCTCACCTGACAAAACTTCCAGATCACTGAGAATCTTTGGTTCCCTTTCAGTCATTCACTTCAACATTGTGTCGAGTGTACAACACTAGGGGTCGCTCTTGGGTGCCCAAACACCTCTGACATCATTGAGAAAAGGCCAATGATATTGGGTGTGCAAAATCTGCATAGCCGGCCACGCCCTGGATATCTGGGTATAAATATGCCGGCATTGCATCTGCTCACTCATTCTGTTTTTCAGAGCCGAATGCAACATCTCTCCGTGAGAAGCAGACTTCACCTCTTTCTCCTCATCGTTGGATCTATGGCACGGGCAGCGGCCCTGCATACCATTGCCTTCCTGCAGGTCTACCAGGCCAAGGTGTTACAAGATCTGCACGAGGGTGATCCCGTCCCAGAGTTGCTGCAGGAACTGCACTCGGCACAGTCACGGCACAGGCTCTGGGAAGGGCGATGTCCACTATGGTGGTCCAGGAGCGCCACCTGTGGCTCAACATGGCTGAAATGTGGAATGCTGAGAAAGTTCGCTTTCTTAACACCCCCATTTCCCAGGTTGGTCTTTTCGGCAACACTGTGGAAGAGTTTGCCCAGCAGTTTTCCACTGTAAAGAAGCAGACGGAGGCCATCAAATACATCTTGCCTTGGCGCGGGTATGGCTCCGGCCATGCACCACCGAGAGAGCAACTCCTGCCTGCTCATCGCCTAGGACGGCCCCCTACAAGATCTGCTGAGGCCCCGCAGCAAGCCGGACCCGAAGCCAGGCCCGCCCAATGGTCAAGTTCTCGCAGGAAGGTGGCACCGCCAGCCCGTCATCAGGCCACTAGGAACCAGCGGCAGGCTTCGAAGCGTTCCTGAGACGGCCAACCCAGGGAAGAGGGACCAGTTGACCTGCCCGGATCCACTCTCGACGGGGGGTGAAGAGGTGGATTCGGCTCCATCCCGGCTGTCTGCCCGCCAACAGATGGCCACCACATGTTCAATAAAAGAGCAATTCCCTTTTTCTCTGGGTCATTCTCACAGTGTTTCTGGCCCTCCACGAGATGGTGAGACGCTGGCACTGCAGACCAAAACATGTTTGGACACACATCTTGTGTCTCCACATGTTTTTGCACATCGGATTTGTCACCTGGACGATCTCTCTCAGGTAGACAGACCTTCATCAATGCCCTGCCTGATGAATTCAACGGACAAGGCACTCTGTGTCACTCGGAGCTTCTCATCTCCAGTCACGACACCTCTTGCTCTGCCCAGCCACAGGATCCCCACTCCAGGTACATAGGGTGTAGTTCCTCTAAGGCCACTAGCGGAGTTCTTGGATGTTTGGGTAAAACTCCCCAACCCCTCCCGTTAGCTTCTCAGGACCATCCGTCTCGGCTACGCGATTCAGTTCGCGAGGCATCTTCCCAAGTTCAGTGGCATTCTCTTCACTTCAGTTCGATGCGAGAGTGCTGTGGCCCTTCGAGCGGAAGTTGCATCCCTCTTAACGAAGGGTGTGGTAGAGCCTGTCCCCCCCAGCTGAGACGAAGAAGGGTTTTTACAGCCCTTACTTCATTGTACCCAAGGGTGGTGGACTAGAGTTTTGAACCGGGCCCTTCACAAGCTCCCGTTCAAAATGCTAACCCTCAAGCACATCCTCAGATGTGTCAGGAATCAGGATTGGTTTGTGGCAATAGACCTGAAGGACGCTTACTTCCATGTCTCGATCCTTCCAAGACGCAGGCTGTTCCTACGGTTTGCCTTCAAAAGGCAGGCATTTCAGTACAAGGTTCTTCCCTTTAGGCTGTCCCTGTCACCTCCCAGACTGTGCCTCATCCCCTCTTGGGATCTGTCTGTGGTCCTTCAGGCCCTACAGAGAGATCCATTTGAGCCCCTTCAGTCAGTCGATCTTAGTGCCCTCTCCATAAGGACAGCCCTCCTGACTGCGCTCACCTCTATTAAAAGAGTGGGAGATCTTCAAGCCCTCTCTGTAAATGATTCGTGCCTAGAATTCGGGCCGGCAGACTCTCACGTTGTCCTGAGACCCCAGCTTGGATATGTGCCCAAGGTACCCACCACTCCCTTTAGATATCAGGTGGTGACCTTGCAAGCTATCCCCTTCCAGAAAGTGGACCCCGACCTGTCTCTGTTATGCCCAATGTGTGCCCTGCGCATTGCTCTTTGTCTGTTTTGGGGGATAGTAGAAGGGGAACGTGTCTCCAAACGGAGGATCTCCCACTGGATTGTGGATGCAATCCGAACGGCCTACCAGGCCAGAGGTCTACCCTACCCACTGCGAGTGAGAGCCCACTCAACCAGGGCTGTCGCTGCCTCAGCAGCCTTGGGCAAATGGGGCCTCTCTAAAAGACATTTGTAGAGCTGCAGGTTGTTGCCAGTTCTACAATCTGCGAATGGAACCAGTCTCTTCCAGAATCTTAAACACAAAGCTGTACGACTCAGGGAACTGGCACAGTGTAGAACTTGCCCATGGCAAGAGAAAAGTCACTGTCCCAGCGCGTTCAATGCCGAGACTTCTCAGCTGTCTGTTTTTATTCTGTTTCTTGACTAGGAGGAAAGGCTCCGGCTGAAGGACCTCTGCCTTTATGGCAGCTCTGCTGGTTAGGAGAGCAAGGTTTATGTCTTGGGCGTTGGAAGGTTACGAAGAGAAGTGCATTTTTTCTGAAACGTTGCCTTGTCAATATTTGCACCCCCATACACGCGTGACGCGGTCCGATAGTTGTGGCGTTTAGTATAGAGACCCCTAGTGTCATACACTCGGCACAATGTCGAAGTGAACGACTGAAAGGGAATGTCTCGGTTACGTATGGTAACCCTCATTCCTTGATGGAGGGAACGGAGACGTTGTGCCCCTTATGCCACAACTCCGGACTGCCTCTGAGTGGGTTGAGACGCTTCTCGACTCCTCAGAACAGATGCAATGTCGGCCTATTATACCCAGATATCCAGGGCGTGGCCGGCTATGCAAATTCTGCACACCCAATTTCATTGGCCTTCTCTCAATGATGTCAGAGGTGTTTGGGCTCCCAAGAGCGACCCCTAGTGTTGTACGCTCGACACAACGTCACTGTTCCCTCCATCAGGGAATGAGGGTTACCATACGTAACCGAGACGTTTTCACATTGCCACTGCTTTCTTCAAATTCAACCAAATATTTTCAATGAGAATTAAATCTGGAGACAGAACAGACCACTCAAGACCATTCTATGACTGATCCCTGAACCAAGCATAAGTAGATTAGGATGTATACTTTGTGATACATTGTCCTACAGGAAAGTCCATTGATCATCAGCTTCAGTCTTTGCAACAAAGGCATCACAATTATTGCCAAAATGGCCTGATACTTCAAAGAATCCATGATGTCCTTCATACAGTCATGATTTCTACTTCCTGCTACAGTAAAACAACCCCATAACAGGACTGGCCCACCTCCAAGTTTGACGATGGAGATGGTGTTCTTCTGCTTATAAGCTTTGCCTTTTTTGCACAAGACACACCGCTGATCCATGGGTCCAAAAAGTTCTCTTTTTCTTCCAGAACTCCACAGGTCTATCCAAATGAATTTTAACATGTTCTGCCTTTTATGTTCTTCTTGGTCAGGAGTCACATTCAGCAAGATGGCCCAACATGAAATCCCATGTCTGTCTTGTGTTCATCTTCCTACTTTGCATTGAAATGTAAGATGACCCGATGAAAAGTGGAAAAACAAGTCTTTGGCTGTACAGTAGATTGCATCTTTTTCTCAGTTGCTCTGATCAAATTTTGTGTTTTCTCTTCAAGACCCTCAAAAGTTTTGTGGTACAACGTATTTTAAGCTAAGAAATAAGGCTGCCAGCTCTGTCACTAGGAACTTTTAATGTCTTGGAAATCTTCATATTGCTACATGTTGGTTTCCGTTTAGTTCCTGTTTGCCCTTATTTGTTTTGTTTCCTGGCATTAGTTAATTATCGTTCAGTCTGTTCACCTGAGTTTTATTAATCATCTTGTTTGCTCCTTCGTTTCCATGTCTTTATAAGTCTTCAGTTTCTAGAGTTCTGTGTCCTGTTTTAAACATCATTGAAGTGTGTGTATCCTCCACGATCCTCAGATTTGCTATTAAATGTTACTTATTACGAAGCCTCCTGTGTCTCCAGCGTTTCCCTGCCTCACACACCCGTGACACATATAGCCTTAGACTTTCTAATATACTATTTCTTCTCTATTGCTTTTGTGAGACTTTGTTGACTTTGCCATATTTACTGCTCAACTTCAGTACATGCATGGGCTAAGTTTATGTATAGGTAACAGCTCAAGCTAATTCTGTTCTCTAAAGGCTTAATTGTGGGTTAAATTTAAAGATTAGGACAGAACATTCTCAAAATAATGTTTATAGGATGTTCTAATAACGCTATGAATGGTTGATTTACATTTCCATAAAGATAAGTGAAAACATTCGTATACCAACATTCTCGGAACGTTTTTTTGATGTTATTTGTACACGATTGAGATAGAGGTCTGCATTCCCGCGGCTCTCACGCGGAAACGGCGGACCCGACCAGATTTATTGCTATTTGGGATTAAATTCCCGAATAAAACGCGGTAGCGGTCGATAACGCTGGTGTAATTTGAACGGGAGCTGGCGGTCTAACAATATCTCGTTCCCGATGTTCTTTCAGAGCAGCATACAGTAGGCTTTCTGTGCTTTATTCTTATTGACCTCCAGTACAGCCTGCACTCAGGACTGCACACCTGCACGCATGAACCAGTACTTTCTGCGTCACGCATTTTATTTGCAAGATCTGTGCGCAGCATGTACGTGGCGATGCTCAGAGCAGGCTATACCAGTGGTAAATATTCGGCCCTCAGACAGAACAGGCAGGCTGTCGATGAGTGACAGAGCAGAATAAGAATAGAGGATGTTCAACTCGGTTTTGTTTATATTTTGCTTAGCCTATAATTTTAAATGACAGATGTCGTATTTATTTATTTATTTATTTACTTTTCTCTGAGACACTTTTCCTACTGTGTTAACAGCAAAATGTTAAACGAATTTAGTATTTTGACAAGAAGAATAAAAATAGCTAATAGAGTATTTTTGTACAACATACATTATTATTTGTTTTCTCTACGACACTTTTCCTATTGTGTTGTAAATGTTAAACTAATTGTATCCTGACAAGACCAATAAAATTTTTTGTACAACATTTTTATTTTCTCTGTGACACTTTTTTTTTTGTGTGTGTGTGTTGGCAGCAAAATGTTAAACGAATTTTGTGTCTTAAGACACAAAGTTCGTTTAACATTTTGCTGTAAGTAAATTCAAGACTCTTGACAAGACGAATAAAATAACAAATAGGCTACAATTTTGTGCAGACTACAGTTTTATTTGTTAGCCTATCTCTCTTTCTTTCAGTTAGGAAATTTAAATGTGACATTCTGGAAACGAGATCTAAATTTAGCGGGAATGGTCGGGTCGGGAAGACATTTATTCTAAGCGGACAGCGGGTGAACAAAGAGTGAAAATATAGCGGGAGCGGGTGGGTGCGGGATATAACCTCACGGGAGTGGGACTAAAAAAATAGTCCCGCGCAGACCTCTAGATTGAGGTTCTCGTAAATTTGAATCTCTGAATGTCCACTTTTATTTTCATTTTCAATTAACCTCACCTGCATGTTTTTTTTTTTTTTGGACTGTGGGAGGAAAACGGTGTAAACACACACTGACAAGATGCACAGAAAGACCTCCTGACCCAGCCTAGAACCAGTGACCTTCTTACTGTGAGGGAACGGTGCTACCAACTAAGCCATGTGATTTGTTTTGATGTGACTGTTGTGATTTGTACCTGATATAATTATTCTTGTCATGTATATTAAAAAAAAAAAAAAAAAAAAAATTCTTAGAACAACATTCTCAGAACATCCTTGTGATGTAATTTTAACTCGATTGTTCTCTTCATGTTAAAAGAAAACTTTCTTACAGCAAATGTATTTAAGAAACATTCTCATAATGTTGATAGAAAAAGTTTTTAGAACTAAATTAGAATGTCCTTTAGTGTTCTGCTAAGGAAGAACATTTTTATGACACTCATAAATGTATTTTAAAGGCAGAGCTGGGTAGATCAGCCTACTTACAAATTGTAATCCGTTACTGATTCCAGATTACATGACAAAAATTGTAGTCAGTAACGTAATCCGTTACATTACACATTTTAGGTAATATAATCAGATTACTTTTGGATTACTTTTAGATTACTTTTGACAACTCGTTTATCACACTGATTTAAATGGGATTATCTTGTACCATAATGATGTAAAAAATGCAAAGAGTAAGAAAATGTGTTCCATTCATTGTAATTTACAACATGAAGTGTATTAAACATTATTACATCAAGGTTTCCCAAACTAGGGTTCGTAAAGGAACTGTAGCGGGTTTATGAGTTTAATGAAAAGCTAACAATTAATTAAATCATAAAAAAATTTAAATTAAAATAAATCATTTTAAAACAAAGTCCCTTTCAAGGAAAGTCTCTTCACTCGGCGGCCATATTTGCAATGCCTCCAGGCAGCTCATACAAGACGAATCCTGAAATCTCAAATACTGCTCACTGAACTCGCAATTAAATTACACGTCAATTTAAGCTTATTATAACAAGCTTATTTTTCAGGTTAGACCAGCCAATGCGCATGCACAGTCATAACGTGCTAATAACTGTGCATGTGCATTGGCTGGTCTAGCCTCAGATTTCTATGGGAACCGGAGCTTCTAACGGCCGCTGCAGTGAATGCCTGCATTACATGTAAATAAAAAATAATGTGAATATATGCATTTTAATGAGTTTGAAAGACAAAAGCCTTCCAAAGACATAATAATACATGGTTAAAAAAAAAAAAAAACTACAGAGTGATAATTCAAATAAAAATGAATGTGTTCATCAGTAGTTGATGCAATGTTGAAACCCTTCTTAAACCTGAAATGATTTTTGTAAATTCAGTGGTCAAATGCTTTATCACCACCTGACTAATGACTAGTCTATGTGTGAATGTCCACAAAACTGGACTTTCTGAATGTATACAATCGGTAGGCTATTTTAGAAAGGAAAATTTAAAAGATGAAAAAGAGAAATTAGGGAGAATCTGAATAATTTATTGCTCTTGTGTGAATAATATGTAATCATGTAATCCATAAAAAAGTACCTGTAGTCTGATTACGAGTATTTTAAAATGTAACTTACTCTGATTACAAGTACTTAATTTTTGGAATCTGATTACGTAATCCAGATTACATGTAATCAGTTACTAGCTCTGTTTAAAGGTTATGTGAATGTTAAATAAAACGTTCTTATAATAATGTTTATGGAACGTTCTTATAACTGTAACGAGGCAGAAGCCGAGTTAGGATCCATATGCAGTTGTTTATTAAAATCCACAGGAAACAAATTCAAATCTGTAGGCAGATAGCGTAAACCTGAGGCAGGCAAAGATCATAAACAGAAAGGCAGTCCAATCCAAACGTCAGAGCAAGGGATAATCTGAATACATAAATTGAACAAGGCAGGCAATGGTCATGACAGTCAAGACAATGATGATAGAACGCTCAGTAAGGCCGGTCGACTGGCAGTGGGCTAGTTGCATATCTCCGCCATCTTGGATTTCCGGTCTAGCGAGTGTGTGCATAGATACTTCCGGTTGTGCTAAACGCCAGTGCAGAGAACCAGAGAAATCCGTATATTACCTTCTATATATGTTTACAGGATTTATAATATCACTTCAAATGCAAATAAGATCTACACTGCTATTATTACTATACTATAAATGTTAACTGCGCCAGTGCATTTGAAACTTACGTATGTTTGGGTCCCGGAGAATGAATGAAATACACTAATACTGTTCACAAAATGAAAGTTGAACTCATGGTGTGTACACACACAGCTACACAATGTATTTTTCCCTTACCAATTATGTAAATGTACAAATACTTATTTCTCGAAAATGTTTTTTTTTTTTTTTTTAAATAAAATATTTACCTTGTGAGACATGGGCTGCCATTGATCTTCATAAATATTCATTTCTCAGTTGTGCGCATACATCAGTTTGTTCCATCCTCATATTTTAATATTTTACACATAGTTAACTTTGCATCAAACATATTTTTTAAATGAGAAAAAAATGGGCAGTAAAATGATACAACTACAACATGACTAATTTAAAGATTTGTTTTATCTGATAATTAATGCAAAAGAAATCGTAAAAAATATACATGTGCTGCTTAATAGACAGATAATGATTTATGCAACAGATCTTTCACAAAACAGATAAATATTAATAAAACACACAGGGAAACGCAAACACCGAACTTTTAATTAATGCAAACCTACCATATTTGCATTAGCCTATGTTAAATTGTAGTTATAAATTATGTTATCAAATAAAGGTAATAAAACAAAAATCTCTGAGTGTCATTTGACATTTGCAAACCTTATGATCTTATAAATAGCAGTCAGAACAAAATCAACTCTCGAAAATGTATTGTACATTTGAATGGTTTGTGTTTGAATTAAGAGATCCCTGTGGACTGACTAACCACAGACTCTGAACCGCATAATCAAGAAAAAATGAAGCAACCTCCACGTTTTATCTTAATGAATTTTCACACAGAAATACGCAATAATGTAGGGAGGATGTTTTCTCTTGTCTTTGATATACCACTATCCGCTATTTAATTTGAAAAACAGTAATTATATCTATCTAGCAAAGTTTCGCATGTAAGTTTCCCTTACAGTAAATGCGAAAGTCGCAAGACCGGAAGTAAGTATGCACACACTCGCGTCACCGAAGCTCACCGCGCCATCTTGTGCACCGAGCCCATTGTTGATCGGTAAAGTCATTGCGTCACTGCAGCGGCCGTTAGATGCTCCGGTTCCCATAGAAACCTGGGGCTGGACCAGCAGCTAAGCATGCACAGTCATAAGCGCATTGGCTGATCTAGCCTGAAAAAAAATAAGCTTTTTAAACGCTATTTGAGCATAAGAAACAATATTCATGGGGCAGTTCATTTCAGATTTGATTGCTGATTTGAAATATGTAATTTAATCGCGAGTTCAGCGAGCCGTTTTTGAGATTTCAGGATTCCCCATTCATTTAGATAGGACTTGCCCTGCGTCCCAATGTTCATACTATCCATCCTAAATAGTATGTGAGATTAGAATAAGTGTGTCCCAAAGCATATTATGTTGAAACGAGTATGCCAAAAGTCCCCGGATGGTCTACTTTTTCAGGTCGATTTTTGAAGTGTGGATCCGTGCACATTCTAATGGCTAAAATTGCCCACAATCCATTGCGCTTTGGCAAAGGATTCGGTCCAGAACTACAAACACGAATAAAACGCATTAGAAAAACTACAAATGTGGTGGATGTGTGCGATCGACATTTAGGTAGAGAGGTTTATAAAAAGTGGTTTGAGTTACTAATAATCAACATTTAACCTAGTAAAAAATATTTATTTATTGTTATCTGTGTTATATTTCATCTGCAACAGCAATGTGAACATCCATTTGGTCGTAAACTTTTAAATGCATCATTATACAGAAAATATGAGCAGAGTTCTCGGCATGACAGACCCGCGACTGACAGATCAACGTACTACTTCTTTTCTCTCCAATACGGTAGGAAGTTAAATTAAATGAAATGTGGAGGATGTTAACAGTGACGAGATGATTGACAGGTCAGTATACAGTGACAGGGTGCGTGTAACAGGTGTGACAGAGCGTTCAGTTGAAGAAGCAGTTGTGTGACCCAAAAGCTTGCGTAGTCTTCTACTACACACTTAAAAGTGTGTACTTTTTTCTTCACCAAAAGAGTACATACTTTAAGGGCGTAGTATAAGTAAGCAAATTGGGACGCAGCATTGGTCTTGTCTGAGCTGCCCGGAGGCGTTGCAAAGCCCCTTAAAAGGGACTTTGAGTGAGCATGAGTGAAAAGTGAAAAGTGAAAGTCGTGACATATTGTCAAGTATGGTGACCCATACTCGAAATTGGTGCTCTGCATTTAACCCATCCAAGTGCACACACACAGCAGTGAGTAGTGAACAAACGCACACACACACACAGAGCAGACACAACAGACTTGTTCGAGATGCATCGGCGCCACGCAGACCGATCGATCGGCACACAACACACTAAAGCACCATGAAAGTGATCCAAAAGCATAAAGAGCTATTTGCTTTCCAGTTGCTCCCGCAGCACCCCAATGCCTCGCACCGATCGGTCCGCGCAGCACCGATCCATCCCAAACAAGCCTAAACAAACTATCAACAATGGCGGACGTTGCGTTGCTATTGATGTTCATGGCTTTGCGAACCTATCGGCATCCAATCACGGCGAATCCAACGTGTTCGTGTTTATCTGCTATTTCAAATATGGCGGTCCAAAGTTTCTGTCGTCTTGTTGGTCACGGTAACCCCGCCCCCAGCCCTTGATGCAAGCAGTTCTTCCTTCTAGCCCAGCAATGTTTTGGTGCTACTTACGAACCGCTTTTCCTGGTTCGGAGCTGGTGCTTTGGGTGTTGAAAGACAAAGAACCGGTTTGAAACTAGGCTCTGGCTCCGAACCAGCACTGGAACTTCCTTGGTGGAAAAGGGGTATGTGACACCAGTCTGAACCAAACTAGTTCTTTTGGAAAACTGATTCTGTGCTATGCTATGAGAGTGGGTAAACCGAGGACTTGAATGAGGGGACCAATCTGGCGAAACGTAAGTTTATTTAATAACAAATACATTCGTACCCTGATAGCACACGTACATCTCGAAGACGTCTATTTGATGTCTGCATTTACATCTGCAAGACGTATTTTTTAGAGTGTTTGCTCATCTGCAATACGTCTTTAGGACGTTTCCTTTTAGATGTCAAATAGACGTCTATTAGATGTCTTTAAGATGTTTATGATTTAGAATGTATGTAAAACTGACATCTGAAAGATGTCTGTCAGACGTTTGTAGACAGCAGATGCTTTCCCGATCAAGAGATCTTTAACAGACATCTTGCAGACGTACGTGTGCTATCTGGGTAATGGATTATGCATAGTATGTGGATCACGCTTCTACGCTGATGAGAATTTATTCACTTCTTCAGAACTTATAAAACATCCTCGTTTGCACATCACTGCTTGTACCTTTATTTGGGTGCTTAGTTGCAAAACTTAATTTTAAGAAACTTTGTCAGAACATGGTTATGTTTTAACTGACTGAGGTAATGATTACTGACTTTATATATTTGAATATGTTGAATATATTTTCATCACGGCCCGGGACGATAGTCATTACGTCATCGCGAATGAACCGGTTTTCTGAACCGGTTAATTGAAACGAACTATCTGAAAGAACCGGTTTGCAGAAAAGAACCGGACTTCCCATCACTACTTGCTGTTAGTCAGGCCCTGCTAAATATCTCACAAACAGGAAGTAACCTGTGAAGCAAAGGGAGCGGAACACAATCAATACTCGGGACAGGGCTCCCTCTGCTGGCGTGGCATTACAATAACATAAAATATGGGCATTTTAAATGTAGAGAGAACATTCAAATATAAGGTTCTCATAACGTTATGACAATGGTAGATTGGGATGTTCCTGTAACGTTCACATAACCAAGAAAAAATGTTCCTCAAACACTAAAAACACTGGAAGTTTTGAACGTTTACATAACATTAAGAAATAATGTTGTCATAACAGATATAAAAGATCAAAGGGAATGTTTGTCCAATGTTTGTATAATCAGTAAAAAAAAAAAAAACACTTTCTCATAACATAAAATATGGGTGCTTTAAACATAGGGATAACATTCAAATAAGGTTCTCATAATGATATGACAATGGTAGATTAGAATATGTTCCTCAAACATAAAAAATGGATGGTTTGAACACTTGCAAAACATTCAAAAATAACATTTTAATAACTTTGTGGGAATGTTAGCAAAACGTTTGTTGAATATAAGATGTTAGAATATCCAAAGTTCGTTAAAATTGTAGAAACTTGGTTGCGTGTCTGATTAAAACACTGGAAGAAAGATATGGCTTAGGCTAAGCCCAGTCTATGAAACCGGGCCATAGTAGGCTATGCTAGAAATTGTAGCTTTCTAGGAATTGTGGGAGATGTAGTACAAAGAAAAATTAGGGGAGAAAAAAAAAGTCAAATTCTCAACAACATTCTTGGAACACATTTTTGTTAGCTGGGAAGATCCAAGTGCTGAAGGTCTAAAACAATCCAAACAGCAGTTACACAATAGCCCCTTTCGCACCGCTTTAGGTCCAGAATTAAAAGTACAGTATTAAAGTACTGGGACGATTTTGCGCGAACTATTTCCCAGTACCATTTAAAGGGTTGCATTTGCACCGACGGTGGGTACTAGGAAGTGAAGTAAGCCAGTCGACAGCGACATCATTTGTGCGCGGCATTTGTAGTCTTGTTTTAACTTCTTAATTTTGTCACAGCACTGCTTAGCTGTGTGCTGAATACCCAGCACCGCTAGCTGAGAAGCAATAGACACAAATACCTTAATGTTTCGTTTTGTTCCTTCGAATTCCAACTGGATTTCCTCCGTTGCATAAATGTTCAAAAGTGCCTGCACTTCAGCGTCCGTCCATCTATCGCTGTTCTCCATTCTTGCGAAATATAAGTTGATACAATGTTTACACAGTATGTGTTTACACGGCGTTTTATGCTGCCTTCACGTGCTATCAGAAATTTCCTATTTCCCACTTATGAAGTTGTGATTACGAGCTTGTCGTATTCATGTGCTTTAATGTCGGAAAGGATAAAATGTAGCATCCCATTGGTTGACAATCTTATAAACATTCACCGCGCTATACATGCAATTCACTGACAATTCTGGAATTTCGGTCAAATACATGCTTATTTCACTGCTTATAAAACACACAATATGCTTCGCATGATTGTTCATATCGAGCCTATAAGTACACTACTTTAGCGACAAGACAAAGGGATGTAGTTGTTGTGAGAACAGTATTGACAGCACCAATGGTTGTCCGCTCCACCATGTTTAAAGTTTATGACCCGCCCAACTCGGAAACTCGGGTATCAAAATTATTTCCGAATTTCCCAGTAGTAAATACGACTTGAGAGGCCATTCACGTCCAATTTCCGATTAGGAAACTCTTATTTACGATAATTCCGATAGCACGTGAAGGCAGCATTAAATCATGGCGAGTGAGGGCGTTTTCGTACGTGTTTAGCCAATCAGCGTACACTTACGTCACGATAGTTCCTATGGAACTGTTTTAGACCCTACTCTAGAGTAGGAGCTAATTTAGTTCCTCCACACGGAGTTCCGGGAACTAAAACAGTTAGTTCCCGCGGTGCGAACACGCCAAAAAGTGGGTAGTTCCACAAATAGTTTGGGTACTATGAAAAGGTTCCTGCGGTGTGAAAGGGCCTAATAATCCAATATACTGTTGTATGTAGGTCAAGTTAAGAAAGTTTAGACAGGCAGGGAACAATTCATAATTCAACCATAATTAAAAAGTGCAAATAAGTTATAACAAACCTTACTGGCAAAAACTATTTTCACCAACTCTGCCCAAACTCATATTTTACCTTTACAAATAGTAAGAGTATCATCACTATTGCCCCCTTTAAACAATAGGCTATTTTTGTAGTTTTACCTGTTGAGGGATGTCCTATTTTTCAGAAAAACAAGAAGTATTGTGTACTTTAGATTTCAGTTCCTGAATCAAATGTAATGAGCCTTTTAGAATTGGCAGTTATTATTGTTGAGGCAGCTGAACTGGGTTTGTAGTTTAAAAACAAGCCTGCACATGCATGAACCTTTTGCATACTGTGGCTCAGAGACATCTGACCACAACTTTCAGTTGCACAGGATTGCTAGCAGTGCATGGTACTGACAGCTATCTGCGTAAGCAGATAACAGGCAGCATTACAAATAAAGACTCCACAGGGTGCTTTTGCCATCTACATAGTGACAAATAGGTGAACAAGTTTTCACCAAGAATATGTTCCTGGATCAACATACAGTATTTGTTGGTCCTGGAACAATGTTTATCTCAATTAATTAGATTTAGGGTTAGGGGCTTGTGCACCATTAATTCAACTATTATTTCCATCTGATTTTCGAGGTCAGTTACGGTTAGGGTTTGGGTTATTTATAGGTTTTGGGGGCCCTGCAAGTATGGACCTGTTTATCCTGATAACATGATAACTATCTGTTCTAAGATCTAAAAATGTCTGCAGCAAAATATAACAAATTTAAGAACTACTGAACAGCTATATTAACCACCATATGTTTCAAGACAAGATAGATATTTTAACACAATATACCTAAACATGAAACTAACTAAACCAGTAAATCTGGACAACTGCAAATTTGACTTAAAACATGCCAAGGTTCAAGCTAATCACATCCAACAAAGAAAGTACAGACAGTCTTTTTCACTAAACAATTTTCAGATGTTTCACTACTTTCACACTCTTGTCAAGGAAGACAGATGCATAGTACCTCCTGGACATGGTGCCCCTGGGTACTGTATCCCAAGAGATCCCAAAAGGGATAGTTCACCCAAAAATTATGCCATCACTTACTTACTCTCATGTCATTCCAGACCTGTATGCCATCTTCAAGAATCAGCTAAACACATATCTACGTATTTCGTGTCTCATGAAAAAGTTCCCACAGGTACATTTTCGTCATGAGATCAAGTTGAAAAGTATGCATGGATTTGAAGGGATAGTTAACCAAGAAATTGTAATTATGCCATCACTTAATAGCATTTTGTTCCATACATGTATGAAGTTGTTTCTTCTGCAGAACACAAGTAAGTAAAAAGGTACAAGAGGCTGTGCTGTATTGTGAATAAGTCATGGATGAAGGGTGTTGTTTGGCGCGAGCACAATGCAAAGCTGCGTATAAATCGGTTACCACACAATAAAAAAAATATTAAAACCAAAAATTTATGTATTCATTACTTTTTGAAGTAAGTTTGTTAAATGCTGTGCTTCCTCTACAAAATAGTTCCTGACGGCAACTGTAAACCACAAGATAATGTTCCGATGTAACATGCCTCATCTTATAGACCTCAAATAAAAACAGAGAATAGGAAATGTTCTCATCTGCTGTGTCATCTTTTTAACACCATATATGATATTTTCTCAAAAACTCAGAAACTGTGGGCTTCTACACAGATGCACACACACATCAACCTATCTCCCGCATGAGAAGAGTTACTTTGACAGGGGGAAGGGCGTAGCCAAAAAATTAAAGGTAAATGATACAACATAAGGCCATCAGTGGTCACTCATACTTCATTACATAAATAACAATTAATTTTCCGAAATATACAATACATTGAAGAGTTTTGATGCTATGTTATTGATTGTTTATATTGCTAAGAGTGGTTGCTAAGAGTGTTGCGCAGTGATACAAAGAACCGTTGAATCTGGTTGGCCGAAGCGGTTATATCAGTGCTTTATCATGAATAAAACACAGCTGCTAACCAGTCAAAATTGAGGACTGAAACTAACCATTTTCTAAAAGAATATATTTTGAACAACAATTTTGGTTACCTGCATGGACAAAAAAAAAAAAAAAAATTGAAACAAAATATTTTCTTTATATCTAGCTTCTGATTACACCACATATAAATCATATACCAGGACCAAGCAGTGGATAGATAGTTATCGCTTTGCCAATAGTGTCAGTTATTTTATCAAGTTCTTTGATGTTTACATTGAGTATTGAGTTTGGTAGTGATTGGTTTGACTCAAAAAAACAACTGGCACAGGTCATTTTCTTAATACATTTTTAAAATGTTCTAAATCACATATTTTAGCTTACTTATTTTCCTTATCTTCCTTATTTTAAATAGGCTATGTAATCTGATTCCTTCCCAGACAAATAAAGCTAAAACTTTTACTTTCATTTTTGACAGTCCTCTGGAGTCTAGACTATCAAGACACAGGTAAGTAGCTTCTATGACACAAACGTTATTGCTTTCTTTCTTTTTCTTTCTTTTTTTTTAATCAGAAAAAAATATGTGTGTGTAGGGTATATGTATTTTCAATGTTTTTGAGGGTATAGTGTACATTTGTCAGTTGTAACTTAAAAAAGGCGTCGCTAAGCACCTCACCCACTTCACCCACAACAGGAAGATAGCTACTGTAAGCATAGAGTACCTATAGCAAATGGAGGTGACAAAAGTAAAAATTACACACACAAAAAAATCTTATGGTTACACTCTTGAAAATAAAGGTGCTTAAAAAGGTTCTTCAAGCGATGCCATAGAAGAACCCTTTTTGGTTCCACAAAGAACCATTCAGTCAAAGGTTCATTAAAGAACCATCTCTTTCTTACCTTTTTATAATCTGAAGAACCTTCTTTCACCACAACGAACCTTTTGTTAAACAGAAAGGTTCTTTAGATGTTGGAACAATTTAGACAAAAAGGTTCTTCTATGGCATCGTGAAGTACCTTTTTTTTGTAAGAGTGTACATTACTGTTGTTTGCCATTCAGATAAACAGATAACAAAGTCAATGATTTATTTCTTTGTTTGATCAAGCAGATATAAAGCAGTTTCGGTTTTAACAAACAGCTGGTTAATAAATAATCTTTTCTTTATGACTAGCTTATGAATGCACCAGATATAAATATTTCAAAAGTTTAGGCTAAACATTTTCTGAATACATTTTAAAACGCTACATCCCTGCTCTCCCCTATTTTAAATAGGCTATGTAAACTGATAGCCTTCTGTTCCTTCCCATAGAAGCAAAGCTAAAATTTTATTTTCATTTTTGACAATATTCTAGAGTCTAGACTATAAAGATACATGTAAGTAGTTTTGAAGTGTCTATGACACAAATGTTATTGGAACCTTTTTTTTTTTATCAGAAAACAAGAACAAGTGTGTGTTTGGTTGTGTGTAGGCTATATATATATATATATATATATATATGAGTATATATTTGTCAGTCCTTTTGATTGCATCACTGTTGTTTGCCGTTCAGACAAACAGATAACACAGTCAGTTCATTTTCATTTTTCGATCATGTTTTGTTGTTTAATTAAGCAGTGATAAAGCAGAAAGGCTTTTCGAGTTTCTGTGTCCATAATGTGTGTGTGTTTTACTGTCGAAGCACAAAAATGAACATAAAACAGGCTTAATTTGAAATTTGTTTTAGCAAACAGCTAGCCTCAGATTGTATACACTGTATTTCTGGATTTGGATATTTTCAGTATGTGACCTTTTGACAACAAGTCTATCAAATGAATTAAAATTAAAAGTTTTTTTTTTTTTTTTTTTTTTTTACATCTACATCATTGGGGTCTCTGGGACTCCAAACACGAGGGTTAAAATAGTAGGCTAAGTAAGTCAAATGAAGTTACATAAAGGGTGATTACTCTTACTCATGTTATTATTGTTTAAAATAATGTAGAACATGCTTGCACAAGATTAGTTTTGGAGTCATTTCCGTCTTCTCCTTTTTCGTATAATCAAGATGAAGATTCCCAGTGCAATGGTGAAAATCAAAAGATTAATAGAGAAAATGAGATATTTCAACCATGAAGATCCAGGCTTTGGTTCTTTTTCTGGGAAAATAAAAACAACAACAACAACAACAACAAAAAAAAACAGTTGAATGATAAATCCTCAATAATCTGAAAGCCATATAATGAATGAAAATCTTAATATATAATATGTCTGATTTTCCAAACACACCTGTAACTATTAGAATTGTCCCGTTCCCGGTGATGTATCGGATCTTCCCGTTTACTAAACATACTGCTGTACACAATATATTTTCCGTGTCCATAACCATAAGGTCATTTATAGTCATGGAGGTGAAAGTGCCTAGGGATTTAATGTTGATTCTGTGATGATATTTTGGTATTTCTGCAATATCCACATGATCCTTTGAATTTTCATTACAAATCTGCCACATCATTTTACAGCCTCTAAGAGCTTCTTTGTCATTCGTAAGGTTGCAGTACAGAATTGCTGTATCTCCTACTTCATATTTCTTTTGAAAGGTGTACTGCTTTATTTGTACAGCTGCAAATCCAAGACCTTAAAGTCAAGAAAATATATATATTTAGAAAACAAAAAAATGTAACTGAACACAACTGAAAAATAAATGCCATATTAAAGACACTTAAGAACAGTTTATTTTTTAAACAATGTTATAGGTTATAATACAAAGCATTTTTTATGTACACGTGAATATCATTCTTACCAGAAAAACACACAAGTAACAGTGATCCAAAATGCATTGTTTCTTTGATCTATTAATCTTGCACCTTCAGTCTTCAATACCACTGTGCTTGTGAATAGCTATAACTGGCAGGCACATGTACAAAACAAGAGGTCCACAAAACCACAAAACCTCACTTTCATACAAAACATGATCAGATGACTAGTTAACTGCTAGCACTGTTTAAAAATGCATTGTTACTGAATTATACAGAACAGTTTTTCCCCCTATTGAATTGAAAAGTTTTGATTGATTTTGATCATTTAAAATGCAGCTTCCTCTAAAATTTTCCATTACACCAAAGATGATGATTTTTGGGACAGAAAGAAGGTGTAACTAACAAGCTATGAATCAGGGAATCAAACCCATGCACTTGTGCTGACAAAGGTAATTAACCTCAGCTGGGGGACTTGTTACAGTGACTTGTTACAGTGACAGTGACTGAAGTATTTAATTAGATAACTGAATGCACCAAAATTAAAAATGGCCAAATTAAATTTAGACTTACAAATAGCACTATCTAGTGGCTGAAAGAGGAGAAACATGAACCCAGGTGTTCTTACAGATAGGTATTATAGAAAATATATTAATGCAAAAGGATGAAACTGCCAAAAATCGCTGTGTATATTTGGCTAGTATTACAGAGAGAAGTCTAATTTTGATTATTAAGGGTGCATAGCAGATGCTTTTATCCAAAGGACAAATTATGAGGGCAATAGAAGCAACAATATGTAAGTGTTATGATAAGTCCCCGTAAGTCTAACGCAGGACACGTAGCAAGGTTTTTTTTTTTTAAAGAATAAAAAATAGATAGAAAAGATATAGAATAGATAGAACTAGTGTTAGAGGGTCAAGTTTTTTTTCATAATAATTTAAAAGAAAATAAGATAGAATAGAAAAAGAATTGAGAACACTAGTGTAGAGGGTTCATTTATAATAAATAAAAATAAAACAAGATAGAATAGAAACAGAATAGAGAGTTAGTGTTAGAGGATCAAGTGTAGATGGGAAAGCCGTTTTTTGAAGATGGCTAAACACTCAGCTGCTCGAATCGAGATGGGCAGGTTATTCCGTCAGATGTGAACAGCTAAGGTAAAAGCAAACCAGGCTCATTGGAAATACGCCTCTATATACATTTCTGCAACACCGTAATTATGTACCTTACTGCACGTTTTACGGCAGTTTCAAAGTAAAATGTCCAGAGAGTGGTGCTAAAACACACGTTCAATATGCAAATTTGAGGCCCCATACAGTATGGCGTTCCTTCCGGTTCTTTAATATCACTTTGTAACATGCACTCGTCTCAATGAACGTGACGTCTGCTTCTGTTGAACGTGACGTCTTTATTCCAAATGGTAAATATTTATACAAATGAAAAAAAAAAATTCTGTATGCCATTGCTTCTTGTCCACATATCCACAGATACCAACATGAAAAAATACTATAGTAATTTATAGTAAATACTATAGTGTTTTTGAACCATACTATAGTAAAGTGTATTATACTGTGTATATTACAGTATTTACAACACTTTGTTAATGAATGCTACAGCATACTGTAGTATTAACTATACTGAACTGATAAATTAGTTTTTACTACAGTAAACTGTAGTGTATTGTAATATAATATACTAGAGCCCTGCATTTCAGCCCGGGCCCGACGGGCCCTGACTTTTTTACGCCTCTAGGGCTGGGCTTCAGGCCTATTTTCACGTCATAGTTCAGATGCGGGCCGAGCCTCGGGCCTGTTTTAGGCTTCTCCTTATTTTTATATTTTAGACATCCAGCCGTGCTGGTGGAAACAACACGAGACTGTGAGTCAAGAGTGGCAAGATGGTGTTTAGTGTCCAGCAGCAGCAGCAGCAGCAGAGAGCATGCCGTCAACGCAGCTGAAGAGTTCTGCATTCAAATGCATGCAATAGGCTAAAGCTTGCAGCAAAGCCACATCAAAAGTAATAATAGTAAGGATATATTTGAATTATTTACTTATAAACTAGTGTTTTCTGAGTTAGTGTCGCAAGGATGAAGTTGCTGAGACTCGCCGTCTCCACATTAGGCGCGCCTTTAGTGAGAAATGCATCTTTATGGATTATGATTATGATTATAATGAAAGAGTTTTTGTTTTCGATTTCTTTTATTTCATTAAGTAGTCATTTAAAGCTTTCTATAGATATATTTATCATGTCTGTGAGGCATGTCTATTCGCTGAGTTTAGAGTTTCTATTCACTCCTGTTCAACATGAGACGGCAGAAAGCGCATCATGTATATTTTCTTTATTTTATAAAACCACAACGTTTTGTTGATATTGTGTGCACACACAAATAAAAGTAGACTATTTACATTTCCGAATGATGAATTACTCTTACCTTTATGAGCTAAAATGACGTATCCACTGAAATAATTGCTAGTGATTGCAATGATAATTTGCAAATAAATTCTTTAAAAATCCTACAATGTGATTTTCTGGATTTTTTTTTTCCTCATTTTGTCTCTCATAGTTGAGGTATACCTATGATGAAAATTACAGGCCTCTCTCATCTTTTTAAGTGGGAGAACTTGCACAATTGGTGGCTGACTAAATACTTTTTTGCCCCACTGTATTTATTTATTGCAGATGCATAAAACATTTATTTGTATCAACAGGTGCAGAAAACCTGAAAGAGAATTAACATTTTAGAGCCAGGGATTCTCTTTAAATTCTCCCATGGTTTTTAACATCACACATAAACAAAATAACCTTTGATATTAATTCATGTGCTGTAACTAAAAGAGATGATCGATCAGTTCAAGTGCTGCTTGAACTGTGGCTCTAGAGTCACCAAACTGTGGGTCTATTTATTGTTTGAACTTTTTGACAAAATTTTTAAGCTGACACTTTATTTTATTCTATGTAACCTGCTTTGTTCCGCGATATATTTTCACTGTAGGAACATGGCATGTGACTTGTCGGACAAAGCAAAAGTTGAGAAGTATCGTGTTTTTGTGAAAGGTCAGTTGTTATTTGTGGACAACTTATTTGCAGATGAGGGGAAACCAAAGAGTGTTTAGCACCTGCAGGAAAAGCAGGGAATCATGTTTGAACATTTGTTGAAATTGTTCTAAAAAAAAAAAAAATATATATATATATATATATATATATATATATATATATATATATATATATATATATATATATTTAAATGTAAACGAATGCATTATATGTTTTTATTATAATTATTATTATTATTACATGTTGAATAAATGAATGTACCTTTTACTTCCAGGTTTCTCAGTTGCTTTGGTACATTTCTCAGATCACAGCTGAAATTCTCAAAACTATATGTTCAACGTCCACATCATCTAGTCACTTGTGCTCATCGTTAAAGCAATTTGTTGTCTTTTGAACAAGTAGCAAATGCTTCGGTACATTCATACAACTGATTTTGTACAGTTGTCTGCTGTTATACATTATCAATTGCTTGTGTCATGTTGCTCAAAAAGTCTGGTTCTCTGTTGAATAGTATAACCCAGTGGTCAGATAAAAGGCAAAAGCTTTATTACTTACTGACGGTTCAACATCTCCCAGAAAATAGCACTGATAATCTCCTGTGATAATAGCTATAAATTCTTTATAAATAAGTTTGTTAATATACACCTACTATTGAAGAAATCTATATTAGCCTATATGTTTTTAAAAAAGGAAGAGAAACAACAGGCCTAGATAACGGATCAGAAAAACTGCAGTACTTTACAAAATTTAGCCTAATAATAAACATTTTTCAGTTTCAGTGGTCGAATTTCGTGGGGAAACATGAAACTAGTGAAAAAAATAAATAAATGAAAAGATTCGCTTGCTGTATTAAATGTAGAACTGCTCGTGTTACATCGTATTTTATTTTATTTTGATTTTATACCACAGTTAAATAAACAAGAAGTTAATATTAACAGACTTACGTTTTAGACACCATATATATTGCCTATTTTTGCTCTATTTTGCCAAATAAAAATAGCTAATTCCAAACAGAGCCACAGCGCTGACAGTGTTTCGTTCCTGAATGAATCAACCATTTAAATGAGCAATGACTCACTTATTAATAGTGACTTGCTGTCACCTACTGGCAGTTTTAATTTAACATTTAAAGTACCTTTTCATTTTTTTTTTTTTTAATGTCAAATATCAGTAGGCTAGTCAATGTTTTAGGATTAAAATATCAAAACATTATTTCTGCATTTGTAACTGCAGGTTAAAGCATTCATGTCCTGCATTAAACAATGTGTAAATGCATCTAAATGCCTCTTCAGATGCGGCCTCTGTGTTTCCTATGCATTGCAAAGACGAATTTTATTTATAATATATATATATATATATATATATATATATATATATATTATATAGTTGTAGGTCAAATATAAAAGATTTACAGGACAAAAAGCAATTTTCAGGTGAGAATGAATAATTAATTGACTTATTATGGAGGGAGGCGATAATGAGGGATGACATAATTTACTACAATAATTTCAACACAATATGTTACAGCTCATCCAGTAGGTTAAGTTGTCACAACAGCATCTTTAAGACACAGAGTTACAGATTTTGAATTCTATTTTTTCATGTTTAAAATTTGAAACCAATTCCGCTACTGATTTTAAAATTATAAAATCAGCTAACTGCATAACCTGTTCGCTGAGAGGCAGGCCTTTATGTGAACATTAATATCAATGGAAATGGGCATAGAGAAGATTCTTCAGTTTTTGATGTCTCATTATTTCATCAGTTGTAGGATGATGAATATTTTATATTATAGTGATATTATTATATCATATTATAAAATATTATTATTATTATTATTATTACTGAAGTCATTGTTAACCTCAAATTTATTGAAGTTGTGGTTAAACTAAAAGAAAGTTGTGATATAAGAGTATTTAATTTATGCATATTTAAAATAATAGTTCATCCAAAAATAATTTAAAAAAAATTGCCGAAAATTCACTCACCCTCAGGCCCTCAGGATTTTGTTAGAATCACAAAGATCCTAAAGAATAATTTATGAAAAAAATAGTAATTTTAATTGATCCAGAAGAATCTTATTGTTCTTGTTTGATGTCTTTAAGATTGATTTCAAATTATGAAACTTAATATAAACTACTTTTTGTTTTCTTTTTGTGCCAAATTTTGATAAATGGCTTAATATACATAAATTAAATATGTCTTTATGAAAATGTAAAAATGCAGAAGGCCTTGTATGAGTGTTAGGTTTAGGGGTAGGGAAAAATAATTCTAATACAATAATTAGGTCAAAATAAAAACAACAGATGTCAATGGAAATCCCTACTATTATAAACAAACAAATGTGTTTGTGTATTTTCTGATGCTGTTATCTCTAGCAATCAATTTAAATAGCATGTTATTGTATTCAATCGAAGTAATTAACATGTAAAACAGCTGTATGACTGTCTGGCTTACTCAAAGGTCCTCTTCTTGTCAAGTGCTGGTCAAGTGATTTGTTTCCCAACAAACAGATGAATAATGGCCTCTTAGTAACAGTGAAAGCTATAGAATCTGTGCTGTGTAGAACTACAATCATAAGATTCATGCTAACAGGATTAGTCATGCTTAAGATGTGACAACAGACAACATGGTTGCTAGTTAAATGCAATGCTCTTTTAGAGTCAAACAAGACTCTATAGAGGCAACCTTTCACAAGCGGCTGTCTTGGTTTCACATTGGAGTAGTAGATCTTTTATCAGTAGGTGTGTTTAATTTTTGTATCAAATAATTAGACATACTCTAGTACAGGTGCATCTCAATAAATTAGAATGTCATGGAAAAGTTCATTTATTTCAGTAATTCAACTCAAATTGTGAAACTCAGTGCACACAGACTGAAATAGTTTAAGTCTTTGTTTCTTTTAATTGTGATGATTTTGGCTCACATTTAACAAAAACCCACCAATTCACTATCTCAACAAATTAGAATATGGTGATATACCAATCAGCTAATCAACTCAAAACACCTGCAAAGGTTTCCTGAGCCTTTAAAATGGTCTCTCAGTTTGGTTCACTAGGCTACACAATCATGGGGAAGACTGCTGATCTGACAGTTGTCCAGAAGACAATCATTGACACCCTACACAAGGAGAGTAAGCCACAAACATTCATTGCCAAAGAAGCTGGCTGTTCACAGAGTGCTACATCCAAGCATGTTAACAGAAAGTTGAGTGGAAGGAAAAAGTATGGAAGAAAAAGATGCACAACCAACTGAGAGAACGTCTCGGTTACGTATGTAACCCTCGTTCCCTGAAGGAGGGAACGGAGACGTCACGTCGGATGACCGACGAAATTGGGATCTCACCAGAGAGACCAATCCACTTCGAGTGTAACTAAACGAGCCAATGGACATTGGCATGCGATTATTGCATCCAGCTGCTGCTGATCACAGCGTGAGCATAAGAGGCAGCTGATGCACCGCATCAATCATGCTTTCGCTGAGGAGCCGAGCCAGCGACCCGGCAGCTCAGCGGTGGTACAGCGACTGTGGCGACGGGACGTGACGTCTCCGTTCCCTCCTTCAAGGAACGAGGGTTACATACGTAACCGAGATGTTCCCCTTTCAGTCGGTCACTCCGAGTCACGTCGGATGACCGATGAAATTGGGATTCCTACCAAAACGCCACAGGAGCTGCCCCTTCCAGTGGCCTGTGTAGGCCTCCTGACCCTTCCTATAAGGCAGACGATAGGACCGGGCTCTACACAGAGAAGGTCAATTACTGGTGTTCCTTGAGCAACCCAAACAGTAGGACTAGGATAACACTGGGAAGCGTACCCTTCCACTTGGAAGAGGCACACTGTGGAGTCACCCCGAAGGGCCCTATTGCACATGGAAGTCTCTGAGATGGCTCAAGCTGCGTCTTTAGAGATGGCAGAACGTGGTCTGCCAGGGGAAACACGGCTCTAATAAGCATACCGTGGAATACACATATGGGATCCCGGCAGGGTCTCTCATATGGGCACTAGCCTCGCACCAGATTTCATGAATTCATTGGCTGAAGGCCTGGCGCCGGACACCCCGCCGCGTCTGGACACCGGAGTGCTGGAGGACTCAACAGGGTTTGCCAGTTTAAGGAACTCTCTGGAGAATGAGGCGTAAGGACACCGCAAGCCGACTCTGAGCTGGCCCTCTCAGTGCCACTACCCGTTTGAGGTGAGAACACAGGAGGAAACCGGTTCGACACGTAGGCTATAAAACCTAGCAAACGTGTTGGGAGTCGCCCAACCCGCAGCTCTACAGATGTCTGCTAGCGAGGCACCACGAGCCAGCGCTCAGGACGATGCGACACCCCTAGTGGAGTGAGCACGCAACCTGAGCGGGCAGGGCACACCTTGTGCTTCGTAGGCCAAGGTGATGGCATCGACTATCCAGTGGGCCATCCTCTGCTTGGAGACAGCCTTCCCCTTCTGCTGTCCTCCGTAACAGACAAAGAGCTGTTCTGAGGTCCTGAAGCTCTGAGTTCTATCCACGTACTGACTCAGTACGCGTACAGCACAGAGCAAAGCTAGGGCTGGGTCTGCCTCCTCCAGGGGCAGCGCTTGCAGGCTCACTACCTGGTCCCTGAAGGGCGTGGTAGGAACCTTGGGCACATAACCGGGCCGGGGCCTCAGTGTTGCACTGGAGTCGGCCGGCCCAAACTCAAGGCACGACTCGTCGACCGAAAATGCCTGCAGGTCCCCCACCCTCTTGATTGAGGCCAATGCAGTCAGGAGTAGGGTTTTCATAGAAAGAAACTTCAACTCGACTGACTGCAACGGCTCAAAGGGGGCAGTTTGTAGGGCTCTTAGCACCAATGCCAAATCCCAAGAGGGAAGGGAGGGAGGCCTCGGATTTAACCTCCTGGCCCCACTAAGAAACCTGACGACCAGATCGTGCTTCCTCACAGACCTCCCCTCTATGGGGTCGTGGTGGGCAGAAATAGCAGCAACATATACCTTAAGGGTGGAGGGGGACAGCCTACGCTCCAACCCTTGTTGCAAAAAGGAAAGCACGGCTCTGATCGAACATCTCCGGGGGTTCTCTTGGTAAGAGGAACACCATTCGACGAACAGGTTCCACTTCAGAGCATAGGCCCGTCTTGTGGACGGTGCTCGTGCTGAAGCGATAGTGAGTGCTACCTCCTGGGGTAGGTCACCTAGAATCTCCGCGTCCCGTCCAGGGACCACACATGAAGTTTCCACAAGTCTGGACGCGGGTGCCAGAGGGTGCCCCGTCTCTGAGAAAGCAGATCCTTCCTCAGAGGAATCGGCCAGGGAGGGGCTGTCGCGAGGAGCATGAGTTCCGGGAACCAGGTCCTGTTGGGCCAATATGGAGCCACTAACAGGACCTGCTCCTCGTCCTCCCTGATCTTGCACAGTGTCTGTGCTAGCAGGCTCACTGGGGGAAACGCATACTTGCACAAGCCCTGGGGCCAGCTGTGTGCCAGTGCATCCGTGCCGAGCGTTGCCTCGGACAGGGAGTAGAACCACTGGCAGTGGGTGGTTTCTGGAGATGCAAACAGGTCTATCTGAGCAACTCCGAACCGACTCAAAATCAGCTGGACCGCCTGGGGATGGAGTCTCCACTCCCCAGGAAGTGCCGCTCGAGACAGCTTGTTGGCCACCTGATTGAACACTCCTGGGATGGGGATGGCACGAAGGGACCTCAGATGCTTCTGACTCCAGAGGAAGAGGTGGCGGGCGAGTTGCGACAATGCGACGGGAGCACAAACCGCCTTGCCGGTTGATATACGCAACGGTCGCAGTGTTTGTCCGTACGGACCAGAACGTCCCTGCCCCGAAGGCGCCTTCTGAGGCGGCACAGGGCAAGGCGTACTGTCAGCAACTCGAGGCAATTGATATGCCAACGCAGAAGGGGGCCCGTCCAAACCCCTGATACTGCATGCCCGTTGTACGTGGCACCCCAGCCGGTGGTCGAGGCCTCCGTGAATACCACAGCATGCCTGGATACCTGCTCCAGGGGCACTCCTGCCCGAAGGAACGAAGGATCTGACCACGGGATGAAGGTCTTGCGGCAGGCCGGTGTAATCTGAACCCGGTGAGTACCGCGTTTCCACGCCCACCTCGGGATTCGACCATGGAGCCGGTGCTGAAGCGGTCTCATATGGAGCAGACTGAGCGGAACTATGGCCGCAGCTGCAGCCATATGCCCCAGGAGCCTCTGAAAGAGTTTCAGTGGGACCACTGTCCTGCCTGATAAAGTCTTGAGGCAGTTCAGCACCGATTGAGCACGTTCCTGGGTGAGGCGAGCTGTCTGGTTGACCGAATCCAACTCCATGCCGAGAAAAGAGATCCTCTGCGTTGGCACGAGTTTGCTCTTTTCCCAATTGACCCGAAGGCCCAACTGGCTGAGGTGCCTGAGCACCAGGTCCCTGTGTGCGCACAACAGCTGTCGAGACTGTGCAAGTATGAGCCAGTCGTCGAGGTAGTTGAGAATGCGCACACCCCGTTCTCTCAGGGGAACAAGGGCCGCCTCTGCGAATTTGGTAAAGACACAAGGCGAGAGGGACAGCCCAAAGGGCAGGACCTTGTACTGATATGCCCGACCGTCGAACGCCAATTGCAGGAATGGCCTGTGTCGCGGGAGAATCGAAACATGAAAGTACGCGTCCTTCAGGTCGATTGCTGCAAACAAATCTAGGGGACGGACGCATCCAAAAATGCGTTTCTGCATCAACATCTTGAATGACATCTTGTGAAGTGCACAGTTCAAAACTCACGCTTTTCTTGGGCACAATGAAGTAAGGGCTGTAAAACCCCGACCTCATATCGGCTGGAGGGACCAGCTCTATTGCATCCTTCGCCAGTAGGACTGCAATCTCTGCGAGCAAGACAGGGGCAAGTGAACCGGATGCCCCTGAACTTGGGGCGACGCCGGGCGAACTGAATCGCATAGCCGAGTCTGATGGTCCGCAGGAGCCACCGGGATGGACTGGGGAGCGCTAACCAGGCTCCGAGAGACCGCACCAGCGGAACCAACGGGGCCACCGACGTGCCCGCGGTGGGACAGCGAAGTGGAACACAGGGACCGGCCCCAGGGCCTGTGACGGCCTGGCCTGTGACGGCAGGGGGCGGGGTCTGGGTGTGTAGTGTAGCACTCACCTGATTTCTACTCGTGTGAGAGGAGACACAGGAACACGGCTTGACGCTTGTGACAGCCCGGCGTTTGACAACTTGAAGCGGGGACTGGAGTGCTACTGCCCTTACCTGGTTCCACGAATGGGCAGGAGCGGTGCTCTTGGGCAACCACCCGCTGCCTGCTGGCGAGAGAGGAGGAGGGAGGTGAACACATGATGCACGGCATACCCCTCTCCTCCTCTTGAGACCCAGAGATTGAGGAAACAGCTCTTTTACTGATGTTTTGGGTACCACTGGCTGCTGGGCCAGCGGCGGAACAAAAACAAATTGAAACACAGGATTCTCCACCCGGCCCTCCACCGGGGGAGGGAGTGGTGCGGTCACCATCTCCCGACGAGCAGTCTCCTCCATCTCTGGGTCGCCCGTCTCAGGGCCTCTTGCACTTGCGCTTGCCGTCAGGTTTGGCGGGGGCCTGGACGGGCTGGGCATCCTGCCTGCGACCGGCTCCACGACGCAGCCTGGTGGAAGGCTGCTGCGGCTGCGCGGGAGCGGGGGCGGCCGCAGGGGGGCGCCCACGGCAACGAGCAGGCTGAGGGGCTGCAGCCGGAGTGGAAGCAGCAGGTTTCCTCCGGCGCATGATGTGTTTGATCGCCTCAGTCTGCTTCTGGGCTGCCGAGAACTGCTGGGCAAAGCTCTCGACAGCGTCGCTGAAAAGGCCGGTCTGTGACACGGGAGCATTCAGGAACTGTACCTTCTCCTGCTCCTTCATGTCAGCGAGACACATCCAGAGATGGCGCTCCTGGACCATTAATGTGGACATCGCACAACCCAGAGACTGTGCGGTCACCTTTGTCGCTCGAAGCGCGAGGTCTGTTGCAGCACGCAGCTCATGTAGAACCGCCAGGTCGTGACCACCCTCGTGCAGGTCTTTCAGGTCTTTGGCCTGGTGGACTTGTGGTAACGCCATAGCGTGGAGGGCGGAAGCCGCCTCCCCACAGGCTCTATAAGCACTGCCAGTTAGACCTGACGAACACTTAGAGACCCGTGAGGGGAGACACAGATCATCCCGCAGGGTGGAAGCGGCTGTTGGACACAGTTGCATGGCCACAGACCGTTCCACCGAGGGGATGCCCGCATACCCCAAAGAAAGTACTGCTCACTGCAGAGCCAAGTGACCTCCAGCTCCCCCTCTCTGGATGTCCAACTCCACCTCTGTGTGAAGTAATGGGTGGAGTTATGGTTAGTGATTGGGTAAGGGTAGGGTTAGGGTGTGGTTAGGTGTCTATCTCCACCCATTACCTCCAGCGAGGGGGAGCTAGAGCTCCAGCTCCTCCCATTTGGTTCTGCAGTGAGCACCCTCTGAAAAATTGCACAAAAAAAAAAATAAATAAATAAAAAAAAAGACAGACGCAGGCGTCACGTTATAAGTCAAACGCAGATGTCACGTCCATTGAGAGGAGTGAATGAAGTGCAAGTAAATTGTGCATTGGCTCACACTGCAGTGAGCCGTGTGAGCAGCGTGTTATGATTCGTGTTAGCGAAAAAAAATAAATAAATAACTTCACTGCTACACGTGAATCACGCGTGACGTCTGTTTCGACACTCCACTGCCACTGACGTCTGCGTGACGTTAACATCACGTCTACGCCTCGTCTGCATCTTAAATTGAATGGATTAAATAGCAAAAAAAATAAAAATAAAAAATAGAAGATAAAAAATAAGATGTCAGTGAGACGTTCAGTGAGAGGAGTGTATGTTACAACGTCATATTAAAGAGCTGGGCGGAACTCTATAGTACAGAGCTTAAATCCCAGCAAGCAATGGCCGTCATTTCACCGTTTTTAACCATGTATTATTATGTCTTTTGGAAGGCTTTTGTTTTTCAAACTCATTAAAATGCACATATTCACGTTATTTTTTATTTATATGTAATGCAGGAATTCCAAAACTTTTTGTCATCTAAACCTTATTATATTTGTAATCTTTTTGTCATCTAAACCAAATATATTTACTTTTTAAAATAAATATTTCAATAATTACGTATCACATTTGCATGTTCACAGTTTCTTTGATGTTGATTAATGGTCACATGGCATGCAGGTAAATAAAAATATTTCATCTATTTTAGTAAGTGTTTTATTTTAATTGACTATAGAAATACAAAGATGGTTCCAACTGAAAGAGCCAAATTTCCCATAGAAACCTGAGGCTAGACCAGCCAATGCACATGCACAGTCATAAGCACGTTATGACTGCACATGCGCATTCGCTGGTCTAGCCTGAAAAATAAGCTTTTTAAACGCTATTTGAGCATAAGAAACAACATTCATGGGGCAATCTCTCTGGGCAAGAGCAGCGTATATTCGAGAGCGCGCGTCCGGTTTTGTGCGAGAGCAAAGGAAATCTGCGTGCGAGCAGGGAGATTCGCGCTCGCGCATTATATTAATCTACTTTCGCGCTACAAAAATGCGCTCTCGACATTTGTCATTAAAATAACGCCATACCGCGAAGAGATTGTGTGTGTGTGCGTGCATTTCATATATATTTGTTTGAGCTCTCAGTAGTATACATGTATGTGTGACTGTTTCATAAATGTGTATGCAAGTCTTTGATGTATGTCTTCGTGAGAGAAGTTTGATTTACGCCCTATAAGGCACCTCATACGTTATTAATCAAAACTCTGTGTGTAAATCATACTTTGTGTGAAAAGGAATAAAAGTTGTCTGAGTTTTACTGCCTCTAGTGTTCATTTCAACTGAAACTGCAGTGATTCTTACATATGGGTAGCCTATGTTTTTTTTTTTTTTCAGTTTTGCAGAAATGCACTGTATATAGAGACACATATTTCCAATGAGCCTATAAGTCCATTATGAATCATTTTCATTTGAATGTGATTTCAATATAACTTCTGGTATTGTGGTTGGTGTTTCAATATACGTATACAGCTCAAAAAGTTCAGCATATGTTGTTTACTTTATGTTCAATTCTCAGGTAATGTATAAATTGATAAAATACCTCGAATGCAATGTAAATCAAGTTTAAATATCTGCATAAATGTAAACATAAGCTTTCAGATCACCCTGTCTTAAGATTAGGTTAAATTCAAGCAACAATGTGCTTTTTCTATTCTTTTCTTGTTTCTGTTTGTTTTATTTGTTTTTATCCATACATTTTCTAAAATGTTTATACATTTATAATAAGAATTTTACTCTTTGCTTTTCCAGTTTTTTTAGAACTATAAGTGTAACAATGTTTTTTCTTCTTCTTCTTCTTCTTCTTCTTCTTCTTCTTTTTGGTTTTAGCACACAATGAGAGTTTTGTGTTTGATCCTACTTATTGTTCTTTGCCAAACTTCTGACATTCTGTCTGGTAAGCTGATGAAGTCTAAACATGTTCATATTTATGCTAATATTCAGTCTTTGTAGCTCACAATACATAACAAAACTAACCTTCATAATGTTTTGTTTTTAAAATAACCCTTTTATATATCAGCGTTTGTATCTCTGACCATAAATTGCACTACTGATGAACATGAACATCTGAACATCTGCAGTGCAGCAGATCAGTGTACTTGGAGCACCACCCTAGAAAACTGTAACTGTAAGTATTGTGGCTTCATGTTTAAAATTCTTATGAATTAACAGAGACTGACTATTTTTATCTTCACAGTTAAATTATTTTAATAATGAAGAAAAATATGATGTGCAGCATATTCCAAGTATGTGGCTACATGACATATTTTCAGCATAATGTTTTACAGCATTACAACTGCAATGTATGGATACAAAAACAAACAGAGAATGTAACTCCTTTGAGGAATGTGGAGTGACTTTTGAGGATGATTTTTTAGATCATTTGGTTGGTGTTATACACTGTAAATTCTACAAAGGTATGTAAAAATGTTTTAAAATTTTATCTGAGACTGTGAAACTTGAGTTAGTACAACAGTCCTCAGTCCAGTGTTTTGCCAGTGTGATTCTTACTGCTATCTGAATCTATCTGAATCTATGTCTTTCTGACTGTCTGTCTGTCTATTTATTTATTTATAGAAAAAGTACAATGTTCTTCTGATATATTATGTCAACAAAAACCTTTACTGTGCCATGAACCCTCCTGTAAAATGAAACACATGCTTCTAGACACCACATACCACTGCACGTTGTTCCACAACCGTGAGTCTTGTTGTTTTACAGAGCGATGTTAAGTTACATATATGACACAGATTCACACAAATAAACTTCCAATCACCATATTTGTATTTTTAAATAGAAATGAAATCAAATAATACATAGAACTATGTATAATAATATAACCAGAACTAACAGCTGTGCTGTCTTCATTCAGTCACAAAATGTATCCAAGAAAATGAGAAATTTCCAGTCAAAGGACACCTAAACTGCACAGTGACACATGAAAGTACAGGTATGTTTGCTACACCATATCATTCTATATAAATTTTGTTACACTTTATTTTAAGGAGTCCTTGTTACAGTGTAATACATTTAAGTACTGAGTAATATTAATTAAGTACATGTACTTACTATATGGTTAGGGTTGGGATTAGGGTTTGGCTTAGGGTTACTTGCATGTAATTATGCATAATTAATAGTATGTTCATGCAACACATGTAACAAGGACACCTTAAAATAAAGTGTTACCATAAATTTCTTCAAAATAATTTTCTTTTATTTTTTTTTCACATTTTATCATGATATTATGTATAGTCAGTGGACATAAAAAATCAAGCATGTCAAAGTTCAAAGCCAAAACAAACAAGTCATTTTCAGTTACTGATGCCACATATGTATTTATCGTGGATAAGGCTAACATGCTCTGTGTAAAATATTTTTTATTTTTACATTTACATTTAGTTATTTAGCAGACACTTTTATCCAAAGCAACTTACAAAAGAGGACAATAGAAGCAATCAAAACCAACAAAAGAGCAATGTTACGATTTTAGTTTGTAAGTCTAAGGGAATAAAAGGTAACATTTAGTTTGTGTCAATTTGGGCGAAATGATGGTGGCAAAAACCAAACGTCCAACAAAATACTGCCAAAACCAGTGAAATTTATTGTACAAACATAAAGTGGTCAATAATAAAGAATTAGATACTAGAAAAAAAAAAAAAAATCAATATACACAACATTTAATATTTACATAAATTAAACTAACCCAAAATAACAAACAAGCCCAAGGGAAAAGGAACACAAGCGGCGCCAAAGAAAAGAATGTAACAAAAATCCCAAACTAAATTACAATGAAACCTAACCTAACTATTAAAATAAAATAAAAGAAAAAGATCTTCAGCATTTACACGCCCTAACTAAACTATACTCTCTAACAAAAACAAAACTTACAAATGTGGCGCTCACTTCTATGGCAAGCCGTTTTAACATTTAAAACATTTTTTTGACTATCCATAAATATAATTTCGGATAGTCACAATTGTAATTCCAGATATCTATATTGCAATTATGACTAGTCGTAATTGGAATTAAGATATCTACAATGGGATTGTGACTAGTCATAATATGCATTGAAGATATCTACAATGCAATTACGACTAGTCATAATACACATTCCAGATATCTACAATGCAATTACGACTAGTCATAATCTTCCATTGACTTCCATTGAAAAATATTTCCAGATATCTTCAAATGAGTTTTGACTAGTCGTAATCCCAATTTGAGATATCTTTAAATATGATTCGACTAGTCAAAATACAATTAGAGATATCTCTAATTCAAAATTTTTAAAGATATCCGAAATACATTTGAAGATATCTGCAATTCATTTATGACTAGTCAAATTACAATTGTAGATATCTTGAATTGGAATTTTGACTAGGCAAATCATATTTAGATATGGCAAGCCGTTTTAGCATTTAAAACTGTGTTTTGACTATCCATAAATATAATTTCAGATAGTCACAATTGTAATTCGGATAGTCATAATTATAATTCGACTAGTCACAAGGACAATTAGAGATATCTGCAATTGTAATTGCACTAGTAAGAAATCGAATTAGAGATATCTCTAAATACTTTATGACTAGTCAAAACTCAATTTAAGATATCTGTAATGACTTTAGAGATATCTTCAATAGCGCGTCATACATCCGCAAATGTAATTAGAGATATCTCTAATTCAATTTCGACTAGTCACAATTATAGTTTAAGATATCTGAATTACACTTGCTCCTAGTCGAATTGTCATTGTGTGACGTCAGAATAAATTTACTCAGCTCCTCCCCGCCTACTCTGCTGACTGCTAACAACATAATAAAAGTCTGCTTTTGTTGTCATTGGATGAAGTGCTTCATGGATTATTAAATAAATCTGGATGCAGCCTTATGTGGTAAAAGGTCTCCAGTGTGCATGTATGTATAGCACTGTGATTTTAAATGTTGCAAAACGGACCAAATGCAGTGTAATGTTCAATAAAGGCAGAAAACTGCAAACTGCTCCTCTGAATTCGTTTACGGAGTGTCTATTTACACTAAGTGTAAATAGCCCGCCTTGTTACAGTGTCCAGCCACCGACGTGTGATTGGGATGGTCAACACTGCAAAACGATGCTTCATCAGCATCAGGTTTAGTGGAGTAGTGGTAATGTTGTGTGCTTTTTGACGCGATCGACCCTAATTCGTGTCCGCCTTTTGCCGAACATTTTCTCTACCTTTTCAAATCTCATATCGTATCGGAAAGGCATTTCTTTTCAATAAAAATTAAGGAAATAATTCAAAAGTTGAAAACAAATATTGGGTAGGGTTAAAGGTGTAAGGAGGGCTTTGTTGTCCCAAGGCGGCATCCATTTAAAAATTTGAATTCTAATTATAATTTACATTCAATACGTTATTATTGCCTACTGTTTTATAATGTACTACAATACTGAGGTGCAGATAATTGCCACTATTTGAAATCAGTAGTAGAAATAGCAGAAAATCTTGCAACTTTAACATAGCGTAAATATAATCTATAGCTATTTGCACTTAGTGTAAATAGAATCTAATTACTATTTACACTTAGTGTAAATAGCCGCTATTGCTATTTGCACTTAGGGTAAATATAATTTAATTGTTATTTACACTTACTGCAAATAGCCGCTGCCTAAAAGAATACATTGGCGCCGATCACTGAACACAGCAGAATATCATCATCATGGATCTCTTGCTATAATACAATACAATACTCCCACCTTGTGGGCTATTTCACATGGAAGCTCGTTTCCGCCACTAACTAACTAACTAAATAAATAGCAACTTTTTATCTCACAATTATAAAATTTATAACTCGCATTGTTTATATCTCGAAATTCTGAGAAAAAAAGTCAGAATGAATGGTAAGATAAAAATCTGCAAATTACCTTTATTTTTCATTCCATGGTGGAAACAAGCTGCCATATGACACAAGTGAACCTGAATTCATACACAACGTAATGTAACATACTAATAAATGTCATCAATGCCATATAAACTTTTATTAAATTGTAATCTTTTTTAAAATCAGCCTTCACCTTTTTTGACTGCATCTGATTATGAGGGATTGTTCTTGTCCGTAATGCATTTATTTGTACTATTTTCATGTTTTTTTTTTTGTTTTTTTTTGTATAATTCCATTATTTTTCATTATGTCTAAATAATAAATAAATTCAGACGAGCAGTTTGTGGTTTTCTGCCTTTATTGAACATTACACAGAATTTGGTCCGTTTTGCAGCGAAACAAGCTGCCATAATGACACCAGTGAACCTGAGTTCATACACAAATTAACGTATGTCATCAATGTCAGTTAAATTTTATTAAATCAGCCTTCACCTTTCTTGACTGCATCTGATTTACTACTACTATTTTTTTTTGTATAATTCCATTGTTTTTCATTATGTCTAAATATATAATAAATAAATGGCAGTGGCTATTTGCACTAAGTGTAAATAGCTATAGATTCTATATACACTATGTTAAAATAGCAAGATTTTCTTTTATTTCTACTACTTATTTCAAATAGTGGCAATTATCTGCACCTCAGTATTGTAGTACATTATAAAACAGTAGGCAATAATAAGGTATTGAGTGTGATTTATAATTTGAATTCAAATTTTTAAATGGATGCCACCTTATTAGGACAATAAAGCCCTCCCTACACCTACCCTAACCCTACCCAATATTTCTTTTAAACTTTTGTATTATTTCCTTAATTTTTATTGAAAAGAAATGCCTTTCCGAAACGATATGAGATTTGAAAAGGGAGAAAAAAAGTTCGGCAAAAGGCGGTCGCGAACTCGGGTCGATCGCGTCAAAAAGCAAATGATATAACCACTACTCTACTACCCACCGATGCTGATTTGACGTCGTTTTGCAGTCTTGACAATCCCAAACACACGTTGGTGGGCGGATAGTGTAAATAGTCTCTGCCAACAAGGCGAACTATTTGCACTTAGTGTACGTAGACACTCCGATTCTTTTAACATTATATCAAATGTTGCGGCGGCTGACACGAGGCTTATACATGTGTTCATTTGGAAAGGCTAACAAAATTTAATCCACAGCACACACATCTCAACATTACCATATAAAACAGGACAAAAGCCTATTTAAGTCCTCTCTGTATAGCCTACCACTTTTACACATGCTCTAGCATATGGCAGGCCGTTTTAGCATATAAACTGTGTTTTGACTATCCATAAATATAATTTCAGATAGTCACAATTGTAATTCGGATAGTCATAATTATAATTCGACTAGTCACAATGACAATTAGAGATATCTGCAATTGTAATTGCACTAGTAAGAAATCGAATTAGAGATATCTCTAAATACTTTATGACTAGTCAAAACTCAATTTAAGATATCTGTAATGACTTTAGAGATATCTTCAATAGCGCGTCATACATCCGCAAATGTAATTAGAGATATCTCTAATTCAATTTCGACTAGTCACAATTATAGTTTAAGATATCTGAATTACAATTGCTCCTAGTCGAATTGTCGTTGTGTGACATCAGAATAAATTTACTCAGCTCCTCCCCGTCTACTCTGCTGACTGCTAACAACATAATAAAAGTCTGCTTTTGCTGTCACGGAGAGATAAACTACTGGATGAAGTGCTTCATGGATTATTAAATAAATCTGGATGCAGCCTTATGTGGTAAAAGGTCTCCAGTGTGCATGTATGTATAGCGCTGTGATTTTAAATGTTGCAAAACGGACCAAATGCAGTGTAATGTTCAATAAAGGCAGAAAACTGCAAACTGCTCCTCTGAATTCGTTTACGGAGTGTCTATTTACACTAAGTGCAAATAGCCCGCCTTGTTACAGTGTCCAGCCACCACCGTGTGGTTGGGATAGTCAAGATTGCAAGATGATGCGACTTTAGCATCGGGCTCAGTGGGGTAGCGGTTACGGTGTGTGCTTTTTGACGCGATCGACCCGAGTTCGTGGACGTCTTTTGCCTAACATTTTCTCTACCTTATCAAATCTCATAACGTATCGGAAAGGCATTTCTTTTCAATAAAAATTAAGGAAATAATTCAAAAGTTGAAAAGAAATATTGGGTAGGGTTTTATAGGTGTAAGGAGGGCTTTGCTGTCCCAAGGTGGCATCCATTTAAAAATTTGAATTCTAATTATAATTTACATTCAATACCTTATTATTGCCTACTGTTTTATAATGTATTACAATACTGAGGTGCAGATAATTGCCACTATTTCAAATAAGTAGTAGAAATAGCAGAAAATCTTGCTATTTTAACATAGTGTACATATAATCTATAGCTATTTGCACTTAGTGTAAATATAATTTAATTGCTATTTACATTGGCGCTGATCACTGAACACAGCAGAATATCATCATCATGGATCTCTTGCTATAATACAATACAATACTCCCATCTTGTGGGCTATTTCATATGGAAGCTCGTTTCCGCCACTAACTAACTAACTAACTAACTAACTCAATAAATAAATAGCAACTTTTAATCTCACAATTATAAAATTTATATCTCGCATTGTTTATATCTCGAAATTCTGAGAAAAAAAGTCAGAATGAATGGTAAGATAAAAATCTGCAAATTACCTTTAGTTTTCATTCCATGGTGGAAACAAGCTGCCATATGACACAAGTGAACCTGAATTCATACACAACGTAATGTAACATACTAATAAATGTCATCAATGCCATATAAACTTTTATTAAATTGTAATCTTTTTTAAAATTAGCCTTCACCTTTTTTGACTGCATCTGATTATGAGGGATTGTTCTTGTCCGTAATGCATTTATTTGTACTATTTTCATGTTTTTTTTTTTTTTGTATAATTCCATTATTTTTCATTATGTCTAAATAATAAATAAATTCAGACGAGCAGTTTGTGGTTTTCTGCCTTTATTGAACATTACACAGAATTTGGTCCGTTTTGCAGCGAAACAAGCTGCCATAATGACACCAGTGAACCTGTGTTCATACACAAAGTAACGTATGTCATCAATTTCAGTTAAACTTTTATTAAATCAGCCTTCACCTTTCTTGACTGCATCTGATTTACTACTACTATTTTTTTTTGTATAATTCCATTGTTTTTCATTATGTCTAAATATATAATAAATAAATGGCAGTGGCTATTTGCACTAAGTGTAAAGAGCTATAGATTCTATATACACTATGTTAAAATAGCAAGATTTTCTGCTATTTCTACTACTTATTTCAAATAGTGGCAATTATCTGCACCTCAGTATTGTAGCACATTATAAAACAGTAGGCAATAATAAGGTATTGAGTGTGATTTATAATTTGAATTCAAATTTTTAAATGGATGCCACCTTATTAGGACAATAAAGCCCTCCCTACACCTACCCTAACCCTACCCAATATTTCTTTTAAACTTTTGTATTATTTCCTTAATTTTTATTGAAAAGAAATGCCTTTCCGAAACGATATGAGATTTGAAAAGGGAGAAAAAATGTTCGGCAAAAGGTGGTCGCGAACTCGGGTCGATCGCGTCAAAATGCACGTGCTGTAACCGCTACTCTACTAACAACCGTATGCTGATTTAGCGTCGGTTTGCAGTCTTGACAATCCCAATCACACGTTCATGAGCGGATAGTGTAAATAGTTTCTGCCAATAAGGCGAACTATTTGCACTTAGTGTACATAGACACTCCGATTCTTTTAACATTATATCAAATGTTGCGGCGGCTGACACGAGGCTTATACATGTGTTCATTTGGAAAGGCTAACAAAATTTAATCCACAGCACACACATCTCAACATTACCATATAAAACAGGACAAAAGCCTATTTAAGTCCTCTCTGAATAGCCTACCACTTTTACACATGCTCTAGCAACATTTTTATTTCCATACTTTTCAATTACTTCTGTATAAAATACTTTAAAATCACCCAGAGACGCAGGACCTTTATTATACAACTCTTAGACAAAACAGCAGATGACAACAGTTTCCAAGCTACGATTGGTTAAATAAAATGTTTAAGGTGGGGCTCAACAAAGGTGTATTTGCATGCACATTGTAGATATCTCTAAAGGAATTTTGACTAGTCAGATTGTTAATTACAGATATCTGCACTGCAATTTCGCCTAGTCACAAAGCTTAATGCAGATATCTCCAAATAAGTTCTTCCTAGTCACAAATCTGATTGAGATATCCGTAATTGAATTGCAGATATCTTTAAATGGGTTTTGACTAGTCGTAATTCCAATAGAAGATATCTTTAAATATGATTTGCCTAGTCAAAATTCCAATTCAAGATATCTACAATTGTAATTTGACTAGTCATAAAGGAATTGCAGATATCTTCAAATGTATTTCGGATATCTTTAAAAATTTTGAATTAGAGATATCTCTAATTGTATTTTGACTAGTCGAATCATATTTAAAGATATCTCGAATTGGGATTACGACTAGTCAAAACTCATTTGAAGATATCTTGAATTGGAATTACGACTAGTCAAAACTCATTTGAAGATATCTGGAAATATTTTTCAATGGAAGTCAATGGAAGATTATGACTAGTCGTAATTGCATTGTAGATATCTGGAATGTGTATTATGACTAGTCATAATTGCAATATAGATATCTGGAATTACAATTGTGACTATCCAAAATTATATTTATGGATAGTCAAAAAAATGTTTTAAATGCTAAAACGGCTTGCCATACTAGCAACATTTTTATTTCCATACTTTTCAATTACTTCTGTATAAAACACTTTAAAATCACCCAGAGACGCAGGACCTTTATTATACAACTCTTAGACAAAACAGCAGATGACAACAGTTTCCAAGCTACGATTGGTTAAATAAAATGTTTAAGGTGGGGCTCAACAAAGGTGTATTTACATGCACATTGTAGATATCTCTAAAGGAATTTTGACTAGTCAGATTGTTAATTACAGATATCTGCATTGCAATTTCGCCTAGTCACAAAGCTTAATGCAGATATCTCCAAATAAGTTCTTCCTAGTTACAAATCTGATTGAGATATCCGTAATTGAACTGCAGATATCTTTAAATGGGTTTCGACTAGTCGTAATTCCAATTGAAGATATCTTTAAATATGATTTGCCTAGTCAAAATTCCAATTCAAGATATCTACAATTGTAATTTGACTAGTCATAAATGAATTGCAGATATCTTCAAATGTATTTCGGATATCTTTAAAAATTTTGAATTAGAGATATCTCTAATTGTATTTTGACTAGTCGAATCATATTTAAAGATATCTCGAATTGGGATTATGACTAGTCAAAACTCATTTGAAGATATCTCTAACTAAATTGTGACTAGTCGAATTGTAATTAGAGATACCTCTAATTAGAATTTTGACTAGTCACAATTCAATTAGAGATATCTTGAATTGGAATTACGACTAGTCAAAACTCATTTGAAGATATCTGGAAATATTTTTCAATGGAAGTCAATGGAAGATTATGACTAGTCATAATTGCATTGTAGATATCTGGAATGTGTATTATGACTAGTCGTAATTGCATTGTAGATATCTTCAATGCATATTATGACTAGTCACAATCCCATTGTAGATATCTTAATTCCAATTACAACTAGTCATAATTGTAATATAGATATCTGGAATTACAATTGTGACTATCCGAAATTATATTTATGGATAGTCAAAAAAATGTTTTAAAATGCTAAAACGGCTTGCCATAGGCTTTTGTCCTGTTTTATATGGTAATGTTGAGATGTGTGTGCTGTGGATTAAATTTTGTTAGCCTTTCCAAATGAACACATGTATAAGCCTCGTGTCAGCCGCCGCAACATTTGATGTAATGTTAAAAAACGTGTGCTTGGGATTGTGAACACTGCAAAACGATGCAAAATCAGTATCGGTGGTAGTGGAGTATCGGATACAGCATTTGCTTTTTGACGCGATCGACCCGAGTTCGCGACCGCCTTTTGCCGAACTTTTTCTCTCCCTTTTCAAATCTCATATCGTTTCGGAAAGGCATTTCTTTTCAATAAAAATTAAGGAAATAATACAAAAGTTTAAAAGAAATATTGGGTAGGGTTAGGGTAGGTGTAGGGAGGGCTTTATTGTCCTAATAAGGTGGCATCCATTTAAAAATTTGAATTCAAATTATAAATCACACTTAATACGTTATTATTGCCTACTGTTTTATAATGTACTACAATACTGAGGTGCAGATAATTGCCACTATTTGAAATAAGTAGTAGAAATAAAAGAAAATCTTGCTATTTTAACATAGTGTATATAGAATCTATAGCTATTTACACTTAGTGCAAATAGCCACTGCCATTTATTTATTATATATTTAGACATAATGAAAAACAATGGAATTATACAAAAAAAAATAGTAGTAGTAAATCAGATGCAGTCAAGAAAGGTGAAGGCTGATTTAATAAAAGTTTAACTGACATTGATAACATATGTTACTTTGTGTATGAACTCAGGTTCACTGGTGTCATTATGGCAGCTTGTTTCGCTGCAAAACGGACCAAATTCTGTGTAATGTTCAATAAAGGCAGAAAACCGCAAACTGCTCATCTGAATTTATTTATTATTTAGACATAATGAAAAATAATGGAATTATACAAAAAAAAAAAAAAAAAAACATGAAAAATAGTACAAATAAATGCATTACGGACAAGAACAATGTCTCATAATCAGATGCAGTCAAAAAAGGTGAAGGCTGATTTTAAAAAGGATTACAATTTCATAAAAGTTTATCTGGCATTGATGACATTTATTAGTATGTTACATTACGTTGTGTATGAATTCAGGTTCACTTGTGTCATATGGCAGCTTGTTTCCACCATGGAATGAAAAATAAAGGTAATTTGCAGATTTTTATCTTACCATTCATTCTGACTTTTTTTCTCAGAATTGCGAGATATAAACAATGCGAGTTATAAATTTTATAATTGTGAGATAAAAAGTTGCTATTTATTTATTGAGTTAGTTAGTTAGTTAGTTAGTTAGTGGCGGAAACGAGCTTCCATATGAAATAGCCCACAAGGTGGGAGTATTGTATTGTATTATAGCAAGAGATCCATGATGATGATATTCTGCTGTGTTCAGTGATCAGCGCCAATGTATTCTTTTAGGCAGCGGCTATTTACACTAAGTGTAAATAGTAATTAGATTCTATTTACACTAAGTGCAAATAGCTATAGATTATGTGTACACTATGTTAAAATAGCAAGATTTTCTGCTATTTCTACTACTTATTTCAAATAGTGGCAATTATCTGCACCTCTGTATTGTAGTACATTATAAAACAGTAGGCAATAATAACGTATTGAATGTACGTTTAAATTATAATTTGAATTCAAATTTTTAAATAGATGCCACCTTGGGACAACAAAGCCCTCCCTACACCTATTACCCTACCCAATATTTCTTTTCAACTTTTGAATTATTTCCTTAATTTTTATTGAAAAGGAATGCCTTTCCGATACGATATAAGATTTGAAAATGTAGAGAAAATGTTCGGCAAAAGGCGGACACGAACTCGGGTCGATCGCGTCAAAAAGCAAACAACATAACCATTACTTCACTGAATCTGATGCTGCTAAAGCATCGTTTTGCAGTGTTGTCTATTGCAATCACACATTGGTGGGTGAATGCTGTAACAGGGCGGGCTATTTGCACTTAGTGTAAATAGACACTCCGTAAATGAATTCAGAGGAGCAGTTTGCGGTTTTCTGCCTTTATTGAACATTACACTGCATTTGGTCCGTTTTGCAACATTTAAAATCACAGCGCTATACATACATGCACACTGGAGATCTTTTACCACATAAGGCTGCATCCAGATTTATTTAATAATCCATGAAGCACTTCATCCAGTATCTTATCTCTCCGTGACAACAAAAGCAGACATTTATTATGTTGTTAGCAGTCAGCAGAGTAGGCGGGGAGGAGCTGAGTAAATTTATTCTGACGTCACACAACAGTGTGTATGACACGCTATTGAAGATATCGCTAATGTAATTAGAGATATCTCAAATGTAGTTTTGACTAGTCATAAAGTATTTAGAGATATCTCTAATTTGATTTCTTACTAGTGCAATTACAATTGCAGATATCTGTAATTGTCATTGTGACTAGTCGAAACATAATTATGACTATCCGAATTACAATTGTGACTATCCAAAATTATATTTATGGATAGTCAAAACACAGTTTTAAATGCTAACACGGCCTGCCATACACTTCTGATGTATAGAAGTTGATGTTCCCTATCAGTCGGCCGCGTTCGACGTAACGTCATAGTGACTGACGTAATGGGATCTCGCCAGAGAGCCCAATCACCTTTGAGTGTTAACAAAACAAGCCAATGACAGCTGGCGTGCGTGTTTCGCCATGCGCACCCCGCCCCGCAGCATGGGTATAAAAGGAGAGCGCGTGCAAACACACATCAGCTTTTCGCTTCGGAGCCGAGCCTTCCTGCTTGTGCAGTCACCGAAGAGAGTGTCTACAGACAGCGAGTGTGTTGGCGTTACGGCGCGTCAGCGGGGGTTGCCGATCCAGTGCTGCTGCTTCTTCCGGGTTGGAAGGCGTGCTGCAGCTCATCAAACTGCGGTCACGCAGCGACCTCTCCTGGGTGCTTCAACACTTTATTTTCTAAAAGAGCAAATCTAAAAGAGCAAATCTAAAAGAGCTCCACGAGCGACGGGCGTCTTTTTAAAGATGGCTTCCCGCTCGTGTGTTTCTGGATGTGGTCATTTCCTGGCTTCATGTTTGCTGTGTCTCGCGCTTGGGCTTTCAGCACGCTAAAGCAGCGCTCGTGGATGAGTCATGTTCTCATTGTGGGAACATGACCATCGCGATGTTGCGGTCCAGATACCTCCTTGTCAAATGAGGGGGTATCCCCCTCGCCATGCCCCGTTCTAGTTCCTCCATCTCTCAGAGGGCTACTTCGGCTAATGGTCAGGGTGATCCGAGGATCACGGTGAGAGCTTCCCCGTCGAGTGCGTCTCCGCGGGCCTCTCATTCCTCCAGCACATTGCACCATCTGGTGTTCCGGATGAGTTTCCTGGTTCCTCAGACAGGGCGGGGCCCAGCATCTCGTTCGGAGTGCCAGCGGATGACAGGATGTCGATCGCTGCATCGGAGGGCGAGCTAGGCTCTGGAAAGGACGATTCGGCTGCGCTGCCTCCGTCAGGAAGAGTGGCGTTGCCCGAGTCAGATCCAGAGCTGACTGCTATGCTTTCCCGGGCCGCCGAGAGCATCGGGCTGCACTGGAGGCCGCCTCCTTCTCCCGAACGCTTGAGGCTGGACGATTGGTTCCTGGGGGTGCGCGCCGATCACTTGGCAGCCACCTCCAGTTCCATTCTTTCCGGAGGTGTATGAGGAGGTGACTAGGTCATGGAGGGCACCTTTTTCTGCCCGAAACAGGCCTGGCGCCTCCTCCGTCCTCACCACCCTCGACGGTGGGGTGGCCCAAGTGTATGTGGAAACCCCCCCCCGGTCGAGCGCGCTCTGCCTGCAGAGCACCGCCGCCTGGAGGGGTAATCCACGCCTTCCGTCCAGGGCCTGTAAGTTCTCGTCCGCTCTAACAGCCAAGGCTTACAGTGCTGCTGGACAGGCCGCTTCCGTCCTGCATGCCATGGCCCTCCTGCAAATTCACCAGGCCAAGGCGTTAAAGCAGTTGCACGAGGGTGGTGCTGACCCAGGTGTGATGCAGGAACTGCGCACAGTGACGGACCTCGCCCTAGGGCGACAAAAGCCACAGCGCGGTCCCTGGGTCAGATGATGTCCACGGTAGTGGTCCAGGAGCGCCACCTATGGCTGACCATGGCAGATATGAGGAGGCTGACAGGCATCGCTTCTTAGACTCCCCGATCTCCCAGACAGGCGTCTTCGGCGACACGGTGGAGAGCCTGGCCCAGTTCTCCGCCGCACAGAAGCAGACGGAGGGCATCCTGCCCTAGCGGCCAGCTGCTGTCGCACCCCGCCGCCAGCTGTAGCCCCTCCACCCACTCGTCGCCGAGGGCGCCCTCCTGCTGCCTCCACCTCCGCTCCAGCGCGACCCCAGCAGCAGCCTTCATACCGGCCGCAGCTTGGAGCGGGCAGAAGGGATGCGGCGCAGTCCATCTCTGCCCCTGCCAGGCCCGTGAAGCGCCAGGGCAAGCGGCATCTCTGGGACGGGCAAACCCGAGGCACTGGATTCTGCTCTTCAGGAGATGGTGAGTCCACTCCTTCCCCCGATGGAGGACCGGGTGGAAAATCTTTTGTTCCCTGTTTTTGTTGTTCTGCCACTGGCTTTTCGGCAGTGGTACTCAAACTTTCAAAAAGAGCAGTTCCTATGTCTCCGGTTGCCAAGAGGGCGAGGACGGCAGTGCTCGGGACACAGTCTCGACTCCCCCGTCCCCCTCTTCTTTCACCAGCGGGCAGCAGAGCCCGGTTTGAGGACGCAATGCCTTCTCCCGCGCCCCCTGCCCAGCCGTGGAGCCAGGTAAGTGTCGCAGCGCGCACTCAGACCCCACATCGGGATGCACTGCCTTCCGAGTCGGGTCCCTGTGCTCCACTTCGCTGCCCCACCGCGGGTACATCGGTGGCTCCCCTGGTTCCGCTTGTACGTCTCTGGGGGCCTGGCTAGCGCTCCCCAGGCCGTCTCGCTGACTCCCGAGAACCATCAGACTCGGCTACGCGATTCACTTTGCCCGGCACCCTCCAAAGTTCAGGGCATTCGGTTCACCTCTGTGTTGGACTAAGATGCTCCTGTCTTGCATGCAGAGATCGCGGTCCTGCTGGCGAAGGATGCGATACAGCCGGTCCCTCAGCCGAGATGAGGTCAGGGTTTTACAGCCCTTACTTCATTGTACCCAAGAAAGGCGGTGGGTTAAGACCAGTCTTGGACCTGCGCGTTCTGAACCGGGCCCTTCACAAGCTCCCGTTCAGGATGTTGATGCAGAAACGCATCTTTCAATGCGCCCGTCCTTCGACTGGTTCGCAGCAATCGACCTAAAGGATGCGTACTTTCATGTCTCGTTCCTCCCTCGACACAGACCGTTTCTTCGCTTTGCGTTCGAAGGGTGAGCATATTAGTACAAGGTCCTCCCCTTAGGGCTGTCCCTGTCGCCTCGTGTCTTCACCAAGGTAGTGGAGGCAGCCCTTGTTCCATTAAGGGAAGCAGACATTTGCATTTTCAACTACCTTGACGGCTGGCTCATACTGGCCTAGACTCGAGCACAGTTTGCGAACACAGGGACACGGTGCTCAGCCACCTCAGCCGGTTGGGGCTTCGGGTCAACTTGGAAAAGAGCAAACTCTCCCCTGTGCAGAGGATCTCTTTTCTCGACATGGAGTTGGACTCGGTCAACCTCACAGCACGTCTGCAGTAGAGCGTGCTCAGTCGATGCTGAACTGCCTGGAGTCTTTCCAGCGCAAAAGGGTGGTTCCACTGAAACAGTTTCAGAGGCTCCTGTCACGCCGCTCGGATTGCTTCATATGAAACCGCTTCAGCGTTGGCTTCACGACCGGGTCCCGAGATGGGCATGGCGATGCGGCACGTACCAGATCTCAGTCACCCCGTACTGCCGTCAGACCTTCAGCCCGTGGTCGGATCTTGCTTTTCTTCGGGCAGGAGTTCCCCTAGTGCAAGTGTCCAGGCATGTTGTTGTATCAACAGATGCCTCTACCATGGGCTGGGGTGCTATGTGCAATGGGCATGCAGCTGCGGGGCTCCAGACAGGGCCCCGACTGCAGTGGCATATTAACTGCCTCAAGTTGCTAGCAGTATGCCTTGCTCTGCGCCGCTTCAAATCGCTGCTACACGAAAAGCATGTACTGGTCCGTACGGACAACACTGCGACCGCTGCGTACATCAACCACCAAGGCGGTCTACGCTCCCGTCGCATGTCGCAACTCGCCCGCCATCTCCTCCTTTGGAGTCAGAAGCATCTGAGGTCGCTTCACGCCGTTCATGTCCCAGGCGAGCTCAATCGTGCAGCCGACTAGCTCTCACGTCAGCCCGCCCTTCCGGGAGCATGGTGACTCCACCCTGAGGTAGTCCAGCTGATTTGGAGACGGTTCGGGTAGGCCTGTTTACCTCCCTGGACACGTCCCACTGCCAGCTGTTTTACTCCCTGTCCGAGGGGACCCTCGGCACGGATGCGCTGGCACACAGCTGGCCTCGGGGCCTACGCAAATATGCGTTTCCCCCAGTGAGCCTTCTCACACAGACGCTGTGCAAGGTCAGGGAGGACGAGGAGCAGGTACTCTTGGTGGCGCCATACTGGCCCAATCAGACTTGGTTCCCCGAACTGATGCTCCTCGGGACAGCCCCTCCTTGGCAAATTCCTCTGAGGGATCTCTTTTCTCAGAGAGGGGGCACCCGCGTCCAGACTTGTGGAATCTCCATGTGTGATTCCTGGACAGGACGCGGAGGTTCTAGGTGGGCTACCTCCAGCAGTAGTAAACACCATCACTTCAGCTAGAGCCCCGTCTACAAGACACGCTTACAGGCTGAAGTGGAACCTGTTCATCGATTGGTGTTCTCCCTACCAGGAAGACCCCCATAGATGCCCGATCGCAGTCGTGCTCTCTTTCCTGCAGGATGGGTTGGAGCGAAGGCTGTCTCCCTCCACCCTCAAAGTGTATGTTGCCGCTATTGCCGCACATCACGATGAAATGTGCATATTTTGCACATTTCATCGGTAAGTCTGTGGGGAAGCACAACCTGGTCGTCAGGTTCTTCAGAGGGGCGAGGAGGTTAAATCCTCCGCGCCCTCATCTGGTACTCTCTTGGGATCTCCCCTCGGTCTTGTTGGCCTTGAAGGAGGAGCCCTTCGAGCCTCTGCAGTCAGTAGAGCTTAAGTTTCTGTCGTTGAAGACAGTGCTCCTCACTGCACTGGCCTCAGTCAAGAGGGTAGGGGACCTGCAGGCATTTTCGGTCGACGATTCATGCCTAGAATTCGGACCGGCTGACTCTCACGTTGTCCTGAGACCCCGGCCTGGATATGTGCCCAAAGTTCCCACCACGCCCTTTAGGGACCAGGTGGTGAACTTGCAAGCGCTGCCCCGGGAGGAGGCAGACCCAGCCATTGCTCTGCTCTGTCCCGTCCGCGCCTTGCGCATTTACGTGGACCGCACGCAGAGCTTCAGGACTTCAGACCAGCTCTTTGTCTGCTTCAGAGGACAGCAGAAGGGAAAGGCTGTCTCCAAACAGAGACTTGCCCACTGGATAGTGCCCCCCTGGTGTAAGAGCACACTCTACGAGAGGTGTGGCGTCTTCCTGGGATTTGGCGTGGGGCGCCTCGATAGCAGACATTTGTAGAGCTGCCGGCTGGGCGACACCTAACACGTTTGCGAGATTCTGTAATCTCCGTGTAAAGCCTGTGTCCTCCGTGTACTTGCCTCAGATAGCCAGTAAAACCGGAACTGCTCGGTGTCAATCACGCTTGCTGTGCCATTCCCCTCTACGGACTGGATACGTGCGCTTTTACTGCTTCTCAGTTCAGTTCCCCTTGGCGAACCCTGTTGAAGGTCCTCCTGCACCCTCGGTAGTCAGGTGTGGCGGAGCGCCAGACGCCAGGTTCAGCACTCGTGTGTTTGCCCAAGGTCAGCCCTTGTGCTGGGCTAGGTGCCCGTGTGTAGTGATTCCCCTTCGGGTGATCCCACATGTGTATTCTTCCACGGTATGGCTTCCCTCACGGTGAGCCTGTGTCTTCCCTGGCAGAAACTTTCTGCCGTCTCTGCTGTGTATTGATCTCACCCCAGGCAGGCTGAGTCTACCTCAGAGACTTCCATATCTAGTACTGCCCTTGGCCAGTCCATATTTGTAATCTCCACATGGTACCTCCTTTATGCAGGATGTGGCTTCCGTAGCGTTCCCCTACTTGGGTACGCTTTCCCAGTGTTATCCATACCCACTGTACGGAACAGCAGTGGCTGTCATCTCTGCCTAAGCCCTGTCCTATCTTCCATCCCAACTGATGTGGGGGGACTTGCCGGCTTCCGCAGGGCACTGGAGGGGGTCAGCAATAGTGGCGTTTTCATAGGGATCCCATTACGTCAGTCACTATGACGTTACATCGAACGTGACTGACTGATAGGGAACGTCTCGGTTACGTATGTAACCCTCATTCCCTGAAGTAGGGAAAGGAGACGTAACGTCCCGTCGCCACAGTTGCTGTACCACCGCTGTACGGCCGGGGCACACAGTCTCGGCTCCTCAGCGAAAAACTAATCTCCTTTTATACCCACGCTGCGGGGCGGGGTGCGCGTGGCGAAACACGCACGCCAACTGTCATTGGCTTGTTTTGTTAACACTCGAAGGTGATTGGGCTTTCTGGCGAGATCCCATTACGTCAGTCACTATGACGTTACGTCTCCATTCCCTCCTTCAGGGAAGGAGGGTTTCATACGTAACCGAGACGTTTCTATACTATGGAAGGCCGATGGGGCCAAAAGTCTTCAAACGGAACACGTGAAATTTAACCGTGTCAACATGCACAATTTGTCCGCGTTAATGCGGCAAATTTAAACACGTTTCTTTTGTATGTATAGACACGCACATTTTGGTCGTGCTAAGGCGGCGATTTTGCCGCGTTTATTTGGTACGTGTAAAGACGCACAGTTTGACCGCATTAAGACGACATATTTGAACGTGTTTCTCAAGGCGCACATTCTGGCCGTGTTAAGATGGCAATTTTGAACTTAAGGCATTACAATCTGTATTACCCTCATATTAATCCTTTCTTTAGTTTATGGTGTCATTAAGTAGGCCTAATAAATGTAATGAGATGTAAAACGTTTTGTTGTTTATTTTATTTTTGTAAGATACTCTTACTCCCAGGTCCATATACCTTCTGGTAATTTGAACAGAAATTAAGCTAGATTTGTCTCTTTTTTCATGGGTTAAAAATTAGAATATGCTTTAATGTTTTAATATAATTTTTTAATGCTTTAATATTGGGTTTGAATGTGTGAGCGGCCCTGAAACACCTTGTTCGCATGTACATCCCTTCAGTTCATAATTCCAAAGTATTATGAAAATAAATATTAGTTATTTTTACGTGGGGTTTGGTTTTTCCCATGAAACACAAACTGTTATTATGTAAGTCTTTTTTTATATAATAACAGTTAAAAGTATGAAAAATTAAAAATGTCCAGAGTTTTCATGTTATTAGATTTTTAACAAAAATTTACTGTGTGCCAAGGGGGTGTTATACCCCCATGGGTGGGGTAAAATGTCCCCCGGTCTGACAAAGCAATTTACTTTAAATATTTACTGCAAAATCAGAGTACAGGCAGTTTTAGCTTAAAATTTAAAAGAATATAATCAATAATTATGAATTACAAAATTATAACTGCCTATCTGAATCATTTTGTTAGCTGATGCTAACTGCTTGCTAACTAGCTACCTGATGCCAACTTCAAGATCATTTTTAAATATAAAATCCAAATATTTTTATTCAACCAACTAGTTAGAATACATTTGGTGGAAAAACAAAGGATTTGTTGTTCAGAACAGAATAACTACAGTAATTTCCCATTGCTCCCTGGGGGCGTTTTACCCCACTAACTATGTTTGAGAAAAAATTATGTCATTATGAAAATATAATTATACTTTTCTTAACCTCTTAAGACCCTGCGGCCTCATATGAGGACGTTATATTTTAGTGTATTTCTCTGAGACTATACATTACACAGTTTTAAGTCTGGATGTCCTGTACAGAGCACATTCAGGGCTTTTTAGAGATACCAAATAATAGGATGTTTCACCATGACCACTCCCTCTCCTTGGTCTTCAAATATGTCTGAAATTAATTTCATAACACTCTTATGGAAATATGATAATATTTTGTAATTATCATTTAAAACCGTCTAATTTTTTAATTGTGTGTCATAAATCAACATCTCAGGAAAATGTTATGGGGTTTCAAATCAAAATATGACTTTCTGTTACAAAACAGGACGTTGATTTCACATATGTCCTCATATGAGGTCACCAGGACTAAAAGCATATTTATTACGCATTTTGGGAGACATAACAAATGAATAGGGAAAGAAATTATATTTCAATATTCTATGAAATATTATATATAATTATGAAAATCCTGTCAATTATTATTCCCATTATTACTCTTCTCTTAATATGCAAATTAGATATAGTTTATAGATACATTGTATATAATGAGAAAACCCGTTTATGGCCATTTTACACACATTTTGCAGAAAGAAAAATGGTATATCGAATCATTCTGTTATAGTTGAGAATCATCTTTATACAAAGTTTGGTAAAAAAAAAAGAAAAAATCTTGAAAACTAAAAATGTATTGGTGATTTAAAAAAGCAATTGTTTTTGCCTATGCATGTTCATTCATGTCTTTTTTTTTTTTTTTTTTTTTTAAGAAATTGAGTCCCGATGTCCTCAAACGAGGACATGGCATAACTTTTGAATGAAATATAATTTTTTATTTATTTATTTTTACATTATTTTTAATGCTCTAAACAATGTAAAGACATGAAAAAAACTTTTTTTTTTTTCCTAAAAGCTTTCTCTCGGGTCTTAAGAGGTTAAATAACACATAGGCTATAGGCTACTCTCTTTCTACAGGCCTTACTGTTGTCATATCATATATAACAGTGATGTTCTACAAAACAACAAGCTTTAAAACGATTCTAAATTGAAATTGCTCCCAGAGGAATAATCGGACTGATTTACATTTATTTTTTATATTATTTTGCTTATTCTTGCATTATATTTATTATGATTAAACTCCCGTTTTTGTATATTCTGTCATTGCAGTCGATCACGGAGGATATGACAAGTTTAAGATGATCAATCTAGCAGGGCCGCTGCTGGCCAAATGGGTGCCCTAAGCAGAATTGTATTGTTGTGCCCCCTCCCCAAAATATTATGGATGTAAAAAAACAAAAAAAAAAGGGGTCAAAATAGAACTGTAATAAAATATAAAAGTAAATAAATAAATTGTAATTAATTTGTATTATTTACAAATTACAATTTTAGCTCTAGACAGTTATCTGTGACTATTATTTTATTAATACAGTTGTGTGCTTGATTTTATAGTCTCAAACATTCAGAAATCACACAAAAGAAAAGTAAGCAGTTTTACTACGATAAAACAATGGTTAATTTTTGTAAGGATTGTGATGTCCACATGTTTTGAAGATAGAGGCTGTAGCATTTAAAAGCTGGCCAAAAATTAAATATTAAGTCAATTTTTGAATTAGCCTAAATGTTTGGTCAATATTAAAGGACTTGATCGTTCTGTAAGTGTATTAGGCTACCAGGCCTTTGGGTCCCTTTACAGGCATTTGTAACAATATGTAATGTAAATATCTAAATTGTTTATTTTGTATTAGGCTACATTATGTATTTTAACAGTGTTTTTCAATGAAACCATATAATTATTAATTAACCCATCATTATTGCCTCGCTGTTTTTATATAATTCATTTTAAGCTCTTTCCGCACGGGAAAAAAAAAAAAAAAAAAAACTGATTACACCCTCCTTATAAACATTTAAAATGCACCTATTTAGCGATTTAAAAAAAAAAAAAAAAAAGGATTTTAAAAAAAAATAATAATAATAACATGTTTTGGTCATATTTACTATTAATTGCCCAGCTCCCCTGTGGTTGATCTAGCACCCCCTCAGCACCTGAGTTCAAAATTCTCTGGTGCCGGCCCTGATTATGATCATTTGCTTTCAGCCGCAAACATGAGGTGCGAGGGTCGCAGGCGCGGATGCGGTAATGTGTGATTAGCCTACTGCCTACTGCGTCTACGTTCACCGTAAAATGGATTTTTTATAATTATATATGTTAATATTTAGATATTTATTTATGTATATGTATAATTATAATTTTTATTATAATTTTAGTACTAATAGCCCATAGAACAAAAGTTTTATATTTATTTATAACAAATGATGTTTATTTCTTGATGTAGTGTAGGCCTACTCAGTTTGAAAAATTAACATGAATACACTAAATACTTTGACCATATTTTCTTCTTTACTGTAGGAAATTATTTTTCTAAGAGACACCTGGGGCATCATTTATAAGCAATCATTTCTTAAATGTGCATGTGATTCAGACAAACGAAAGTGCATATAGGACTATGAATTATAAATAGGCCTAAATTTTCACTTACATATAATGGAATTAAATTCATCATTACATACGTTTTATTGGCCATCCATTCAACATCCACTGATCGCTATTGTAAGAGGACATTTTTTTCTATATCATCTGATTTCAAGTTGCATCAAGTCAGCCATCCTTCATATAGGCTAAATGCAGCATATTTTGGACATACTTATTGTTACATTCACAACATTCAAATCATCAGTGTGGTTAGAAGAAGCCAGCTGCACGCAGTCAGAAAAGGTCCTTTGGTAGTGCGCTAAAACATTTCTAAGAGCCATAAGCTGTTGGTTTTTCTACCCGCGAAAGACCGTTAAACTAAAGAGAGAAAAAAACATCATGACATAAGACTGACATCACACACAACGTAGCAATGCATTATCCTCACGAACAAATATTACGTCTGACGTTTACCTACGTATATGGCAGGGTACCATTACGACATCCTTCATGAACAAATATTACATCTGACATTTGTATACGTATACTCTGACGTATACAAACGTCAGACGTCAAGTTTGTTCGTGAAGGATGTCGTAATGGTGCACTGCCATATACGTATGTAAACGTCAGACGTAATATTTGTTCGTGAGGATAATGCATTGCTACGTTGTGTGTGATGTCAGTCTTATGTCATGATTTGTCATACTACATCAGTGCATGTTTTGCTTAACTTTAGCTATATCCTCAGTTGCTAGCGGTAATCCTGTTCATAGTTTTTAAGAAACGTCATAGATTTTCAACACAGGACCACATGAGGTTTAGCAAATATTTATTATATCCACTTAAATTCCTTTTGCTCGACAGACTTGCCTGCTTTAATAATGCAGAGACAAACCCACAGCCCACTCACAGAACCATTTCACAGGGGCTAAGTGTTTGCCTGATCGGACTACAGAGAATGAAACCCAAATGCAGATGTGCAGTTTACCTTTGCGGGTACAAAGCTGATGGTTTAAGTCCATTCATCACTGTATGTAAGCATGGAATACAGAATCCATGCGCGACTTCAAAATGCAGCAATAGGCGATCTTCAAAAGACAATGTGGGGAATTATTGCAGTAAAAACATAAGCAAAGTTTTATAATTAATAATAACATTAATAATATTAATCATAGGCGTAATTTGCGGGTGGTACGGGTGGGTGAGACATCCCCCCACCAAAGTCGATTCTGTCCCCCCATCGCTTTTTCAAAGCTGCTGAAAAAATATAGCATGCAGAAGGCTTATGAGGCAAAGTAAAAGTAAAAGTAAAAGCATCTCCAATTAGTGGTTCTTCATAATTTAATTCTTACAGGTCCAGATCTATAAACCTTGTCATGCACCTAACAGGATTTAACAGTAAATGGCGTAATTAGACTATGAGCGCAGCAGCACTCTTTTATTGTGTAATAGATAAAGTAAACAATGCTTTATATTTACACATTTAGATTAAATATAACACTTTTAACTGTTATTATGTAAAAAAGACTTACATAATAACAGTTTGTGTTTCATGGGAAAAACCAAACCCCACGTAAAAATAGCTAATATTTATTTTTTATTAATAATTTATAATAAAACTTTAGGCCTACTTAAGTTTTCACAGTAATAATTAGTCTACTGCAATGTCTTAAGTCCCAATTATAGGCTATACTTTGGAATTGTGAACTGAAGGGGCGTACATGCATACAAGGTGTTTCAGGGCCGCTCACACATTCAAAACATATTTAAGGATAAAACAATTAATATTAAAGCATATTCAAATTTTTAACGCATGAAAAAAGAGATAAATCTAGCCTTAATTTCTGTTCAAATGACCAGAAGGTACACGGACCTGGGAGTAAAGAGTATCCTATAAAAATAAAATAAACAACAAAACTCTTTACATCTCATTACATTTATTAGGCCTACTTAATGACACCATAAACTAAAGAAAGCATTAATATGAGGGTAATATAGATTGTAATGCCTTAAGTTCAAAATTACCACCTTAACACGGCCAGAATGTGCGTGATGAGAAACACGTTCAAATATGTCGTCTTAATGCGGTCAAATTGTGCGTCTTTACACGTCCCAAATAAACGCGGCAAAAATCGCCTCCTTAGCACGGCCAAAATGTGCGTGTCTATATGTACAAAAGAAACGCTTTTAAATTTGTCGCGTTAACGCAGACAAATTGTGCATGTTGACACGGTTTGAAGACTTTTGGCCCCATCAGCCTTCCATACTATACAGTAGCGTTTCTAAGTGTTCCATCGTGTAAGTCACGTGACATCTTCTCTGTCCTCTTTTCCCTGGGACATGGGAAAGTCGTGATCAGCGTCATAGAACGAATTTCAGAAGACATATAGCATAGCAAAGGTGATAACGGGAAAAACACTGTAAGCTAGGAAAAACATGAAATGAACAAGGAACAGAAACACAAACACAAAACAAAGTAGGAGCGCAAGAGAGAGACAGCGTTCACTCGGCGTCCTTTTAAACTGTAGTGGTGATCTTGATTGGCAGCGAAGGCGGCGACGTCACGCAGGTTAATAAAGATTGACATCTACCTGGACGAATGTCCAGAGGGGAGGGAATGAACCTACGAGAATGACAGAGCGAGAAAGCAGGAGAAAGCGAAACACAAAGGTATACTCATAGGGTCGTAACACCCCGACCCTTAAGAACAAACCTGTTTGTGAAATGAAAGAGGGAAACACCCAATTATACTCTAGAAAGAGCATCAGCTAAAACATTATCAACGCCCTTCTTATGTCGGATTTATATATTATAATTTTGAACTAACAATGACCAACGCATCGGACGTTGATTCTGCTTATACATCCGAGATGAAAAAATAAAAAAAATAAAAAAACGAGAGGATTGTGGTCTGTGTATACAACAATGGGAAGACCACTAGAGCCGACATAAACCTCAAAATGCTGTAAGGCAAACAACAGAGGAAGGGTCTCCTTTTCAATCGTAGAATAATTGAGTTGGTGTTTATTGAACCGTAGATAGAATATAGAAAAGAGAAACAGTATTTGTTTGTTTTGTTTTTTTAAGAAAAAAGAGTAGATAGAATAGAAAAAAGAATAGAAGCAATCAAAATCAACTAAAGAGCAACAACATGCAAGCGATATGACAAGTCTCGGTTAGCCTATCGCAGTACACATAGCAAGGTTTTTTAATTTTTTATTTAATTTTTTTTTTAAGAAAACAAGTAGATAGAATATAGAAAAAAGAAACAGTGTTGTTTTTTTTTGTTGTTTTTTTAAAGAAAACAAGTAGATAGAATATAGAAAAAAGAAACAGATTTTTTTAAACAAGTAGATAGAATATAGAAAAAAGAAACAGTGTTTTATTTTTTTTTGTTTTGTTTTTTTAAGAAAAAAAGTAGATAGAATAGAAAAAGAAAGCTAGTGTTAGTTTTTAAAGAAAAGTAGCAGTTAAAGAATAAATGTGCAATTGATAGAGGGTCAAGGGTGTGTGTGTGTGTGTGTGTGTGTTTAAAAAATAAAAAGAAGACAGATAGATAAAATAGACTTAGAATAGAGAGTGATCAAATAAAGATGGAAGAGATGTGTTTTTAGCCGTTTCTTGAAGATGGCTAAGGATTCAGCTGCTCGGATTGAGTTGGGGAGGTCATTCCACCAGATGGGAACAATTAATGAAACAGTCTGTGAAAGTGATTTTGTGCCTTTTTGGGATGGTACAATAATGCGTCGTAATGCGTCATTCACTCGCAGAATTCAAGCTTCTAGAGGGCATATAGGTCTGAAGTACTGAATTTAGGTAAAGGGGTGCAGAGCCAGAGGTGGTTTTGTAGGCAAATATTAATGCCTTGAATTTTATGCAAGCAGCTATTGGTAGCCAGTGCAAATTGACGAACAGAGCTGTGACGTGCGTTCTTTTCGGTTCATTAAAGATTAATCTTGCAGCGGCATTTTGGATTAATTGTAGAGGTTTGATGGAATTGGCTGGAAGACCTGCCAAGAAAGCATTGCAATAGTCAAGTCTGGACAGAACAAGAGCTTGAACAAGGAGTTGTGTTGCATGTTCCGAAAGAAAGGGCCTGATCTTCCTAATATTGTAAAATCTGCAGAACCGGGCAGTTTTAGCAATGTGATCTGAGAAATTCAGCTTATTGTCAATCACAACTCCAAGGTTTCTGGCTGTTTTTGAAGGAGTTATGTTTGATGAGTCTAACTGGAAGGTGAAATTGTGATGAAGTGATGGGTTTGCTGAAACTGCAAGCAGTTCTGTCTTAGCTAGGTTGAGCTGAAGGTGACGGTCCTTCATCCAGCAAGAAATGTCTGTTAGACATGCTGAGAATGAGAAGTAGAGTTGAGTGTCATCAGCATAGCAGTGATACAAAAAGCCATGTTTCTGAATGACAGAACCTAGTGATGTCATGTAGACAGAGAAGAGAAGTGGTCCAAGAACTGAGCCCTGAGGCACCCCAGTAGCTAGATGTTGCGACTTGGATACCTCACCTCTCCAAGTTACCTTGTAGGACCTTTCTGAGAGGTAAGACTCAAACCACTGGAGTGCGGTTCCTGAGATGCCCTTTCTCAATAGGGTTGACAGAAGGATCTGGTGGTTGACCGTATCAAAAGCAGCGGACAGATCCAGCAAGATAAGTAATGAAGACTTGGAAGCTGCTCTGACAAGTCTTAGGGCTTCAGCAACTGAGAGCAAGGCGGTTTCTGTCGAATATCCACTTCTGAATCCAGATTGGTTGCTGTCCAGGAGGTTGTTCTGTGTGAGAAAGGCAGAGACTTGATTGAACACAATGTGTTCAGGTGTTTTTTCAGTGAAAGGTAGAAAGGAAACTGGTCTATAGTTCCCTAAAAGAGTTGGGTTAAGAGTGGGTTTCTTAAGAAGTGGGGTTATATGAGCCTGTTTAAAAGCTGAGGGAAAAACTCCAGTGTGAAAGGATGTGTTAACGATGTGAGTGAGTGCAGATACAACTGCAGGAGAAATGGCTTGAAGGAGATGAGATGGAATAGGATCAAGCGGACAAGTAGTAGGATGACTGGAAAGGATGAGTTTAGAGACTTCTGCTTCAGAGAGTGGAGAGAAGGATGCGAACGAGTGTATGTTTGCTGGTAAGATGTGTTTGACAGTTTGAGGTGTGGAGAATTGTGCAGTGAGGTTTGTAATTTTATTAATGAAGAATGTGGCAAAGTCGTCAGCTGTTAGAGTTGATGATGGAGGGGGAGGAGGAGGACAAAGGAGGGAGGAAAATGTTTTAAAGAGCATGCGAGAGTTAGGCAAATTGTTAATTTTGTCATGATAGTATGTCCTTTTAGCAGTGGAGACATTGGCAGAGAAGTCAGAGAGGAGTGATCGATATAAATTAAGGTCAGTAGGATTTTGTGATTTGCGCCATACTCTTTCTGCAGCCCTGAGCTTAGAACAATGTTCGCGGAGAACATCAGATAGCCAAGGGGCAGAAGGGGTGTACAGGCTGGCCTGGAAGATAAGGGGCAGAAAGTGTCTAAACAAGATGTCAGAGTGGAACAGAAAGTATCAGTAGCACTTGTAGCAAATTTAGCTCAAAAGGGAATTCTATATAAATAATTAAAATTAATTATGATTAATTACAATTATTTATATCGGCTGACAGTAATAACTGTAGCAGAGTTAAATTGCCATCAGCTGATCTGTTCGTCCAGCGAACATTCAGTGTAAATTCATATCAACTCTACCCAGCAGGCACAAAACAGGCACACAACGTCATAAGACGTTGATATTTGGTTAAATTTTGGTTGCGACGTCGGGTGACCAAAATTCAACGTAAATTCAACGTCTAATGTCAATGTTAAATTGATGTCAGCTGACGTTGATATTTTGTTGTTTTTAGGTTGTGTAACCAAAATCCAACGTTACGTCAACGTCAAATTGACGTCAAATATTGACGTCAACCCGATTTTCATTTTCAACCAAAATGCAACGTCTGTCCAACGTCACCTTTCCTAGCCAAGGAGGTGGCGTGTGAAGCTGAGCTTGACATAATTTGAGTCTGTGTAAATGAGGATGTCTCTGATGCGATTTAAAGGGTGATCAGGATGACTGTCACTTGTACTGTGATGACTGGGAGTCCAGCTTGAAGTGTTGCTGTGGGAGAGGTTTGCTGTTAACCCACAAAACATTGTGTCCTTAAAAGGCCATTGACCATATGGCTTTGGGTGCTTTGGTCCTCTGTATGGATGTTTTGGCTGTTGAGGGCAATTACAGGTTGGTGGCACGTCTCTGTGATCACTTTCCGTGTTCCATTGTAAATGGAGAATCTCTGGATGGTTTGTGAAGTGCAGAGCAGGGCTCTTTTGTCATCTGAGTAGTTAGTGCTCCGGTGGGAGCAGTGTTCTGCTGAAGTGGCAACCCCCCTTTAGTTATGGCCATGTTGTTAGTGTAGACCAGGACTAAGGCAGTAGTTGGTGAATCCAGCTGTCAGATGAAACTCCTTGGGATGAGAGTAGATCAGGCATGGTTTAGAATGCAGATGCCATTTGAGTTTGATGATGTAATGTGGTCTTGAGTGAGTCCACGTAGCTGACATTAGCTCTGCATCATTGTCTCTTGTGAAGAGCAGCTTTGGCACTGGCAGTTGTCAGCAGGTGCAGGATGTCTCTTAGAAAAAGGGGGTGTGGCTCAGAGTGGGGCCAGGTTCCCTCCATTCCCTTGAAGGTGTGTAGTTGAGGGTTTGGCCACGCTGTCTGTGTGTCACACTGTCGCTGTCTGTTCCCCTTTTGTGTATGCTGGTACTGCAGTCTCATATTTTCACCAGAGTAAACGTCTGGTATGACCTTGCAGGAAGTTCTTGCACTTGACAGGGCTTCCCCAGAGGGTTGCAAGGTCTCATAGGGAAACTCGTGCACTTGTTTGTGAAGGCAGGTCTGGTGTGTGCTCGGTGAGTGCCTTGAAGCGTGTGAGGCTTCAGGCCATGTCCTCATGGCTGGCTGTGAGATTTTCCCGTGACCTCGGCGACCTGACAGTCTGTCGGGGTGACCTGTCTGGCTGGAGTGGCAGGGGTTCTCGCACTTCAGCCCGGAGTTTTGGCTGTTTCAATTTCAGCAGAGGGTCAATGTGACCTAGAAGCTCTTTATCACTGAGAAGGTGGTATGCATGTATGACTGAATGTTCAGTGCACACCTTTGGGCCTTAAGAGTTCAGTTCTGTTTCTGAGCTTCAGCTTGGGGTCTGCCAAAGTGTTGGAAGTGACACAAAAGTTGGGCTTATTCCAGTGTCACCAGAGCTCCAAGACTCGCCTTGTTTTCCAACATGCTGTTTCCTGGTTGCCCCCCTTTTTCGATTGGGTTCCTCAGGATTCCTGGTACCGGGTTTATGTGTTGACCGGTATGCTGAAAGGTGTTGGAACATCCTGGATGTGCAGCCATCAGCTGAAGTGGCTGGGTGATGCCCTTACTTGGCAATGGAATGGCTGGCTCTGTGGTCAGTGGCTGGTTAGCAGAGATCTGGGAGAGCGTTCAGCTGGTGGGCATTTTAGGCGGTCATCCATTCCATTTCTCACACTTATAAGGAGTCTGTACTGTCCATTTTGCCTCCTTCACGGGGCCTCCTCTGAATGAGTTCTTTTAGAATACACATGATCTCTACTGTCTCAGATGTAGCCACACTGTTCAGCTCTGAGAAGAGCTGGGATGTGTCAAGGGGTTTCTGCTGGTGACAGTGCAGATTTGTTGCTCAGTGCTCTGTCTGGTGCTTGAGACAGGCACCATCATGGCTATGCAGTTCCTGCTGGCTGGAAACTGTGTTGACTTTCTGATGAGGCATCTATCACAGCGATGTGCCTTCCAAGATGTAAGAGCAGGAGGAGTCTGGGTCGTGAGCTGGTCTGACCTTGAGACTGAGTTCTCACGACCAGCTGAGATGTCAGGCCTGATCTTTGTGGCCTGGCAGTGCCCTTCAGATGAGTTGGCTGGCTGGAAAAGTGAATGTTCCCGCACTTGAGCCCAATTCTATGAATGCTTAAAGTCCTTTGGAGCTCAAAACAATACAGCAGGTCTATGTTGGTGAAAAGAGAGCCTGTGTCCATTTGTGTTGTGTACATGGGGTGTACAGTCTCATGGAGCTGATGGTCAGGTGCAGGGGAGTTGGCCGTGTGTGTATTTTGGCCTGTCATGGGTGGTCAGCCATCTGCTGATGTGCTGTCTGGGTGCCATGACCATCTGGCGTTAGGATGGATGTCTCTGCGGTGAGCGACTGCTGGCCGAGATCTGGGCATTTCTCTGAGTAGGAGGGCATTCTGGTAAGTTGTTGGTTTCTCATGCCACTCGTAGTTAAAAGGAGTCTGATAGGCTGATATATCCTGCTCGTCCTGCCGGTGAGGCTGCTCTCAGGATCAGTTCCTTTAATGTCCTCAGGATCTCTGTTGCTGGCCCGTGTGCTCTCCAGAATCAGTTCTGGGTACTGTGCAGAGATAGGCAGGATTTTAACAGTCTCTATGGAGGCAGCGCTGTGTTCTCTGTAGGCCATATGGGCTGAGTTCTGCAGATGTCAGGTGGTCATTGTGCGGGGGAAGGCCATGCCGCTTGGGTGGTGACTCACAATGTGATGCGGATTTCGGGAGGAGGGAAGGTTCTGGAGTTGAAGCCTTCCTCCCTTGTGGCCTGTTCTGTCGTCTATCGTAGATTCAGAGCTGGCTGTAGCAGGCTTCTTGTAGTTTTGTAATCCGCTTTGACAGGTTCAGACTGCTGGTACAGGAGGTTGTGTTTCAAGGCTGGAGGTGATCCACACATGGTGTGTGCGCCTGCAGTGATCCTCTGGAAGGGTCCCTGCCCCACCCCCCTGTAGTTGCTGGCTGGTGAAGTGTGAATAGTGGGCTCTCGCCCCCCCTCGCAGGTTTGGACTCTTGGCTAAGGGGGCCTGGGCCTGCTTGTCAAGGGAAATTCTGTGTTGTGTTTTCCCTGTCTGTTCACCTTGTGGTCTGCAAGCATATTTCAGTTCATTTGTGACAATGAATTCACATTGGCTTCGTTTGACTTTACTCAATTGGTGCTTGGAGTTGTCTCGTTGCTGTGTTGCGTCAGGCAAGGAGTCAGAAGTTTGTCTTTCCCAGTACTCCTCAGATGAGTTTTGTTCAAGGAGCTCTTTTGCTAGTGTCAGCAGCTCCTGTAACTCAGAAGTAGGCCAGCTGTCCTTGTGCAGCATCCGTTTGTCACCTGTGTGAAGGGTGTGAAAGAGGATGTTGTGGTGGACTGTCGTTGGACATGCCGTGGTGTTTGCAGGATGAGGATGGCCTTTTCCATGGTCTCTGCCAGTGGTTGGTCTGGGGCCTAGGTCTGTTGCCACGGTGACGGCTCTGTCCTCCACTGGCTAGTGTCTTTCTGTAGAAGGGCCTTGCATTGTGGTAATGCTGGGTGCCTTCTGGCGCCTGCTTTGGATTTTGGGTTGTGCATTTCAGAATCAGTGGGGTCTTACAAACACCTTTGGTAGAGGCCTTGTGCTTGTTAAAGGCCTTCTGTGTCAGGTCACGCAATTGTTGAATAGGCATTGTGTGGCAGGCCATAATGCAGAGATGGTGACTTACAATGGGGTGGAGGTTTCAGAGGAAAAGGCTCTTAAAGCTGGGGTCCTCTTCCATCCCAGGTTCACTGCGAGCTTCGAAGTAAGCTCGTCGAAGTCTGTGGTAGTAATCACAGGGAGTTTCATGACGGCCCTGTTTGATGGCGAGGGGAAGCGATCAGTCCGTGTTCAAATTCTGGGTCTGAGAATTATTTTATGATAGCTTGTTTAAGCTGCTGGTAGTCCGATTGGATGTGTTCTGGCTGTCGCGCCAGGAAGCGTCGCACTTCAGGGCTAGCGGTGATCCAGAGCAGATAGAGTCTATCTTGGTGTTTCACACTGGTCCAAGACTGCAGGTGAAAGTCAATCTCTCTTAAGAAAGCGTAAACATCTTTCTCTCCTGCAAGTTCTGGTGTGAATGCAGGGATGTTTCCGGCCATTCGGTTGAGGTCTTTGAGTGTCACTCCATGTCCTGTTTCAGAGCTTGCCTGAATAACTCCCTTTCCTTCTGCAGCTGCAAAGGTTTTCAGGAAGCTGACTTGTGAAGTGTCAAACAGAAGGCTTTGGCTCCCCCCTTCGTATCTGTGTATGGGAGTAAGGGGGCTTGCCGTGTGATGTGCAGCAGGGTGCCTTTTTCTTGAGTCCATGCACAGTTTGTAAGACTGTTTCAGTTCTCTCTGAACCTTGTCAAGCTTTTCTTTAATGTTGCAGAATTGCTGAGTCAGGGTGTGGACTTCAGCTCTGGCTGCATGCAGATGGCCTTCTAAGGTCTTAGCTCTGGTGTTGCTCTCATTAAGTTCCACTTACACTGTTTTTAACAGTGACTTTGTGTGAAATAGTTCTCTTTCCAAGTCCTGTCTGATGGCTTTTTCCAGCTGCGCTTGGTGTCCAGCAGCTGTTAGAGCCTCCTGAAGACTGGTGATTTCCTTCTGTTGTGCCATTCTGTAAGGTTCTTTGCATCCATTCTGTGCCTTCCCTCGCTGAGCGGGTGTCAGTTTCCTGTAGAACTCTGTGACTTGCAGGTTCAGTTCATTTACCTCCTGTCTGAGGCCCTTGAGGGTGTGGACCAAGGAGAAGATGATGCTAGTCAGCTCCTGGTGGTTCAGGCTGGGTGTCAGGTGTCCACTTGTGTCACAGTCTCGCTGTTCCTTTCTCTGCCATTGCAGGTCGCTGGCTGCTTTGGGCTGAAGGATGTCAATCACTGTGCTTTGCCGGGTTTTCAGCGGGTCCTGGTGAGCTGGCCGGGCTGGATGTCTGTGGAATGTCTGAGACACACTGGCACGCTTGGGGGAACACCAGAGAGAGAGAGGCAGAAGGCAAATGCAAGTATGTACAGAGGTGTTAGGCTATCTGTATGGGGAAAGGCTAGGCCGTGTAAGGTGCGACTAGCTGGTGAGGGGCAGCTAGTGGGGTAGAGTGCTAAGAACACAAGGAGAGGGCTTGAGTAACTCTGTTGATGGGGCTGTAAGCAGTGGTCAGCTAATGACCGGGTTATACGTGTGGTCAAACTATTACTCAAAGTACTGATGGTTTACAGGTTTGGTCACTATGAAGGTATCAAATAAACAAAACTGAAATAAAATCAGGAAGAGACAGAGGGAGAAGGAAGGGCTTTCCTTATTTAGTGTAAGCTAGGAGATATGACTGAGCAGTTGTCACTTACTAAAAGGAATGCTGCAGCAGGGTCATAAAACCTATGGGGTCTGTTAACTAAGCTAGCAGGGAACATCAAACACCTCAAGGTAAATAAATAGAAACAATAGGAAGTTTTTCTATCTGCTCAGAGGCCTGGTGTAAGGAGGGTAATAGAAGAGACAGGAATTAGGCTACTAATAACCTGTACAGTTCATTAAGGGGACAACAGTTTCTAGAACTGCTCTAATCCTATACCGAGAGCGAAGATGGTGATGGTCAAATAACTAAAATAAGGTAAAGGTAAAATGAAAGTGCACTAATAGCTTTAGGAAACTAAAAGGAATAAAAAAAAAAACAAACAAATTGATCTAATTAAATCTCAGATTTAATTGAAATCAACTTAGCTGAATCTGTGCATTCAAGCTAAAAAGTAAATTAATCAAATCAAATCAAAGAGAGGTAGAATAAAGTCAAATAAAAATAACACAAATAGAACCAACGTATGTGAGGAGGGGCCAACCTGAATCTAAACAGAAGGTGATAGCACAAACAGGAAGTGAAACCAAGAGTGAGGTAGAGAGAGAGAGAGAGAGAGAGAGAGAGGAGTGGCTACACTTTACACTCACAAGTATCTTAAGTGTTAGTCGGATGCTAACAGTTAACAGTTGAGGTAAATGGCCTATCTTAAATGCCTGTGCGGCAGCTAAGAGAGGTAGCTTAGGCTACACAGTTGTTTGTTTACACAAGGGTCTGTGACATGTGTGCTGTTATCAGATTGAACCAGAAGAGGCTGCTCTCCACTTCCGGGGTCAGACGTTGCTAAGAGACTGATGCGAGTTTACAACACGGGCAAGTGGAGCAGAACTTGCGCTGCTGTAAACATGCATAGGAACTCACGCGGTGCATAACAGTCAGTTATAACGTGTCGCACACAACTTCATTCACAAATCAAAACAGCACATTCACTTCACAGACCATGGCAAATTACTAGTTAGCTAGGTTAGAATTACACCATTAATTCGCTATTCAATTGCATCACTTCAATGACTACAATGATAAGGTTACAAGAAGGCCTTAACTCGGGGAGATGAGGAACATCGATCAAATCACCAATTAACTAAATATCCTGTAGCGAGTTTTCTTCGTCGCTCAGTTTTGATATCACTGCAAGTGGGGTTTCTTCGCCACGCAGATTAATTTGTGCCGCTAATCTGAGATTTCCTCGTCAGAGAAGATTTATACATTTAAAGCTGAAATGGGGTTTTCTTCGCCCAAAATCAGATTAATTTATTCATTTATGTGGGATTCTAATCTGAGCTTTCTTCATCAGAGAAGGTTTACGCTCTCTACTAACAACAGAAATTAGGACTTCTTCACTAATATCAGGTTAGTTCCTTATCGTACGATTTAAACATGTATTATAGCATTGATAAACTTCTACTGCTCGTAGTAAGATGCATTCAAGCTATAGTCTATCTGATTTTATCAGAAACTGCATGTGTAGGACATTAATAAAATTTATGAGACAAACACATAAGTTTGATACTGAGTCTGCTTGCAAATAATGTTTAAACGATTGCCACCGTTCTCCACCAATATAAATGTAGCAAATTTAGCTCAAAAGGGAATTGTATATAAATAATTACAATTCATTATGATTAATTACAATTATTTATATCGGCTGACAGTAATAACTGTAGCAGAGTTAAATTACCATCAGCTGATCTGTTTGTCCAGCGAACATTCAGTGTAAATTCATATCAACTCTAAGAAAAGATATTTCTGTGGCCACAGAAAATACCTTCCTATTAATGCATTAGAGCATGTAGCAAGGGTCAAAATCGTAAAGGGACATTAATATGCAAGGCAGAATCAGAAACTCATGTAATTTGTGCACAAGAGTTTTATTAACTAAACACTAATGCAAACTAGTCTAACAAACAAACAAACAAACAAACACACAAACGTACAATCGCTCATACATGGGGAAAGGGTTAATGAGAGTTGATGGATGAAACCATCAGGAAAACCAGAGAATGCAGTTATGGAAAAAGTCATTTAACCACCTGAGTAAAACCATCAGCGCCGTTTATGATGGGGTCTATAACTTGTACTAATAACCTCTGTTTCATTTAGTTTAAATGTACAATAATGGCAATGCATTTGGTCGGAATGCAGTCTCAGAAGAAGGTCTTAATGGTTTCAAGGTTTTGGACTCCCGATCATGTTCTTCCGGGTTGAAGAGTGATGAATTCCAAAGATGTTCTGAGGTAGAAATGTTCTTCCAGGTAGAGAGTGGAAAAAGAGCTAAGAAAGAGATCTGCTGAGGTCCGAGGAGATTTGGTTGAATGGAAAGACAAGGCCGTAAGCCTGGCACAATAACTTAAGGGTCCAGAAGAGTTCTAGCTCACATCTTCCTCATCCTCTTAGGGTCTAACAGAACCGCAGACTGGGTCTTTGTGGTCAAGAGTCATCTCCCAGGCTGGGGAGATCACCCACGGCTCTATGTTGGGGCCGACCGGGCGCACCCGCACCGGTTCAGATTCTCCGTGAGTCCCTCACGGAGCAATCAGAAGATAGCAGAAGAGCTTTTTGCAGAAGAGAGTTTTTGCAGAAGAGAAGGGACGGACCTGTGTGTGAGAGCTTTATCTGGTATAGAGGTCACACCTTCGGGGAGTCAAAGAGCCAATGGACTCCAGTCTCTTTGGAGGGAACGTTTTACGACTCTGAGCATGGTAATTTGCATGGGGTTGGATTGGATGTTGATATACAAACTATTAAAGATTCTTAGAACACTTATATGTTGCATAGGTAGCAACATATAGTATACACTCTCAATTAGATCATCCGAAGACGAATTGATAGAGACCAAACATGATATCAGTGAGGTAATATTAACTAGTGATCTATCATAAGCATGCATAAAACAGGATACAGTACAAAAGACAATATACAAGAACAGTAACAATATACACAATGACCTGAGGATGTGTGAGTTCATTCAAAGAAAGGTTTTTCAATGAATTAATTAGAGAAGAATCCATTCTTATGTGCCTTATGTGCCTTTCCTATGGAAAAGGTAGGGAGTGTTGCTCGGCCCGCATTCCTTAGAGCAGTAAAACTAGTGTTATCAGGTTGGTTGCTATGGAACCGGGGGCCTGGAGTCATCCACAGACATACCGGCACCCAGAATGTGTGTTGGGTGAGGGGTCTGTGATTATTTGTTAATCTAATAACTAATTTGATTTGTTAAATCTGATGAACAAATGTGTGTCTGATTGGTCCAAATGCTACACACTGTTACCATCAAGAGATGAAAACTGTTTAGGGGAAGGAAGCGAAGATGAAACCATAGCAGATAGCCAGGAGGGTGAGTGTGAGCGTAAGTTACGTCGAAAAGTGACATGTGGAGGGGTATGTGTTGTGTCAGGAATCATGTTGAGGTTACGAGTGAGTAGGAAGTGTGCAGTGGAGTAACCAGCACATGACCAGTGGAGCAGTGTCGTGTGTAAATAAGGTCCAGTTGGTTGCCTGATTTGTGAGTAGCCGTAGTTAACACTCTCTTGAGATCAAAAGAGGCAAGCAGAGTGTGGAAGTCTGCAACTTGAGGTTTATCGAGGTGGATGTTGAAGTCTCCAAGTTTAACTAAGGGAGTACCATCCTCAGGAAAGGTTGAGAGCAACACATCTAATTCTTCCACGAAGTTACCTAGTGGTCCTGGAGGTCAATAAACAACTACAAAATGGATTTTAAGAGGGTAGGTAATAGTAACTAAATGTGATTCAAAGGAGCTGTTGATACCCAGAGATGGTAAAGGAGTAAATTTCCAATTATTAGAGATGAGCAGACCAGTACCTCCACCTCTTCCAGTTAAACGGGGGGTGTGGGAAAAGGAGAAATTATTGGAGAGTGCCGCAGGTGTAGCATTGTCCTCTGGTTTGATCCAGGTCTCTGTCAGGGCCATGAGGTTTAGACTTAAATGACTAGAAATGGAAGTAATGAAATCAGTTTTGTTGACAGCAGACTGACAATTCCAGAGACCAATAGAAAAAGAAAGTAGTGTATTAGCAGACATAGGCAAAGTGCGCAGGTCGTTAGGATTGCGCTGCCTACAGTGTGTGATGCGTGGTTTGCGAGTGGTAGTGATAGTAATGATCTGGAAACACATAGTAAGAATTGGTTATAAAAAAACTAAAACAGAAGTGAAACAATTAGTAGGAAAGAGGATAAATAAAAAGCGATACTTATGTCCCTGCCCGGTGGAGTCGCACGGTAGAGTCGATGGTCTATACACTCTTCACATGAGGGTTGTAGCGGTATACTAACCTTTTTTATACCCATTTGACAAAACGGAAATTGAATTCAGTTGGACACACTTTCCTGTTTATCACAACAAATAGCCAAGCAAGTGCAGACACTGACAAGGTACGCGATACAGTACGAGACCAAATGCGATTTCAGCAAGTCTCAACACAGTAAACAAAACAAGCGTTTCCAAGCAACGGCAACTGCGCTAAACACTAATGAGAGAAGTAAATACACTTACGAGCTGCTTTTAACTTCTGCTGATAGACTGCTTCTCTCAAAGAGTATTTCTTTACACTGTCTTCCACTGGCGCTTGAACACACTTTCCTGTTTATCACAACAAATAGCCAAACAAGTGCAGACACTGACAAGGTACGCGATACAGTACGAGACCAAACTATATATATATATATATATATATATATATATATATATATATATATATATATATATATATATATTTTTTTTTTTTTTTTTTTTTTTATTATTATTATTTTTTAATTTATTTATTTATTTTTATTAAGGCAAAAACCTGGAACAGAAAAGAAATCTCTTGCCCGCCTCACCACCAGCAACGACTAAAAATCCTAATAAAATCTTGCAACAAGGTATGTAAACTGGTGTGAAGTTTATTGTTCATAATGTGATTTTGAATGAAACAAGTAATTTTTATTGTTATTCCAAAAAACCCCATTAATAACTTTTTCTTTCTCTTCATCATCAATTTATTATTATTTGTCATCTTCAGTATCAGCTGGCTTGGGAACTGCTTTATCCTTGGTGACCGTGGCACTGTTGGTAGTTAGCCTTTTATTCTGCAAACATTGTGTAAGCATATTTTATCTGTATGTTCATATGTAATAGTCTATTATAATAATTTTAATATCATGATATACTATTCAATTTTATTTTAATATAATTTGATTGGGGCAGTACCCTCCAAAAAGGTACACCTGTATACCTTGTTTACCCCCAAAGTGTGCATATTAGTTCTTTAAATTTAAATCTTATCACTTTTTGGAGGGTACTTACTCTAATCTTTGTTTCCATACTGTATGTCTATCAGTTTAGCAAGAGATCACCTTGAAAAAAATTAGTTAAAACTATTTTACAGTCTGTGTGTTCTATAGCAATGCATTTAAATTTAATTCAAAGAATAATTTATATAAATTCTACAAAACAAATAAAGGAAATTGATTTAATGCAGCCAATATAAGATAAAATGTATGCATATTCCTGTGTTACTAATTTTTTTCTTTTTCTTTTTTCTTTTGTTAGAAGAAATCCAAGAATTCTCAAAGTAAGATTTTCTTTTAACCCAATACTTTATGCATGAAACATGTATCATTAAAATGTTAAATGAATATTACTGTCACTTGATATTTTAGTAAACCACCCATGGTCCCCTTGATCTTTATGATATTTGCAGTGCCCTGTGTCACTTAAGATGACTTGTGAAGTCCACCTCCCAGTGCATATTGCAGCATATACATGGTTTTATATTTTGTACATGTTCACCTTTTGCCTATCTATGAAGAAATCCAATGTGAAACAAACAAACAAACAAAAAAACTAACAAAAAAAAAAACCTCTAAAAAAAACTGTAAAAATAATTCTTTTATATACTTTCATTTCACATTCTCTCTTGATAATGCTAAAATTGTAAAGGAAAGAGTAAAATAACCCTATTTAACTTTAGTATCTCTAAACTCCAGAAACATTTCACAAGCAGGGGGACCAAAGATGGGGGATGTAGGAGAAAATAATGTAACAGGGTTAGTGGTGTTACCAACCTTTCCCCAACTCAACCCACACACTCACATTAAGATGTATCAATTCAAAACAACAGCGATGAGGGAAAAGTCAACTTTTTTTTTTTTCCCCCCCAGAAAATAAAGGAAACACCTCTGGAGAAGAACATTGTTTGAATCCATTTGGTAGGGGCAAATTTAAAACTTAATTTTACATTCAACAACTACATTTGACCAAAATTGATACTTTAATTCAGAAGTCTTCAAACCCACTGTCCTGCAGAGTTTAGCTCCAACTCTAATCAAACAAACCTCAACCAGCTTATCAAGTTTGGTTCAGGTTTGTTTGTCAGTAATTGCAGGGACGTGTGTTGGAGCAGGCTGGAACTACAGTAAACTTAGACTGGCCACACACTAGACCAGTGTTTCTCAATCCTGGACCTGGGCGGCCCCTAACACTGCATATTTTGTATGTCTCCCTTATCTGACACACCCGTTGCAGGTCCTGGAGTTTCTTCTAATGAGCTTATGAGTCAAATCAGGTGTGTTTGATTAGGGAGACACACCAACCCTGCGTTCCATTCAGAAGGACTCATCCCTATGCCCTAATCCCTTCAAAGGGTTTACCCTCCGGAGTGAGAGCTTTGAAGTGTTGAAGGGTGTAGGGCACCAAACAACTGATTCTTGAAGTGCCCTTCTGTGTCATCATCCCATGCCCATATGAAATTGCCGTCATCATGGAAAGAATCAGCACAAAGAATCATGGGGGGCTGAAATGTCCATTAGTTGTACCCTTTGAAATGCTTCCTTCCAAAGGGCTCTTTGAAGTGGCCACTTTTGAGCACTTTGGTTTGGAACGACACTTCAATATGGTGGCCATGATCGTTTTCACTCCGAAGTGCTGTTCGGAGGGCGGTATATCCTGTTTGGAACGCACCGAAAAAATTCAGTGTTGAGGGATACCCAGGATCGTGGTTGAGAAACACCAGACCTTGAGACCACACACTTGTTGATTGTAGGAACGATTTCACAGTGACATGTGATCTCACAGAGACTCGTGAGATCAAACGTGACTAGAGAAGAAAAATAAAGGGAGAACATCTGGTAGGTGACGCTCGCTTGCTCTCATTGGCTATTGTTGGTATCACTTCAGAGGCAGCCCGATCAAGAGTCATAAATATCAATAATGTTGAGTTCGGGAACACTCCGTCTCAATTGGGAGCAGTTAAATAATCATAATGACACTACACAATAAAGGATTTTTTGGACAAAACCGTTTGCGTCAAGCCTTGAATTGAGCCACACCCCTCAATCATTCGGGGTTGCAAATCAGGCTTAAAATTGGCCTTAAAATCTTCTAGTGTGTGGCCAGCCTTAACAGGATAGTGGGTCTTTTGGAGAAGACCTATGTTTTAATAATTTTTTGTGCATCCTTTCTCTGTTTGGTTGATACACTTTTGTGTGTTCATCTTTAGAATTTAACAGCAACTCTTCAAGTAAAGACATAAAGGCCAGGTATCACAGACGTGGCTTAGCTTAAGCAAGGACTAGGCCATAGTTAAATTAAGATATTTAACCCTTAAATAGACAAGAGCGGAAAATGATAAGCAAAAAATTATTTCATGTCATTTTTTATATCATCTGGACTTAAGTAAAACATATCCAAAAGAATTTTTGAAATATATTATATATTTTGAATTTTATGAGTTGTATCTCCCAGTACACGTTGCCTTCTTTGGGTATAAAAAAGGACCAAGTCATAAACCTGTTAACTGTCACTGGCCTACTTGTCACTGCATGTTTAAAACAATTATATCCTATACTTAACCTGATCTAATGTTGACAAACTATATATTATTTGAAAGCTTACGAACTCAAGATTCAGCCTGTGAAAACTATTTTGAAATATGGCCTTGTGTTACCATGAAAATGGTATTTTAAAGGCATATTCCAGGTTAGAGACTCCAGTGATTCAATGTATAGAAAAATAATGTAGAAACTACATTTTCTTTAAAATAAACGTTAAAATACGCTATTAAGGCTTCTGGAGTCGTTTTTGTGAGAGAATTTTACTTCCGCATCTGAAAACCGCCAAAACCAAAAGACATGTTTTTGTTTCATTAAGTGTTTGTGTGGTAAATGCGAGGCCATGGTCACAGCTGAGGAAAGTCAGTGCTGCAGGGAGTTAGATGCATACCGGGTCTTAGTGGAGAATGTGACCCCCACACTTGATTTGCAGTGTCTGACTCTGCACCCAGGCTTTGAGGCTTGCTGTCTGAACCTATATGTGCTACAGATAGCCTATATGCACTTCAGACAGGAGCATAGACCTCTCCAGGCCAGGCCAGCAGACATGAGTGTGTTTAGGGCAGAGATAATTTATTACTCTGAGCTAAATATTTGTACATAGTAAATTAAAGATTTGAATATTAAAACCATCTGAATAATTTAGTTTTTTTCAATTACAAGTTGCCTATATTTAGGTAGGTCACAATTACCTGTAAGTCACACTTTTTGGTGCCATTGGTAAGACAATCAATATTGACAGCATACAGACAAACTGTCCGCTGGGCCTATGGTGTTCTGGGCAGCCCTTACCTGCATGTGTTGCGTCAGCCATTAGAAGACAGTTTACAGAGGAAGGAGGACTTTATAAAGGTTTTGAATGGCCCCATTTTGGTGACAATCAATAAAAAATAATCACAAATTGTCTTACTGTATAAAAACCTGTTTATGAAGTTCATCAGATATACATCAAGCAGATCTGCATTTATGGTTAATTCAATTCAGTTTTATTTATACAGCACTAAGTCATAAATATTATTCCATAGCACTGTTAATACCTAACTCAAAACACAGCATTGCAATTGGTAATTAATAAATTATATATATATATATATATATATATATATATATATATATATATATATATATATATATAGACAGATAGATAGACAGATAGATAGATAGATATATGCACCAAACATATACTACCGAAAGAAAAATATACCATCTGACCCATTTAAAAACATTTAACAATCTTTCAGTCTGGGTATCACACTAATGTGTTGTTAACGTGTGTTAAATCGTGAATGCTGTGCTAGATACATGACAACAGCCCCTCATCTTGTTGATCCTCTGGAGGGATCTGGAAAGAGGAGCAGGTGTAGTAGAAGATAGACAGTGCTGCTTTCTCCTGGAGTCTGTGGTGACCTGCAGTTTTCCTCTCTCAGAGAGACCATGAGGCCTGATGCATGATGCATATGCTGGGAGAAGCAAGCAAAAGTTTAGATCTCATTCACTGCTGACCATGATTTTCTTTACTTGGCCTCTATCACATCTGCATCTCCATTAGGAACAGAAGCTGCAGTCCAGTAGAGGTGGTAACTACAGAGTTCGGTAAAGTTGGCAAGATATTCACAGATTCGACTTTTCCGGATCAATAACTCACGAGCAAAACGTTTTTACAACACAAATGACGCCTCTTTTCATTCGTAGGGATGTAGTCCTCAAAACAAGCTTTCCTCTGCTCTGTACAAAATACATTGATTTCAATGTGCTGGCGTCTGAGAGACAAGTCCTAAGGGACCGTCTGCAAAGTGTGAAACGCGAAAAATGTTACTAATAAAATACTCATCTTCACAGTAACATACTGTAGCTTCACCAAATTCAGTTCACACATCACTGCTCTCTTGTTGGTTATACTAAAACACAAATTTTTGAAAATAATTGCTTTTACACATTATTTTTATGATTTTTTATTATGAAAAATAGTTATTAATTTCATTGTTATTGGACAAAATAGTTAATAATTTCACTGTAACACTGTACTTTCACCAAATTCAGTCCACACATCACTGCTCTCCTGCTGGTTATACTACAACACTCATTTTGAAAATTACTTTTAGAATCTTTTTTTTTTTTTTTTAATATTCAATAAGTTCACTGCTTTTGGACATAATAGTTAATCATTTTAATGCAACACACTGTACTTTCACCAAATTCAGTTAATTGCTTTATAAATATATATATATATATATATATATATATATATATATATATATATATATATATATATATATATATAAATGATCAAAAAGCAATTCTTTTCAAAATGAGTGTTGTAGTATACCCAGCAGGACAGCAGTGATGTGTGAACTGAATTTGGTGAAAATACAGTGTGTTACTGTGAAGTTATTGACTATTATGTACAATAACTGTGAAATAATTGAATATGTTAAAAAAAATCTTTAAAAAGATCCAAAAGTAATTATTTTCAAAATAAGTTTTGTAGTATAACCAGCATGAGAGCAGTGATGTGTAAACTGAATTTGGTGAACGTACAGTGTGTTACAGTAAAGTTATTAATTATTTTTCATAATAAATAATCATAAAAATATGCCAAAGCAATTATTTTAAAAATGAATGTTGTAATATAACCAGCAGGAGAGCAGTGATGTGTGAACTGAATTTGGTGAAAGTACAGTGTGTTACAATAAAGTTAACTATTTTTCATAATAAATAATCATAAAAATATGCCAAAGCAATTATTTTCAAAATAAATGTTGTAGTATAATCAGCAGGAGAGCAGTGATGTGTGAACTGAATTTGGTGAAAGTACAGTGTGTTACAATAAAGTTAACTATTTTTCATAATAAATAATCATAAAAATATGCCAAAGCAATTATTTTCAAAATAAGTGTTGTAGTATAACCAGCAGGAGAGCAGTGATGTGTGAACTGAATTTGGTGAAAATACAGTGTGTTACTGTGAAGTTATTGACTATTATGTACAATAACTGAAGTTATTGAATATGTTAAAAAAAAAAAAAAAAATCTTTAAAAAGATCCAAAAGTAATTATTTTCAAAATAAGTGTTGTAGTATAACCAGCATGAGAGCAGTGATGTGTAAACTGAATTTGGTGAACGTACAGTGTGTTACAGTAAAGTTATTAACTATTTTTCATAATAAATAATCATAAAAATATGCCAAAGCAGTTATTTTCAAAATAAGTGTTGTAGTATAATCCGCAGGAGAGCAGTGATGTGTGAACTGAATTTGGTGAAAGTACAGTGTGTTACAATAAAGTTAACTATTTTTCATAATAAATAGTCATAAAAATATGCCAAAGCAATTATTTTCAAAATAAGTGTTGTAGTATAATCAGCAGGAGAGCAGTGATGTGTGAACTGAATTTGGTGAAAGTACAGTGTGTTGCATTAAAATTATTAACTTTTATGTCCAACAGCAGTGAACTTATTGAATATTAAAAAAAAAAAAAAAAACATAAAAATGATCTAAAAGCAATTATTTTCAAAATAAGTGTTGTAGTATAACCAGCAGGAGAGCAGTGATGTGTGAACTGAATTTGGTGAAAGTACAGTGTGTTACAATGAAGTTATTAACTATTTCGTCCAATAACAATGAAGTTAATCACCATTTTTCATAATAAAAAAATCATAAAAAAATATGTAAAAGCAATTATTTTCAAAATGAGTGTTTTAGTATAACAGGAGAGCAGAGATGTTTGAAGTGAATTTAGTGAAAGTATAGTGTGTTACAGTGAAGTTATTAACTATTATTTATAATAAAAAATCATAAAAATGTGTAAAAGCAATAATTTTCAAAATAAGTGTTGTATTATAACCAGCAGGAGAGCAGTGATGTGTGAACTGAATTTGGTGACGCTACAGTATGTTACTGTGAAGTTATTGAGTATTTTATTAGTAAAATTTTTCGCGTTTCGCAATTTGCAGACGGTCCCTTAGGGCTTGTCTCTCAGACAGTAGGGGTGTGCGATACTGCAAATTTTGGTATTGATCCGATACCAAGTAAATACAGGGCCAGTATCGCCGATACTTTTACTTTTTCCTTTTTAATAATATACATTTAAATGACCAATTACACTTTGAAAATTAACAATAACTTATGTTATGACTAAAATATTACATTCACCTTAAAGTTATGTGGATATTATTTGCCTTTCTGAAAGGAGTTTGCAACCAGAGGAGCCCAGAATATGAAAGCAATGCGTAAAGTTTCGTGTTAAGCATTTTCCTCCCATAGCCTAGAAAAGAGTTATAAAGAAAAAAAAAAAAAAAAAACTTAACGTGGCCTAATGCATTAAGAAAGTAATACTGAAAGGCCAACTCAGTATACTGATGATGCAAACTATATGCAGGCAAGCAGCCCAGGGTATGAACGCAACGTGCATGCATGTTAAGTGTTTTCCTCTGATAGAAAACCTTTATAAATAAATAAAAAAAACAAAAAAAAAAAAACAATGTGGCTTAATGGTTGAAGACAGTAATACTGTATAAAAAGGCCAAATTCGGTAAATTTAATGGGTCTGGCTTCCAGTCTCATCCACTTCCAGCAATTTTTAACTGTACAAAACAGCTCGTTTTGCCGCTTGCTTGGTATTTCAAACCGGTGTTTCTTACCATATTATTTTAATGTATTGTCTTAATTATAAACACACATGGTGGATAGCACAAACAATTTTACCGTTTATTGCACTGTTATTTTTCCTCATGATTTCCCTACCGTGCCTAATGAAGTGGAAGTCTTGCACATTCAGTCTATGAAAAAAGCTTACTTCCACATTGAGAAAGCTGAATAAGTTTGGTGTTCTTGCCACAGTAGTGAATTTCTACCGTTCCATCTCTCGCTGCAGCCTATAATATCCGCTCACGCTTGGAGCCGCTGAGTCACGTAATGGCATAACAACAAAACACTAAAGCAGGGGAGGAGCAGTAATGTTTGCATGCGAGACGCGAAAAGAGCGGTATATAAACACACAGACATGTCTATTCTTTGTTGAATGTATTAAGCAATATATTAAGTGTAGAGGAGAGAAAATTAACCCAAAGTATCGATCTAATCAGGCTAGTATCGATCCGATACCAACGTTGGTATCGATATTATTGATATTAGGATCGATCCGCACACCCCTATCAGACAGAGGAAAGCTTGTTTTGAGGAAAACACACTTGTAGCTTGTTTACTACATCGCTACGAATGAAAAGAGGCGTCATTTGTGTTGTAAAAACGTTTTGCTCGTGAGTTATTGATCCGGAAAAGTCGAATCTGTGAATATCTTGCCAACTTTACCGAACTTCCCGTCTCTTCAGCTGCACAAACGCACCGAGGCCCAGAAGATACCGTCCTATTTCTTGTTAGGAAACCTGTGGACCCGATGTTCTGACAGGCTGGAGTTTGTGCAACCTCCACAAACACGATAATTTACCATGATGATGATAAATTGAAATAAACATAACTACCGAAAACACACTGACTCACGCCCGCTCAAAGCAGAGCACGGCACACGACACGACACCCTCTCGTGACGTCATATGACACGATGTTGAAAAAAAAAGTGGTTTTTGAGAGCTGTCAGGGAAAGCGTCACTTCTTCTTCTAAATTTGTGCCCTCACGTCTTGTAAAACATTTTCAAATCCTGCATTAACGGTTCATGTGGTATTTTCATAAAAGGTTATATATTCATTTGAAAAAAAATTTAACCTGCAATATGCACTTTAAATTCTTTTAGCAAGCTCCTCCCCTAGTGGGTGGTGTCAGGCTTTGTATTACAAAATTTATTGGCAAGAGTGGAAAACGATCAGCAAAAAATAATTTCATGTCACTTTTTATATCATCTGGACTTAAATAAAACATATTCAAAATAATTTTTGTAATATTTGATATATTTTGGATTTTATGAGTTGTATCTCCCAGGTCACATTGCCTGTCTATGATTTATTTAATGCAAACAAATATGGATTATTCAAAATATGCCACATATATGACATGTCTAAGTGTCCTAAAATTGAGGCATTGACATTTTTTGTATTTTTACATTTTTTAACTGGCTCATCTTTATCCTCATGGGTGGGCAATTCCAATCCTTGGGGTCCACTGTCCTGCACAGTTTAGGGCCATCCCTCAACAATCATATGATGTAATTTATGTAACAAAATATAATTTTTTATGTAATCCTGAAGACTTTTGTCAGATTTTTCAGATGTGTTTGATCAGGGTTGAAGCTAGACGCTGCAGGATGGTGGCTCTATAAGCAGGGTTGGACACCCCTGTTCTATCATAAAATTAGCTGTGTGAAACCCTGCAAGAGAAAAATCTTGTTAAAAATGCAAATATGTAGAAAACTAAATGTAATATTATTCGTTTTACATGCAAATATTTACATTTGCACAATTTTTAAACTCAAAATAAATAGAAAGGGGACTGTGTACACGGGGCCTAGAGGCCAGGAAGGCCTATAAGGCTCTTCCCTAAGGGCCCCTGGCCCTGGAATGCGATTTCTACTGAGGGGGATCTGCTCTCCTTGATGCGATTTATAACCCCCATCCACCCCCCACCCCACTTCTATGAGAGATTTTTTTATCAAGGGGCTCCCCCTTGTATTTTATGTGATTTCTGTGGATTTTCTGTGGATTTTCTACACCCCTCCCACCCCCATAACCACCAATGGGGAATGCCAATCCTTTTTTTATACCAGGCAACGTATCTCAGGAGAAACGCATATTTCAAAATACGATAAAAAACAACACAAACAACATATGACTTAATTTTCTTTTTCAACATCTCAAGACAAGGCTCACAATTAATACTAATAGTTGTATTGCATTTTTTTGCTGAAAAAAAGTCAAGTCAAGTCAAGTCAAGTCGAGCTTTATTGTCATTCTGCTACATGTGTGGACATATAGTGGAACGAAATGTCGTGTCTCGCAGGACCACGGTGCTACATACTAGTTAAACATAAGATAAACATACAACAATGCAAGTATAGGAAAAACAATAGAGCTATACAACAGTTAACTATCTGACTATACATATACTAAAAATACTATAACTGCTATACCTAGTTGACCACACATACACAAACTGAGAGTGTACAAAAACTTTACATAAATACTGTACATGAAATTGTGAGAAAGAGATATATGTACATGAAATTGTGCAGAAAAATATATATTTTGTACATTAAATTATTGTGCAGAAGAGAGATTTTGTGGGAGACAGTGCATAGTGCAAAAAGATTTTGTAGTGCAATGCTCAAGTAAACGTATTATTTTGTAGTGCAATGTTCAAGTAGACATATATTTTCTTAAGAGTCTTTGTGGCAGGGAGTGTTTGTAGAAAGTGTCTAGTGTGTATATAGTGGGATGAGTGCGTTACTACAGGTGGTTTGTATAGCCCACTCACCTGTGTGTAGCACATTCAGAATTGCACTTAGTAAAATTGTCAACAGTTTTTAATGAGTTGGGGGGTGGGAGGGCTGAGGTGTTCATGGTTTCAGAGGGGGACAGGGGGATTGGAGTTAAGAGCTCTCACAGCCTGGGGAAAAAAGCTGTTGAGCAATCTGACAGAGCGAGCTCTATATGCTCATCGGTACTTTCTACCTGATGGCAGGAGCTGGAAGAGGTTGTGAGAGGGGTGGGTGGGGTCCTTCACGATGCTGGTGGCCTTGTTGGAGCATCATGAAAGGAAAATGTCCAGGATGGAGGGGAGAGGGGCACCGATGATCTTTGCGGCAGTGTTCACTGTCCGTTGTAGGGTCTTGCGGTCAGCAGCACTGCAGTTCCCATACCAGACAGTGATGCAGGTGGTCAGCACACTCTCAATGGTGCCCCTGTAAAAAGTGGTGAGGATGGGTGGAGGGAGACTTGCCCTTTTCAGCCGGCAGAGAAAGTGGAGGCGCTGTTGTCCCTTCTTGTTGAGTGACGTGACGTTGGTGGTCCAGGTGAGATCCTCTGTGATGTGCACTCCCAGGAATTTAGTGCTGCCAACTCTCTCCACGGTTGAGCCGTCGATGGTCAGCGGGGGGTGGTCAACAGAGTTTCTCCTGAAGTCCATCACAACCTCTTTCGTCTTACCTACATTGATGGACAGGTTGTTAGCACCACACCATTCAGCCAGCTGTGCCACTTCCTCTCTGTAGTGCGTTTCATTGTTGTTGCTGATGAGGCCTACCACAGTTGTGTCATCAGCAAACTTGATGATGTGGTTGGAGCTGGACTTGGCAGTGCAGTCGTGGGTCAGCAGCGTGAAGTGCAACGGGCTGAGCACACAGCCTTGTGGGGCACCTGTGCTCAGTGTGGTAGTACTGGAGGTGTTGCGGCCGACACGGACTGACTGAGGTCTTGCAGTTAAAATGTCCAGGATCCAATTACAGAGGGAGGTGTTAAGGCCCAGCAGATTTAGTTTGTGGATGAGCTGTTGTGGGATTATTGTGTTGAATGCTGAGCTGAAGTCAATGAACAGCATTCTAACATAAGAGTCTTTCTGTTCCAGGTGAGTGAGAGCTAGGTGGAGAGTGGTGGATATTGCATCGTCCGTGGAACAGTTTGGACGGTATGCAAACTGGAGTGGGTCCAGCGTGTTTGGGAGACTGGACTTGATGTGATGCATGACTAACCTCTCAAAGCACTTCATCATGATTGGGGTCAGTGCTATGGGACGGTAGTCATTCAGACAGGACACAGGTGACTTCTTTGGTACTGGAATTATGGAGGTGGATTTGAGACACTTGGGGACGACTGCCTGGCTCAGCGAGGTGTTGAAGATGTCTGTTAGGACATCCGTCAGCTGTGCAGCACAGTCTTTCAGTACACGTCCAGGTATGTTGTCAGGGCCCGCAGCCTTTCGTGGGTTAATCCTGGATAGGGTCTTCCTTACATCGACTGGAGAGAGACAGAGTACCTGGTTGTTTGGAGATGTGAGTAGTTTCTGTGCAGGTGTGTCGTTCTGTATCTCAAATCGTGAGTAGAAGTGGTTGAGTGCCTCTGGAAGGGATGTGTCATGGTCACTGGCCTGTGGCAGGGGCTTGTAGTCAGTGATGGTCTGAATGGCTTGCCACAGGGTCCGAGTGTCTCTGCTGTCTGTGAAGTGATTGTTGATTTTTTTTTAGCATACTGATGTTTTGCCTTCTTGATGCCATGAGACAGATTGGTTCTTGCTGTTTTGAGGGCTGCTTTATCTCCTGATCTGAATGCTTCATCTCTGGTCTTTAGCAGCCCACGAACCTCTGCTGTCATCCATGGCTTCTGGTTGGCACGTGTGGTGATGGTTTTGGTGACTGTCACATCATCTATGCACTTTTTCATGTAAGCAGCCACAGTTTCGGTGTACTCCTGCAGGTCTGTGTGGTTGTTGTAGGTGGCCGCCTCTTTAAACATGTTCCAGTCTAAATTAATATATGCCTACTTTCTACATTTTCTGAGTGTTCAGCCACATGGGCGGACATGTTGGCTTTAGGTCAAACTGACAAAATGAGCGCAGAAAATTTGAACAAAGTGATGTGACCCCCATACTCCAAACAACCTCAACTATGATAATGATAACAGAATTGGATGAAAAATTCTTCCTCGTGCCTCCTACAAGAGACTAAAGAGTATGTATCTCGTGGTACACGTTGCCTGTTTTAGGGTTAAGCAGCTTTTATAAAACTGCTTTAAAAGAATACATTACAGGTGTGCATCCTGAGAAAGAACAATGGAACTGACAGATTTTAAGATATGTCAGAGCAAGATATTTTCAGTTAGAACAGCTCAAACATGCATTTTATTCTTGGACTAGCTTAAGCCTTGTCTGTGAAACTGGGGGAATGTCATAATATGGCCAGAATTAGTCATACACTTTTTCTGCTGTAGCATTTTGGCCCCTGTCATGTTTCCTCTGTGCTAAAGTGCACATGTGCAACAAATCTATATTTGTTGTTGAATATTTTAATTAATTATTTGTAGTTGTTTTAGTTGTTAGACATGTAGCCCCTTAATTTTTTTTAAAATGATTAATAGTTACTGTTCCCCCCATGCAATCCCATCAGTCACAATAGTGACCATAAAGAAGGTTTTTATTTATATATAATATTTCATTCATTTATTTCATTTATAAAATAAGGGTCTCAATAATTCTCAATTAAATATGTGCAGTGTCACATTGCTAGTGCAAACTGTCACCAGTGCAGTTTACTTCCGATTTATACCATGATGGCAAGATGATGGCTGCATCATAGCTCCAAAATGTCTCGGTTATGGCAGGCCGTTTTAGCAATTAAAACTGATATGGAAAGCGGGTTTAGCATTTAAAACTGATATGGCAGGCCGCTTTAGCATTTAAAACTGTGTTTTGACTATCCATAAATATAATTTCGAATAGTCACAATTGTAATTCGGATAGTCATAATTATAATTCGACTAGTCACAATGACAATTACAGATATCTGCAATTGTAATTGCACTAGTAAGAAATCGAATTAGAGATATCTCTAAATACTTTATGACTAGTCAAAACTACATTTGAGATATCTCTAATTCATTTTCGACTAGTCACAATTATAGTTTAAGATATCTGAATTACAATTGCTCCTAGTCGAACTGCTGTTGTGTGACGTCAGAATAAATTTACTCAGCTCCTTCCTGCCTACTCTGCTGACTGCTAACAACATAATAAAAGTCTGCTTTTGTTGTCACGGAGAGATAAGATACTGCATGAAGTGCTTCATGGATTATTAAATAAATCTGGATGCAGCCTTATGTGGTAAAAGGTTTCCAGTGTGCATGTATGTATAGCGCTGTGATTTGAAATGTTGCAAAACGGACCAAATGCAGTGTAATGTTCAATAAAGGCAGAAAACCGCAAACTGCTCGTCTGAATTCATTTACGGAGTGTCTATTTACATTAAGTGCAAAGAGCCCGCCTTGTTACAGCATCCACCCACCAACGTGTGATTGGGATAGACAACACTGCAAAACGATGCTTCATCAGCATCAGGTTCAGTGGAGTAGCGGTTATGTTGTGTGCTTTTTGACGCGATCTACCCGAGTTCGTGTCCACCTTTTCCCGAACATTTTCTCTACCTTTTCAAATCTCATATCGTATCGGAAAGGCATTTCTTTTCAATAAAAATTAAGGAAATAATTCAAAAGTTGAAAAGAAATATTGGGTAGGGTTATAGATGTAGGGAGGGCTTTGTTGTCCCAAGGTGGCATCTATTTAAAAATTTGAATTCAAATTATAATTTACATTCAATACGTTATTATTGCCTACTGTTTTATAATGTACTACAATGCTGAGGTGCAGATAATTGCCACTATTTGAAATCAGTAGTAGAAATAGCAGAAAATCTTGCAATTTTAACATAGCGTAAATATAATCTATAGCTATTTGCACTTAGTGTAAATAGAATCTAATTACTATTTACACTTAGTGTAAATAGCCGCTATTGCTATTTGCACTTAGTGTAAATATAATTTAATTGTTATTTACACTTACTGCAAATAGCCGCTGCCTAAAAGAATACATTGGCGCCGATCACTGAACACAGCAGAATATCATCATCATGGATCTCTTGCTATAATACAATACAATACTCCCACCTTGTGGGCTATTTCACATGGAAGCTCGTTTCCGCCACTAACTAACTAACTAAATAAATAGCAACTTTTTATCTCACAATTATAAAATTTATAACTCGCATTGTTTATATCTCGAAATTCTGAGAAAAAAAGTCAGAATGAATGGTAAGATAAAAATCTGCAAATTACCTTTATTATTCATTCCATGGTGGAAACAAGCTGCCATATGACACAAGTGAACCTGAATTCATACACAACGTAATGTAACATACTAATAAATGTCATCAATGCCATATAAACTTTTATTAAATTGTAATCTTTTTTAAAATCAGCCTTCACCTTTCTTGACTGCATCTGATTTACTACTACTATTTTTTTTTTTGTATAATTCCATTGTTTTTCATTATGTCTAAATATATAATAAAGAAATGGCAGTGGCTATTTGCACTAAGTGTAAATAGCTATAGATTCTATATACACTATGTTAAAATAGCAAGATTTTCTGCTATTTCTACTACTTATTTCAAATAGTGGCAATTATCTGCACCTCAGTATTGTAGTACATTATAAAACAGTAGGCAATAATAATGTATTGAGTGTGATTTATAATTTGAATTCAAATTTTTAAATGGATGCCACCTTATTAGGACAATAAAGCCATCCCTACACCTACCCTAACCCTACCCAATATTTCTTTTAAACTTTTGTATTGTTTCCTTAATAATACAAGGGCTTTATTGTCCTAATAAGGTGGCATCCATTTAAAAATTTGAATTCAAATTATAAATCACACTCAATGCGTTATTATTGCCTACTGTTTTATAATGTACTACAATACTGAGGTGCAGATAATTGCCACTATTTGAAATAAGTAGTAGAAATAGCAGAAAATCTTGCTATTTTAACATAGTGTATATAGAATCTATAGCTATTTACACTTAGTGCAAATAGCCACTGCCATTTATTTATTATATATTTAGACATAATGAAAAACAATGGAATTATACAAAAAAAAAAAAAAAAAATAGTAGTAGTAAATCAGATGCAGTCAAGAAAGGTGAAGGCTGATTTAATAAAATTTAACTGACATTGATGACATACGTTAATTTGTGTATGAACTCAGGTTCACTGGTGTCATTATGGCAGCTTGTTTCGCTGCAAAACGGACCAAATTCTGTGTAATGTTCAATAAAGGCAGTAAACCACAAACTGCTCGTCTGAATTTATTTATTATTTAGACATAATGAAAAATAATGGAATTATACAAAAAAAAAAAAAAAACATGAAAATAGTACAAATAAATGCATTACGGACAAGAACAATCCCTCATAATCAGATGCAGTCAAAAAAGGTGAAGGCTGATTTTAAAAAAGATTACAATTTAATAAAAGTTTATATGGCATTGATGACATTTATTAGTATGTTACATTACGTTGTGTATGAATTCAGGTTCACTTGTGTCATATGGCAGCTTGTTTCCACCATGAAATGAAAAATAAAGGTAATTTGCAGATTTTTATCTTACCATTCATTCTGATTTTTTTTTCTCAGAATTTCGAGATATAAACAATGCGAGTTATAAATTTTATAATTGTGAGATAAAAAGTTGCTATTTATTTATTTATTTATTTAGTTAGTTAGTTAGTTAGTTAGTTAGTTAGTTAGTGGCGGAAACGAGCTTCCATATGAAATAGCCCACAAGGTGGGAGTATTGTATTGTATTATAGCAAGAGATCCATGATGATGATATTCTGCTGTGTTCAGTGATCAGCGCCAATGTAAATAGCAATTAAATTATATTTACACTAACTGCAAATAGCAATAGATGCTATTTACACTAAGTGTAAATAGTAATTAGATTCTATTTACACTAAGTGCAAATAGCTATAGATTATATGTACACTATGTTAAAATAGCAAGATTTTCTGCTATTTCTACTACTTATTTCAAATAGTGGCAATTATCTGCACCTCAGTATTGTAGTACATTATAAAACAGTAGGCAATAATAACGTATTGAATGTAAATTATAATTAGAATTCAAATTTTTAAATGGATGCCACCTTGGGACAACAAAGCCCACCTTACACCTATAACCCTACCCAATATTTCTTTTCAACTTTTGAATTATTTCCTTAATTTTTATTGAAAAGAAAGGCCTTTCCGATACGATATGAGATTTGAATAGGTAGAGAAAATGTTCGGCAAAAGGTGGACACGAACTCAGGTCGATCATGTCAAAATGCACACAACATAACCGCTACTCCACTGAACCTGATATTGATGACGCATCGTTTTGTAGTCTTGACTATCCCAATCACATGTTGGTGGGTGGACACTGTAACAAGGCGGGCTATTTGCACTTAGTGTAAATAGACACTCCGTAAATGAATTCAGAGGAGCAGTTTGCAGTTTTCTGCCTTTATTGAACATTACACTGCATTTGGTCCGTTTTGCAACATTTAAAATCACAGCGCTATACATACATGCACACTGGAGACCTTTTACCACATAAGGCTGCATCCAGATTTATTTAATAATCCATGAAGCACTTCATCCAGTATTTTATCTCTCCGTGACAACAAAAGCAGACTTTTATTATGTTGTTAGCAGTCAGCAGAGTAGGCGGGGAGGAGCTGAGTAAATTTATTCTGATGTCACACAATGACAATTCGACTAGGAGCAATTGTAATTCAGATATCTTAAACTATAATTGTGACTAGTCGAAATTGAATTAGAGATATCTCTAATTACATTTGCGGATGTATGACGCGCTATTGAAGATATCTCTAAAGTCATTACAGATATCTTAAATTGAGTTTTGACTAGTCATAAAGTATTTAGAGATATCTCTAATTCGATTTCTTACTAGTGCAATTACAATTGCAGATATCTCTAATTGTCATTGTGACTAGTCGAATTATAATTATGACTATCCGAATTACAATTGTGACTATCTGAAATTATATTTATGGATAGTCAAAACACAGTTTTAAATGCTAAAACGGCTTCCCATAAATTATGACTAGTCAAAACTCATTTGAAGATATCTGGAAATATTTTTCAATGGAAGTCAATGGAAGATTATGACTAGTCATAATTGCATTGTAGATATCTGGAATGTGTATTATGACTAGTCGTAATTGCATTGTAGATATCTTCAATGCATATTATGACTAGTCACAATCCCATTGTAGATATCTTAGTTCCAATTACGACTAGTCATAATTGCAATATAGATATCTGGAATTACAATTGTGACTATCCGAAATTATATTTATGGATAGTCAAAAAAATGTTTTAAATGCTAAAACGGCCTGCCATATACGGCTCACTTTTGGGGGGTTTTCCACTGGGTACAGTACCTGGTACTTTTTTTAGTACCACCTCAGCCAAGGTTCCAAGCGAGCCGTATATGGCAAGCCGTTTTAGCATTTAAAACATTTTTTTGACTATCCATAAATATAATTTTGGATAGTCACAATTGTAATTCCAGATATCTATATTGCAATTATGACTAGTCATAATACACATTCCAGATATCTACAATGCAATTACGACTAGTCATAATCTTCCATTGACTTCCATTGAAAAATATCTTCAAATGAGTTTTGACTAGTCGTAATTCCAATTCAAGATATCTTCAAATGAGTTTTGACTAGTCGTAATCCCAATTTGAGATATCTTTAAATATGATTCGACTAGTCAAAATACAATTAGAGATATCTCTAATTCAAAATTTTTAAAGATATCCGAAATACATTTGAAGATATCTGCAATTCATTTATGACTAGTCAAATTACAATTGTAGATATCTTGAATTGGAATTTTGACTAGGCAAATCATATTTAAAGATATCTTCAATTGGAATTACGACTAGTCGAAACCCATTTAAAGATATCTGCAATTCAATTACGGATATCTCAATCAGATTTGTGACTAGGAAGAACTTATTTGGAGATATCTGCATTAAGCTTTGTGACTAGGCGAAATTGCAATGCAGATATCTCCAATTAACAATCTGACTAGTCAAAATTCCTTTAGAGATATCTACAATGTGCGTGCAAATACACCTTTGTTGAGCCCCACCTTAAACATTTTATTTAACCAATAGTAGCTTGGAAACTGTTGTCATCTGCAGTTTTGTCTAAGAGTTGTATAATAAAGGTCCTGCGTCTCTGGGTGATTTTAAAGTGTTTTATACAGAAGTAATTGAAAAGTATGGAAATAAAAATGTTGCTAGAGCATGTGTAAAAGTGGTAGGCTATACAGAGAGGACTTAAATAGGCTTTTGTCCTGTTTTATATGGTAATGTTGAGATGTGTGTGCTGTGGATTAAATTTTGTTAGCCTTTCCAAATGAACACATGTATAAACCTCGTGTCAGCCGCCGCAACATTTGATATAATGTTAAAAGAATCGGAGTGTCTACGTACACTAAGTGCAAATAGTTCGCCTTGTTGGCAGAGACTATTTACACTATCCGCCCACCAACGTGTGCTTGGGATTGTCAACACTGCAAAACGACGCGAAATCAGCATACGGTTGTTAGTAGAGTAGCGGTTACAGCACGTGCATATTGACGCTATCGACCCGAGTTCGCGACCACCTTTTGCCGAACATTTTTTCTCCCTTTTCAAATCTCATATCGTTTCGGAAAGGCATTTCTTTTCAATAAAAATTAAGGACATAATACAAAAGTTTAAAAGAAATATTGGGTAGGGTTAGGGTAGGTGTAGGGAGGGCTTTATTGTCCTAATAAGGTGGCATCCATTTAAAAATTTGAATTCAAATTATAAATCACACTCAATACGTTATTATTGCCTACTGTTTTATAATGTACTACAATACTGAGGTGCAGATAATTGCCACTATTTGAAATAAGTAGTAGAAATAGCAGAAAATCTTGCTATTTTAACATAGTGTATATAGAATCTATAGCTATTTACACTTAGTGCAAATAGCCACTGCCATTTATTTATTATATATTTAGACATAATGAAAAACAATGGAATTATACAAAAAAAAAAAAAAAAATAGTAGTAGTAAATCAGATGCAGTCAAGAAAGGTGAAGGCTGATTTAATAAAAGTTTAACTGAAATTGATGACATACGTTACTTTGTGTATGAACACAGGTTCACTGGTGTCATTATGGCAGCTTGTTTCGCTGCAAAACGGACCAAATTCTGTGTAATGTTCAATAAAGGCAGAAAACCACAAACTGCTCGTCTGAATTTATTTATTATTTAGACATAATGAAAAATAATGGAATTATACAAAAAAAACCCCAAAAAAAACATGAAAAATAGTGCAAATAAATGCATTACAGACAAGAACAATCCCTCATAATCAGATGCAGTCAAAAAAGGTGAAGGCTGATTTTAAAAAAGATTACAATTTAATAAAAGTTTATATGGCATTGATGACATTTATTAGTATGTTACATTACGTTGTGTATGAATTCAGGTTCACTTGTGTTATATGGCAGCTTGTTTCCACCATGGAATGAAAACTAAAGGTAATTTGCAGATTTTTATCTTACCATTCATTCTGACTTTTTTTCTCAGAATTTCGAGATATAAACAATGCGAGTTATAAATTTTATAATTGTGAGATAAAAAGTTGCTATTTATTCATTTATTTATTTAGTTAGTTAGTTAGTTAGTGGCGGAAACGAGCTTCCATATGAAATAGCCCACAAGGTGGGAGTATTGTATTGTATTATAGCAAGAGATCCATGATGATGATATTCTGCTGTGTTCAGTGATCAGCGCCAATGTATTCTTTTAGGCAGCGGCTATTTGCACTAAATGTAAATAGCAATTAAATTATATTTACACTAAGTGCAAATAGCAATAGATGCTATTTACACTAAGTGTAAATAGTAATTAGATTCTATTTACACTAAGTGCAAATAGCTATAGATTATATGTACACTATGTTAAAATAGCAAGATTTTCTGCTATTTCTACTACTTATTTCAAATAGTGGCAATTATCTGCACCTCAGTATTGTAGTACATTATAAAACAGTAGGCAATAATAACGTATTGAATGTAAATTATAATTAGAATTCAAATTTTTAAATGGATGCCACCTTGGGACAACAAAGCCCTCCTTACACCTATAACCCTACCCAATATTTCTTTTCAACTTTTGAATTATTTCCTTAATTTTTATCTTTCCGATACGATATGAGATTTGAAAAGGTAGAAAAAATGTTCGCCAAAAGGCTGACACGAACTCGGGTCGATCGCGTCAAAAAGCAAACACCGTAACCGTTACTCCACTAATCGCATGTTGGTGGCTGGGTACTGTAACAAGGTGCCCTATATGCACTTAGTGTAAATAGACACTCCGTCAACGAATTCAGAGGAGCAGTTTGCAGTTTTCTGACTTTATTGAACATTACACTGCATTTGGTCCGTTTTGCAACATTTAAAATCACAGCGCTATACATACATGCACACTGGAGACCTTTTACCACATAAGGCTGCATCCAGATTTATTTAATAATCCATGAAGCACTTCATCCAGTATCTTATCTCTCCGTGACAACAAAAGCAGACTTTTATTATGTTGTTAGCAGTCAACAGAGTAGGCGGGGAGGAGCTGAGTAAATTTATTCTGACGTCACACAATGACAATTCGACTAGGAGCAATTGTAATTCAGATATCTTAAAGTATAATTGTGACTAGTCGAAATTGAATTAGAGATATCTCTAATTACATTTGCGGATGTATGACGCGCTATTGAAGATATCTCTAAAGTCATTACAGATATCTTAAATTGAGTTTTGACTAGTCATAAAGTATTTAGAGATATCTCTAATTCGATTTCTTACTAGTGCAATTACAATTGCAGATATCTCTAATTGTCATTGTGACTAGTCGAATTATAATTATGACTATCCGAATTACAATTGTGACTATCTGAATTATATTTATGGATAGTCAAAACACAGTTTTAAATGCTAAAACGGCTTGCCATAGCCGTACCGTTACCAAAACATGACGTGTAAACTCTGCTGATCACGGATTGGTCGGAGAAAATCGTCACTGCCTGCGTCATTGAACTTGCGGCACGAGACACAACAGACCAGCTAGATTTAAATCAGCACACCCAGCGAAGGATCGAACGCAACTGTTTTGAATGAGCGCACCTTTCTTTTAACAACCAAAAAATGGCGATTCATTGTCTGTTGAGGAAGTACAAACTGTCCTCTTGTTGATAGCCGAGGAGCAGATCCAGCGAGAGCTTAATGGAGCGACGCGGAAAGAGCCAGTGCAACAGGCTGAGAAGTGCTAGCCAGGCCCCTGAATATTTCCCCTCCGTGCTCCACGCATTCAATAATCACTACACTCCAGCTCCTCTCCGGGTTCACCATTTCCCGCTCCCCTCCTCGCTCAACTGATCAGAAACACTGCTCCACAGCTAAATTATTTAGTATGCTTGAAAAAGCACAAAGTTCTGGTCAGAAATTATTAAATGAAAAATAAATACATAACACTAGAAGAATAGTTTTAACATGGTTTATTGAAACACTACAGCTAGTCCTAGTCTACAACCAGTCTATATTAAATGACTATAACTCTGTGCAGCGTCTCTCTACTATGGTGAAGCTGAGGGTTGTAGTTACTTCAGAAACAGAAAGAATATGCTGTAACTTTTCTGTTTTTAAGCTGATAAATTACAGGATAGTGTTGACCAAATTTTCTTCATTCCTGAATGTATGTGTGTGCAATCTGTAGGCTACATTACGTGCAAGCTTGTGTGTTGTGCCGGTGTGCAGCAATGTAGCAGCACATTAGTTTCAAGCGGAGATTAACAACTTGTACAACTGTTTACAACGAGAACATGCTTTAGATATAAAGTCTTATAAACTTTAGATTAATAAAATGCAGTTACATTATGGGCTGTTGGCATTAATTGTGCTCGTGACGGAGAGGTAGTGAAGCGCTCTCGGAGCAAGTGAAAACCATGATGCTCCGACTTTCAAAAAATCTGCTCCTCACTCCAGTCAAAATCATGTCGCTCCACTCCTTGCTCCGCTCTGCTCACATACTCTGATCCAATTGCAGTTGTTAGTGAAGGTAGCACTAAAATGTAACAATGACAAAGTTACAGTGAATACTGCACTAAATTAAAAGTTCAAATGTTACAAGTAAGTTGCAATATTGATCTTTTAATATTGGTTGCACTAATATAACAATGTTATGTACTGTAATATGTTACAAAAAAGTAACAATGTTGAAATATGTTATTTTTGTCTTTTATCTCAGTATTCATATCAGTGTTGTATAAGTATTTATGTATAATAGTAACCCTAGATTGTGATGAAACACATGAGAGTTTAAAATGAGTTAAAGGGTTACTTCACCCCAAAATGAAAATTTGTCATTAATCACTTACCCCCATGTCGTTCCAAACCCGTAAAAGCTTTGTTTTGTCTTCGGAACACAAATTAAGATATTTTTGTGCATTCTGACAGCTCTTTGACCATCCCATAGACAGCAATGTAATTAACATGATCAACGTCCAGAAACGTAGCAAGGAGAACGGTAAAATGATCCATGTGACATCAGGGGTTCAACCGTAATTTTACGAAGCTACGAAAATACTTTTTGTATGCAAAGAAAACAAAAATAACAACTTTATTCAACAATTTGTCTCCTCCGCGTCACGCGGATACACTGTTTACATTATTTACGCTTTGATTTGAATGAAAACAACGTATCCGTGTGGTGCGGCTGACACAGAACAGCATACGCTGTTTGCGTTCAGTGAATACTCTCCAAAATGACACTATGGTGGAGGAGTCGAATTGTTGAATAAAGTCTTTTTTCTTTCTTTTTTTTTTTTTGCGTACAAAAAGTATTCTTGCAGCTTTGTAAAATTACGGTTGAACCCCTGATGTCACATGGATTATTTTACCGTTCTCCTTGCTACGTTTCTGGACGTTGATCATGTTAATTACATTGTTGTCTATGGTCAAAAGAGCTGTCAGAAAGCATCATAAATATCTTAATTTGAGTTCTGAAGACGAACAAAGCTTTTATGGGTTTGGAACGACATGGAGGTAAGTGATTAATGACAAATTTTTAATTTTGGGGTGGAGTAACCCTTTAATAAATGGGCTGAGATATGATGACTGCATAAATATTTTAATTCAGTATACACATTATCCCACCGGTCACAGTTGTGACAAACCATAAAGCTCAATTTTTTCACATACTTTTTCATAAAAAAAGAATGATTATTCCAAAGGCTTTTTCTGAATCTTTTAGGTCAGAAAAAGAATACTAAACAATAATAGACCCCTATATGTAGTGCAAATGTCTTTTATTTTCAGGTGCTAAAGAAGGGATCTAGGCCTACCGAGTCTATGTGAAAAAAACTGAGTATTTCCCATAACAACTGTATATTTTATACATTATAATGTGCCAACAACAAAAAAAAGAACAACAGAACTGATGTGGAACTGTTGCTTATTTTCAAATGCTGCTGTGGAAACCTTCTTAGGGGCCGTTCACATGTCGCGCCTAAAACGCATGGAAAACGCTAGGCGCTTTCTGCTTTTTTCCAAAGCATTTGCGTTGAGCTCCAGAGGCATCTGCCGTTGCTAAGCAATGACCTGCGCTCTCCATGAAGACACGGAAGTTTCAGCAAAGGATAAATGGATTTGCAGCACTAAAAATTGCTTGCAGTAGCTATGCTACTAAATTTATTTAGAAAATGGCTATCCCTGTCAGGGCCGTAGCTGGGGTTTGAAGGGCCCCGGTGTGGGTTTTTACCAGTGGGCCGTGTTTGACATTGTTTAATTTTTTATGTTCGTTCTATTTATTTATTTGTGCTATTGTTTTTTTTCAAGTTTGTAGGTGTCCAGGTACAGAAATCATATAACCAAATGGTAGCACTGCATAGTCTTCACTGTAAAAATGAAATATACAGTCAAACCAAAATTTATTCAGACACTTTCAACATTTCACACATTATCACAGTTTATTCGCTATAGTTTAGAAAATGGTAATAAAATATGACAAGAACTCAGAGTTAAACTGTGTCAGAAAAAATTTATCTTGATAATGTCAGATAACTTTGATAGAAAGGTATGTGATAGATTACAATCAAACAAAAATTCAGACAGCTGTTAGTATGACAATATTTACACAACTATCAATACTTTGTTGACCAATTACCAAGCAATGCTTAATTTTGTTCAGTCTGTGGTGTAAAAAGGTTATATTAGCAATTAAAGAAAAAACATTTAAGCAAAACATGGTCAGGTCAAAGTAAGTGTCTGAATAATTTTTGGTCCCCATTTTTTTTTTATTCAATTTTACTGCTAGTCCACTGTATGAAGAATTTTTGTTATAATATTTCACAGTTTATTTATTTTGCTATACTCACTAAATGAACTGTCCTGCGCCCACTAGTAAAAAATATCAAAAATTATATCTGCTGTTTGAATATTTTTTGGTTTGACTGTGGATTAATTCTTGTTAAAACTACAAAGTAATTCAGTCAAGAGCAGTGAGTGATTTTCTTTTATTTTCTTGGATTTTCTCGGAAACCGACAGCAGCTAGTAAATTAGGCGCGGTCACTTTAAGAGACGATGCATCCGTTATGATGATACACATCCAATACTTTCACTTAAGACATAACCGACAGTTTTTTCGAGGATACCCTCCAAGACGGGTATTTTGACATAATTTTGTATGTATTTGTCGGTACAAGAGCAAGAAGAAGCAAATTCGGTGTTGAAGCGCTTTGAGACGCGTCTCTCTGCGTGCGCCGTGTGCGCACAGAACACCGCGTGCAGGTGCTGAATTGGGCTCGTTCACATCTTTTTCTTTTGCATGTTTAAACTGCGATTTGTATTTGTTCGTTCAGGTGCAGGAGGACGCAAAGGAGAGCTGGGTTCAGTGTTGAACATGGCGCGCGAGTAGCCTACTCAGTTGAGTTTTTCCGCGTCTTGTGTTTGAATGCTTTAAACTCTTTTGAATGTTTAAATTGACAAGGCTTAAAAACACGTGCAAATGATAAGCTTTCGTGACGACGCACAGCAGTGGCTCGTCAACTGTCCTGAGCGTCTTTTTAGGCTGGCCTCAGCCAGTCGGTTGAGATCGCCGAGATCGCCGAGGGGCCCCTCTCAGCCGTGGGCCCCTATAATCGTCACCACCTTTCACCCCATAGCGACGGCCCTGATCCCTGTACATCTATTATCAGCTGTTCCTTCATCTTGGCTCAGCTTTCAATGTTGTTACGGGAAAGGATGAAGCTGATTGGTTGGTTCTTGTCAAATGACCCGCGATGCGCTTGTGGCATTCTGAAAAGTTGAAATGTTTTATCTTGATGCGGCGCGGACGCACCTGGAAAAAATGAGAGCGTCGCTTCCATTATCTACATTATCGCTGCCACACATCTACATTTGAAATAACGAACTTGAGTGCGCAAAAGACGCGATATGTGAATGGCCCCTGAGAAGACATTTCTCAAGCAGATGAGAGAATATACAAGTTGTATAAGTTGCTGTGAAAATTCCCAGTACTAATCTGACTTCACCACAAACAATTCAAACAACTACCAGTTGTTAATATAAATACTACAGTATCTTGAGCTAATTCCCTGAATTCCCTGAATACGTACAATACAATTCAATACTTCCCTGAAGTATGGTGATGGCATCCCGTCAAGAAAGCTGTTATCACTACCTCAATCACGCAAGTCTTTAGCATCCATGCACTCTCACCGCCCTTCTCAGCCGTACTAACTCAGAGTATTACAGCCTCAACCCAAAGACGGCTCTATAGGCTTCCAGCACTATCACTGTCTTTGCGGTGGTCTTTTGAGAGTAGAATCTTTAGTACTTATTCCTCAGCTGTGCATACACCAGACACCACTCCCAAGTTGCTCTTTGCAGGAGTGAAAGTTTATTCACGGCCGGGAGCACACTGGTCACAACAACCAAGAGAGATTCTCTGAACAGAAAGATACATGAAGATTTATACCTTGTAGTTGAGTATAAATCAATGTCACTCATGTCTTCTTCACTGTAATTGGTTATATTGATCTAGTGATTGGTTTGTCATATGATTGTTAGTTCTACTGTTTTAAGCACTTCTTAGGTAAGTATAGATTCTTTAATCATAGATCCATGGTCTTTGATCTGAGCATCCTTATTCTGCACTTTTCTGAGCAGTCTATGTTGAACATACCTTTTTGACTTATTCTAAGGACATTGAATAAAAATTTCCATCACAAAGTTCCATTGTTCATTAAAATTTGTCAAAAACTATTGACTATTATTTATTTTCAGCAGCTGCAGCGGACAATTCCCATCATCAAGGTGAGATAGACTTTAGTGTATAACTGATACATTAAGATGTGTCTACAGCAAATAATGTAAGAAAGATACCTCATCTATGTGGGAAAGATATTTTACTTTATCACTCTCCCATAAAGCTGTGATTAGTAAGGCAGCTGTGTAACAGTTGTTGAATAAACAGTTATATATTTTTAATTACTCGTTTAACTATCCAAGGGATATTCAGTGACTTTTTCAGTGATTCAGTAACTTTTCAGTGATATTCATCTTTTTGCATCCATCTGTTGATCAATTCTGTAAACAACAAAACATTAAAACATGTTCAAAAAGGTAACTATAAATCTGTTAAGATCTGCCATACTGTAAGGGTTGTTCATTTTAGGTATTAAGGTAGGCAATTATTTTTCTTCTCATTTCTTTGAAATTTTTAAGTATGTGTTTTATATTTTCAGATGACACACCAGAGATGGGGTCAAGTGATGTTACTAAAAAAGACTACGACCAAGTTCCGCAGGATGACAACTAATGTTAGAGTGAAAATAAACATTAAATCGTTAAACATTAAAATATATAATCTATACCACAGATTCCAATCCTGTGGGTGCTCGAGTGGCTCAACACCCAAGGGAAAATCTCAAGATATTCTCAATTCTCTATCATATTGGCAAATCAGATCTGACAAACTATCCAGTGGATATTTATGTTTGCACTCAGGAGAGTGTCAAAAGGTTTCTATTTACATTGTGTTTTTTGCAGCGTTGAGTATTGTAGCCACTCAAAGACATATCTGCTGATTTTTTGAATGCAATTGCCAATTAGAGGCGTTTAAAGGAGACATCGGATGTCCATTTTCCACAGGTTAAATGATTCTTTAGTGTCTTCGTGTAATGTCTGCAATATAGTTTGGTTGAAATTAGTGCTGTCAAAGTTAACGCGTTAATAACGCGTTAACACAAATTCATTTTAACGGCACTAATTTTATTAACTCGCGATTAACGCAGCAAACATTTTCTGTTTGACCCGTGGCCTAACCCGTATACTATAGTTGGAGAAATGGAAATGGATGGAGATGCTGACAGTGTTGCCAATTTAGCGACTTTTAAGACCACTTTAGCCAATTTATTTTATTTTATTTTATTTATTATTATTATTATTATTTGTTTTTTCAAAAAGCGACCCATCTTTGGTTTGCCCAAACCTTACGCCGGTACTGCCGCGCGAGCGCGAGGTCTCTCTTTCCCGCTGCGCACACACCTCTCTCTCTCTCTCCCTCCGCGTCTGCTCTGTTCAGCGCGCAGATGAGAGGAACAGCGCTTTCAATTAAAACAGATATTATGTTGCTTCTCTAATTTAACATGCAAGTATAGCCGAAATCACAGCACAGCTATTGTCTTTATCTTATGTATAGCCTATTTGATTTTATCAGAGGATGGCTGGATTATAAATCAGGATTTTTCTGCAGATTAACATCTTGGAAGGGAGAGCTGGTTATTTAGTCCTATGGGTCGCGTTTCAGTCACTATTTCATATTCATTCCGTTGTCTGACAACAGAAACAGTAAAATATATCAATGAAAACAGTTTTATTGAGAATTTAGCTGCATCAAAATACAGTATGTGGGCAGTGGGCACAGAGAGGCAAACAAATGTAATAAATAATAAATGTACATTTTGCATGTTCAGAAGAAGTGAGATGCCCTGTCATGCGGAAATATAAACAGGTTTGTGTAAGTAAATTGTTCAGTGCAAAGAAAGAGAAGTAATGAGAACCTGGTATTTCTTTTTTCATGTGTTTAATAGACATCAGCAAGTTCTTTGAAACACATCTATGATCTTTGAAACATGTCTAGTCTTCAGGCTCTGTTAACTGTGGTTTCACTAATAATAAACATATATTGCATAAAGCATCCATATTTGTCATTGCCCATGTTGATTAGAGTATTTAAAACATGAAAAAGTATTAATTTAAGGTACATTTAGAACAGATAAAAATGTGTGATTAAATTGCGATTAATCGCGAGTTAACTCATGACAATCATGCGATTAATCGCGATTAAATATTTTAATCGATTTACAGCCCTAGTTAAAATACCTCAGTGGTCATGTAAAGCAACAACATTTTTACCTAGTCAAAAGCAGCTCTGTTCACAGTGACTCGTTTCGGTGCATGTCTCTTTAAATGATAATGACCTCTGCTCACCCCGCCCTTCAATTCCGTTTTTTTTGTATTCGGTGGTGCATTACCATTAAAAACAAAACTAATCTACTGTGTCTTCTTTGGCTCTGATGTCGGGAGAAAATGACCTCCCATAAGCATTAAGGGACCCCCCATAAGGCCCTAAAAATTGAACTTGAGGGGGTTCCTTGGTTTAACTATAAACTATACTCAGGGGCGGACTAGGGCTAAAAAGTTGCCCTGGATTTTCTGGCACGGAGCGGCCCACCACACCCGGTCCACAACACACCACACCATAAACCCACTAAACTAACCTATAACACAATTCAGAAATAAAAATGCTATCTATTTTTTTATTATTATTGAAATTATTATCATTAACAATAATGAATGACTGGCATACTTTTTTTTTTTTTTTTTACATTATAATTAGTCTTTTCTGATTTATATGACAATAGTAAATAATTTAGAAGAATTTTTACACATCTCTTGTAGAGGGACAGTTTAATATCACTAACGTTATATATGATATCAGTCCATATGGGACAATACTCATAGTGCAGAATGTGGATGTTTTTTTTTTTTTTTTTTTTTTTTTATGGTGGCTTTCTATTGGTCCTTTAGAAATCATTATAATATACTGATTTTCTGCTCAAGAAACATTTCTCAGTATTATCAATGTTGAAAACAGTTGTGCTGCTTCATATTTTTATGGAAAATGTGATACATTACCATTTAGTCAGGGTACTATTAAAATATATATATAAGGATGCATTAAATTGATTTAAGTGACAGTAATGTTATTTATACTTATTTCAAATTAATTATATTTCAAATAAAAGCTGTTCTTTAACTTTGTATTCTTCAAATAATCATGAAAAACTTGAAAACTTGAAATATCACAGTTTCCACAAAAATATTGTGAAAACAGCTTTCAGTATTGTTAATAATGAACACCATTAGTAATAGGTTAATTGATCACAAATGATTACTGATAATAATTATGCAGCAAATCAGCATATTAGAATGATTTCTGAAGGAACGTGACACTGAAGACTGTAGAAATGATGCTGAAAATTCAGCTTTGATCACAGAAATAAATTACATTGTAAAATATCTTTAATAGAAAACCAATATTTTAAGTGTAATATTTCATATTATTATTTTTACTGTATTTTGTAAAAAATAAAAAATAAAAAATAAAAAAATCGTAATTATTTCAAACATTTGATCTGCTTCTCCATAGCCTCCAGCTCGAGCTGCACCGAATGCAACTCGAACGTGTTCATAGGCGTAAATCCCGGAGGATTTACGCCTATGAACACTATTAGGCTAATATTGTAGACCTACCGATGTGTTGGGTTTTGCTCAATATGATGTTAAATGGCAGATCAGTGGGCTTAATGTGGTTGAAAATCTAAAGAGATGTATCTGCTAAAAAAAACAATAGAAGCCCAAATTCCTTTTTGTAGTGTGTTTTGGGCATTTTTCCAATAGGATTTAACATCCCACCAATAGAACCCATCACATACCAGTAGACACCATTATAATTTCCATTAAAATCAATACAATTCCCATTATAACCATTAAAACCATTACATTTTCTATTATGTTTTGGGCAGGGTTCTATTGTTTTTTTCAGCAGGGCAGTCCCAGACGAAACCTAAAATGCTATGGAGGACGCAAAATAATAATTATAATATGACCGCGTGGTCAACCATATGAACCGAACTCATATTTAAACACGGTCTCCATGCTGTTTACACATGCTGTGTACACATATCTATCCTTACAAGTACAATTTTGGCTGTATTATTTGTGTCCCCTTCAAAAAGTGCTCTTGAGAATTTTTAGGTTTATTGTCCCCCCCTACTGTTAGATGAAATTTACGCCCTGGTCCTCACCTGCACTCAAAGGTAGACACAAATCTGCCATTAAAGCAAGTAACAGTGAGTAAACAATGGTAATGTGTGTGAATAGAATGTAAATAATGTAAGCAAGATTAGCGGCAACCATGCTGGCGATGCTAACGGGCTATTAGCTAGTAGCAGACTTGAGAAATCAAAATAAAACTAGTGAAAGCAAGGCGCTCCGATTGTTTTTGTTGTAGAATACAATATGGGATATATTCACATTGTTATAGAAATGAAAATGAAGGTATATAAAATTGATTTTAAGATAAAAAAATAGATGATTTAGGATTAACTTGACAGAGCTCCAACTCAAAACATGTGGCAGCAACAAACAGGAACATGATGTTCCTATACCACCAAACACAAAGACATGAAGATTGATAAACGCTGACAGCCACTTCAGACCTAAACCTAAAAACCCTCTGATCACATGACTTTGCATCTTTAGGTGTGTTCGACTTGAAGCGGCGCTGCACAGACCGATCGGCGGATTACATCAAAGTACTGCGAGAGTGTTTAGAGAGCTGATGGTTCCATATGCTTTTTAATCACTCTCGCGGTACTTTGATGTCATCCACCGATCGGTCTGTGCAGCGCCGCTTCAAGTCGAACACACCTTTTATTAACTTCGACAGTGAGTGTGCTGCTCTTTTTTTCTCTCTCTGTCCTTGATTCTGAAACTTTTGCTACTGTGGTCTTTTCACAAATGTCTGACTCACCAGCAGCCAAAGAAACTTACTACATGTGTTTTTATACTTGTATATAACCTTTACAAACTACCATCACTTGGAATATTTGACTTCTTCTATTTAGAAATAACTGATATTCCATAAATCTTTAATTTTTCATTCATTTTTTTTACTTTTCATTAACCAAGCTATAGTGCAAATTATTATTGATTATTTAGTGTTGTAAATTCAGACTGCTAATTCTGTATCCAGGGCTGTGCACAGATATTTTGAGGGGCAGTGGCCCAAACCAAAAAAAGGGGCAATAAGGGGGTGGGTGCTTGTTATCACAAATTATCCAGTTGTTACAAATAAACAATTAAAAGAGAAGACAGCACACTCTGTAATAAATTACAGACTTTATTGTACTGTAGATGTTTTGATAGAGTGGGCTCTCCCTCACTCTCTGAGCCTGCTTCTGCCTCATCTTCTATGGAAGTATAGCCTAAATAATAGACATTTCATTTAATATTATACAGCATAAATCTATATTATATTCAGTAACACTTTATTTTAAGGTGTCCTTGCTACACGTTACATGTACTTAATATTATAATAACAATTAATTATGCATAATTACATGCAAGTAAGCTTAAGCCAAATCCTAATCCTAAACCCTAACCATATAGTAAGTACTTGTAGTTAAGTAATATTACTTGGTACTCAAATGTATAATTACACTGTAACAATGACACAAAATAAAGTGTAACCTTATATTCTAATAACAACTCATTTAGAACATTTATATTACCTTTTTTAACTATTTAGACCTACTATTAACATGGTTTTAATAAAATATTATAAATATGATGTGTTATAGATTACTAATATCAACTAAGACAGGGGTGCCCAAACTCAGTCCTAGAGGGCCGATGTCCTGCAGAGTTTAGCTCCAACTTGCCTCAACACACCTGCCAGGAAGTTTCTAGCATGCCTAGTAAGAGCTTTATTAGCTGGTTCAGGTGTGTCTAATTGGGGTTGGAGCTAAACTCTGCAGGACACCGGCCCTCCAGGACTGAGTGATTATAGTGGGAAATATACTTAATTACAAGCATTAAAGTGTGACAAACTGCTAAATATTTTATATGATGATTTACCTGCTGGCTTGCTGGAGGTTTGAATTCATGCTTGCAATGTTGAACTGCCTTTAGCAGCCTCCTTTCACTCTTTCTCTCTCTTTATCTCTGCCTTCTTTTCATAGTTTTTTTTTTTTGTTTGTTTGTTTGTTTGTTTTTTGTTTGCTTTTTTTGTCTACAAAGTGTGCCAACAACAGCAAATTTCGTGATATTTAGGCTATATTAGATCTGATCGGGTACAATAATTTGAAGACATTTTAATTGAACGTGGATAATTTGTACAAGTTGTAAGCACTTTTAGAAGACAGAGAGCAAATCATTACTGACAGGAATACAAAAACAAACAACCAAATTACTAATTCAGCGGATCAACCACAGACTGTAATGAGAATTGTAAAGCACCTGTTAATGCAACGACCTTCCGGAACTGTCGTCTCCATTGGTGAAAGGGGATTGGTGAAAGGGGCACCTTTGCCAGTGAGGGCAGAGGGGCAAGTGGCTCTACCCACTCAATTCTAAACAATGCATCTAACCAATGCATTATTTTAATTTTGTGTTAGTACAAAAATAAATGAGAAAAAACTTTATAGCTGAATAGAGTTCACTGTACAATAGTGCTTTCAAGAAAATAATGCCAGAAATGCATGTGACATTTCTGAGGAGTGCAGTTAAAGTAAAATATTGCTAAATAAATATGTTGAGAGAAAATGGTTGACTTGATGCCAGCTCTTTTCAGTGGCTATGATAAGATGTCCTATACTACTTTGCTTGTTTTATCTAAGCTGCTTGTGCCATTATAAACTGATATTAGAACACTTAGTTTCACTTCAGTGCAGTTCTCACAACTGACAATTTCAGTCTCATCCTGTTCAGCATCACTGACTTGATTGGATTAAATGTGACAACAGAAAATAGCAAATAGCATTCCATCGAAAACATTTCATTACATTGTAAGGACTGAAATTATTTCCTTATGAAATTAATTCCTTGTGAAACAAAAACTCAGGAACTCTCGCAACACACGTGCCATGTAATAAAACAATAAACTTTCTAATCTGACAGAAAGATCTGGGATAAAGACCATTTGCTCATCTGTCCCTTCACCCATCCTTAAGACCCCACCTTCTCCCCAGGGCAAATGGCCCAGATCACAAAAAGGTTGACTTAGGAGTGTCAAGAACACAAGTTGCTATACTTATATCATGACTCTACTGTACCTTCAGAATTCATAACCATAACCCCTTCATGTTTGATATCATTTTAAAGGTCTCTGTGTGATTGGTAAATTGGTCTCAATTTCGCAGTAGTCACTTATAGTATGAGAAATATTCAAAACTTTTGTAGAATTGTGTTCTGCTGCTGAGGGGTGTGTTCCCCTTTAGGGGTCTGTGAGAATGTTTATCTATCTCCGGCCAGGTGCAACCCTGGAGCACGAGAACCGAAAAACCAAAAACTCTTTTATGTTTTTACAACTGATTTGAAGATTTCTTTGTCTTTGTTATTTGGGTATATAAGGGAAATGACAAAACACTACTTTGGAATTCTGCAGTCAGAAAACCCCATGCAGTGTGTGAGTCTCTGGAGCTTTGCACCAGAACTCTTACTGCTGTGTGTTTCTCTGCTGTCAGATATTAATTTAGTTTTTATTCAAAGATGTAATTGTGTTAAACACATTGTGCCCATAGAGCATACTGTCTAGTTGTTTGTGTTACTACATGTGCACATAAGCTAGTTAAGTTTATTCTTTAAAAACACGATTACTTTGCTGTAAGTGTTCTTTGAAATATTTAGGTAAAAGGTTGTTGATGCTATGCATTTTAGACCATGTGTCTTATGTTAAATTAGGATAACTGTTACATGTGTGACAATGTTAAATTAGTTTATCTCCTGCGTAGATCACTTGGATATTTCCTATATAGCCACAGTATCTATGTACAGGAGCGGGGTTGCCACGCGGCTACAATGTGATTCACAATTGCATTAACCTTTCTAAATTGGCTTCTAATTGTTTTATTATATAATTGGCATGATACAACTTTACCTGACTAAAAAATTGTTATATTTGACTTATTCTGATCTCTTCAGAAATCATTTTTTTCTAGATTAATATGTTGTGGTATTTCCACAAATCTGCGTTCAGGACAGATCATACCAAAGCACCAAAGGATGAACCATGGGGAACACCATGAGGGGTTTTGGATTTCTGACTGTCACTGACTTAACATGGTGTAGCTCTCATGGTTATAGGACAAAATACACTTTTTGTTATGAGCATGCAGGGTGTAGCTCACTTTATAACCACTACTATGTATTGGTTATAAAGGTATTATAACCACTCTGCATCCTCTGAGTAAGTCCAGAACTGACGAGTTTGTGTCCGTGGGTTCACTGTCGGCCGAGTGCAATTCCTGTGCGATACCTGGTCCCTAATGAGCGAATAATTGAAAGTATGGGAATAATCAATTCTAGAATAATCAAATATCTAAATTAATTGACACTCGATATTTGTGATCAGTTTTTAATTAGAAATATTGCCTAAATTTAATGATCACTTGAAATTGGAGTCAGATTGAATGTTAGACTAAAACTGAAACTAAATCCTGATAAATTCAGAAGCGCAAGTAAAAGACCGAACATGCATTAAACCTTCAACCAGGCCGCTGGATTCCGCTTTTGGGCTGGCGGGTGGATTCTTACAGTACAGTTCTCATAACTGAAAATTTCAGTCTCATCCTGTTCAGCATCACTGACTTGATTGGATTAAATGTGACAACAGAAAATAGCAAATAGCATTCCATTGAAAACATTTCATAACATACAGTGACAGAAGTGAAAGTATAATGCTTCTCAAGGAAATAGACAGAAGCCACAAACAACATCTCAAAGTCGAAGAATGGAGAATTCATCATCTTTGCATGTAAGACATCAGCTCTGAACAATGAAGATGCAAATTGTCTCCAGTGATAACAGATCTAAACATTCCTCAGCTATGAGCTCATTGGATCTGATGGGATGGACCTCCATCACGTCTCAGATTTTTCAGCTGCTGTAAATGATATAAAATGAAGTGAGAGCACCTACAGATACATCAGTAAGATACATCACACACTCATCTACATCATGACCTTCACCATCTTCTCTATCACCTGCCTTGCCCTGGTGGCCTCTGCTCTGGGTAAGAGTCTCCTTTAGTTTGCAAGATTAATGATGGGCAAATATAGAAAATGCAAAACCTAAATTAAGAGTTTCCTACCTCATTCTTGTCTCATTAACAATGTGTTGTGTTCTGTAATAACAGGTTGTGGAGTGCCTGCGATTAAACCACAGACGATAGGCAGCAAAATTGTAAATGGATAGAATGCCATCTCTGGTTCTTGGCCCTAGCAGGTCTCTCTCCAGGTAACTGTGAATTGTCTTTCTCTACTATTTTTCAACCATATATTTGTCTACTTTGCTTAAAGAGTAAATTTTATATTTTCAATGCTTTTACCTTTGAAACAGCTCCCCAATGGATTCCACTTCTGCGGAGGATCCCTGATCAACCAGAACTGGGTTCTCACTGCTGCCCACTGCGCTGTTGTGTAAGAGTCCTCAGCCTGACAAACACCACATACAATAGTGGTTAATCTGTCTTTTATCTATTCATTTTATCTTTATCATTTTTTTTTTTTATCTGTCTTTTTAGGGTTGGCAATCACCGTGTCATTCTTGGAGAGCATAATCATGGCTCCAATGTTGAACCCATCCAGGTCAAATTAGTTTCCAAGGTAACATTATTTAATGATTTCAGAGAAGAAAAACAAAATGAATTATAAACAATACAAACACTGAATATCATTCTTTAGTCAAAATTGAATCGTTGAGGTCATCTATATGTGTACTTCTAAAAGTTAAAAAAAAAAACTTATTTTATTCATGCGCTGAAAGTGTACTAAAGTGTTTAATAAAGGCATGAAAGTGTTAAAATGACAACAGAAATGAAGAATGCTTGTATCTTAGATGATTTTTAAAAAGTCAATTGTCACTAGTAACCGTTTATCCATCTTTTCTGTATGTACAGGTCATCACCCATCCGCTCTACAGCACGGCGACCTTCAACAATGACATTGCTCTGCTGAAACTGTCGTCTCCAGTCACATTCACTCCCCGTATCTCTCCTGTATGTCTGGCTCCATCAACCATCAACATCCCGCCTGGAACCCGCTGCTTCACCACTGGCTGGGGCCAAACTGCCACCACAAGTGAGTCAACTGTAAAACGAAGATGAACTGCAAGAATTACTGTTGTATATTACTTGTTTTTCACATGATTCTGAACAGTCTGAGGTCTGATGTTATTTTTTAGCGAGCGCTCTGATCCTGCAGCAAACAGGCATCCCCATCATAAGTCCTGCTCCGTGCAGGCAGATCTGGGGTCAGAACACTATCACTGATTCCATGATCTGTGCTAGAGCATCTGGATCATCATCTTGCATGGTAGATAAAGACAGTTCAAGACAAACACATTACCATATCGATGTTGCTGCTGTTCAATCTCAAATGTGTGTTTTCCACAGGGTGATTCTGGTGGTCTTCTGGTGTGTGAGCGTTCAGGGGTCTGGACTCTGGTGGGCTCTGTGTCCTGGGTAAGAATCGGTTGTGACACCCGTTATCCTGCAGTCTATGCCCGTATCTCCCAGCTGCGCTCCTGGATCGACAGGACTATCGCTTCCAACTAGAGCACTAGTCTGAGTATTTATCCTCCAGATAAAGGCAAAAGCAGTTTTTAATTACTAATATATAATACAGTTGATCTCTATTTGTCTTTTTTTCTGAGTTTGGGTCTTGGGTCAGTTTGTGGTTCCAGTGATCTGGCTGTTACTTCATGTTACTGTTTTCTTGTTCCAGCTATATAAATATTTTAATAAAAGACAAATAAAAAAATTAAGTGTATTGATGAGTGAAATTAATGATATTAATAATTAAAAATGCAATCAGATAAGTCGCCATTATCAGCATAGTAATTCTGCAAAGATATAACAAAATGTAGTAAAAAATAAAAACCAAAATTACCAACAAGTAATCAAATACCAAATTAGATCATCAAGGGACATTGAAAGCGATGGAAAAGTAATGCATTTTGAGTAAAAATTTGAAAGTAGGTGCGGATCTAATATATACTGGTAAGCTGTTCCAGAATTTAGGGCCCAAAACAACAAAGGCACATTCACCCCTTTGTTTTAATTTAACTCTGGGAACAGTGAGTAGTCTGAGACTACCAGATCTAAGAGCTAAGAGAGAGGTTATGTAAAGAAAGCAGTTCAGATAAATATGAGGGATCTAAGTTGTTTAGAGGCTTAAAAACAAAAACACGGATTTTAAACTTCACTCTAAACCTAATTTACTTTAAAACATTAAAGGTATATATTATTTTAATTTGCAATTTAAAAAGACTGCCTTCCACATTCACAATAACAAATGATAGACAACAGTAACGCAAGAAACAGCGCAGACAAAGCTACAAGATACTAACTTTAAAGCAAATCAAAGGTATGTTCACACCAGGACAGTTCCTTTACCACCAAATACAACATCAGCTAAAAACTCCCTAATTACAAGATCATGTTGAAAACAGTGTGACAAAAGCACATTTTAATTATTAATATGTAATACAGTTCAATCTGTTGGTGGTTTTCCTGAGTTTGAGTCAGTCTGTTGTTCCAGATCTGATTGTTTCTTTGTGTTACTGTTTATTTGTTCCTGCTGTACAAATATTTTAATAAAAGATAAATAGAGAAAAAGTGTATTGAAGAATGAAATTAATGATCTAAATACTTAAAAATGTAATGAGATTATCAACATAGTAATGCAGCAAATATATATTTAATTTACTTTAAAGGAATATATTATTTTAATTTGCTATTTTTTTTAAACTGCCTTCAACATTCATAGCAACAAATGGCAGATAACAGTGACGTAAGATACACCATCAGTGCAGGCAAAGATACTAGATACTAACTTTAATACAAATCAAAATGCATATTCATGTTCTGCACTTTTATGAGCTCCAATTGTATATTTAAATTTACTGTATGAGTTACTGAGCATCTTTCTGATATTTGTTAGCCTACTGACTTGTCAATACTTTGTTTTTCAGATCTATAATAATACCTGATAAGATGAAGTTATAATAGTGTCATTATTGTTATTGCCATTAATACTATAATATGACTTCAAAATTCTCTTTCCACCAAACACAGAAAGCTTCATAAAATTGATTATGAAAAAAAAAAAAAAAACTTCAAAAGCAAAATAAGCCATTTTCATGTACTGTTATTGCTAAGCAAATTCAACAGTGGTTTCATGAACATTATGATGAAGTCCAGTTCCTCCTCCTGTCTCCTTAATCACCTGATCTAAATGTATTTGAACTTTTAATCAGTCCTTGTGATAAACAGAATAGATTTTTACTTCCTTCATCCCTCAGTGAGCACAACGCTTTTCTTAATAAAGAATCATAGATAAATAAATGTCTGGATTTGTAAGAAAATATTTAAAAACAAACCAAAACTATTTTAATAGCAAAGATACTGGAGATACTTGATACTACTCTACCTAATCTTTTTTTTTTTTTTTTTTTTTTTTTTTAACCTTGTTTGTATATAAACTGTCCAGAACGGTTTGTTGCTTTCTATTTTGATGTACAGAAGATTACAGAATGAACAGAAGCTAGAGCATTATGACATAACTTCATGATCAGTCAGTAAACAAACAGAAGGCAGACTGGATATGTAAAGTTGGGCATTTCCACTGGTGACCAAAACAATGATAAGCTGCACTGTTGTTAATTATGGCTCTTCCTTGAGGTTCATGTCTTAGCAGAAGAATGTTTACCTCAAAAATGTTCATCCTCATACCCACAAAACTATATACTCCTCCTCAGCTAAACGTTTAAACACACGTGTCTCAGCTGGATTGCATAACATGCATGAGGTCTCTTGACAGAAGCAGATCTTTAAGCTACATTAATGCCAGTGTGACACACTAACAAGCTACTGACCAGAAAATCTAGCGAGTTTAAGCACAGGGACTCCAGGATCTTATTAGAGACCAATGTGACAGTCACTGTTGTCTTGTACTGTTGTCATCGAACATCCTGGAATATTTTAGGTGTAAATCATAACAGAGCTGCATTGATGACTAAAATTGAAACCCCATTTAGCAGCTTTTTATTTTAGAATGGATGATCTGAAATGACTGCACAATAAATAGGTTACTATATTCTGTATATGAAATACAACAATAGTTTGCGCAGACTTGCACACTGTTTTTCAGTTATTAGACACATAAACACACTGGTCCCTAACTCAAAGTTTAATATTTTAATAATTATTAATAAAATCAAAAGAGGAATATAAATTCATTAATAAAGTGAGCAAAACGCCATGCACAATTAGACTGGGTACTTAATTAGCTTTCCTGTAGCTCAAATAGTAGAGCATGGCGTTAGCAACGCCAAGATCATGGGTTCGATTCCCAGGGAAAGCAAGAGCTGAAAAAATGTAAAAAAACTGTAACTTGCAATGTAAGTCGCTTTGGATAAAAGCGTCTGCTAAATGCATAAATGTAAATTATATCGAATAAAGGACTTTTTTTATTTATTACCAAACAAACCATCCTTTTTTGTTAGGTAACCTTTCATTAGGTAAATTTAGTATGTAAAAGTATGACATTATTAAATTCAGTTTGCACAAAGAGCCAAGCAGATGACAGTGACACAACATCACGTTAATATAATGTTCACATACCACCCAACACAAAGACAGAGCTATGATAAGATGTACTATATGAACTCGTTTGACGATTTGTTTGCTTCTTTAACCTAAACAGATATAAACTGATTTTGTATGTTTAGTTTCACTTCAGTGCAGCTCTCATAACTGGTATAATCACAGTGTGACAAAATTATGTCATTTCAGTCTCTTCCTCTTCAGCATTACTGACTTGAACGGATTAAACGTGACAACAGAAAATAGCAACAACAAAAATGCTTTCCATTGAAAACATTTCATAACATACAGTGACAGAAGTGAAAGTATGATGCTTCTCAAGGAACTAGACAGAAGCCACAAACACCTTCTCAAGGTCAAAGATGGGAAATTAATCCTCTTTGCATGTAAGACATGACCTCTGGACAATGAAGATGCAAACTGTCTCCAGCAATAACAGATCTAAACATTCCTCAGCTATGAGTTTGCTGGAGCTGATGGGACAGCCCTCCATCACGTCTTAGATTTATCAGCTGCTGTAAATGATATAAAAGCAAGAGAGACGACCTACAGATACATCAGTGAGATACATCACTCACTCATCTACATCATGACCTTCACCATCTTCTCCATCACCTGCCTTGCCCTGGTGGCCTCTGCTCTGGGTAAGAGTCTCCTTTAGAGGTTTGCAAGAATTATGATGTGCAAATATATTTAGAAATTCTCAAACCTTCCTTAAGAGCTTCCTGTCTCATGAACAATATGCTGCATTCTGTAATAACAGGTTGTGGAGTGCCTGCGATTAAACCACAGACGATCGGCAGCAGGAATGTGAACGGATAGAATGCCATCTCTGGTTCTTGGCCCTGGCAGGTTTCTCTTCAGGTAACTGTCAATTGCCTGTCTGTACTGTTTTTTTTTATCATGCATTTGACTGCTTTGTTCAAAGAGAAAAATGTTGTTCTCAATGCAACGTTTTACCTTACAGAATACCAGTTGTTTCCACTTCTGCAGAGGATCTCTGATCAACCGGAACTGGATTCTCACTGCTGCCCACTGCCGTTTTGCATAAGAGTCTTCAATCTGACAAACATCACATGCAATAGTGATTAATAGATACTCTGTCAGCTTTCTTTTGGTCCTTTAGCTATTCAATTTATCATTATCTCTTTTTTTTAGGGTCGGCTCTCGCCGTGTCATTCTTGGAGAACATGATCGTAGCTCCAATGTTGAACCCATCCAGATCAAGCTAGTTTCCAAAGTAACATTCTTTAATGATTTCAGAGAAGAAAAACAAAATGAGAGATCAACCAATAGTGTTTTTAATTAAAACAATCATCACAAATACTGAATATCATTCTTTAATCAAAATTGAATCATTGAAGTACTTATACTTTTTTGAGGTAAATATACTTTTATTTTATTCATGCAATGAAAATTCTCCTTAGGAAAGAAAATATCTACTATACTATAAACTCAGTGCAAAGTGTATAACAAAAAATGCATGAAAGTGTTAAAATGACAACAGAAATTAAGAATGTTTGTATCTTAGACGATATTTTATAAAACTGTCTTTAATAACCATTCATCTATTGTTTCTGTATGTGCAGGTCATCACCCATCCACTCTACAACAGCACGACCAAAAACAATGACATTGCTCTGCTGAAACTGTCGTCTCCAGTCACATTCATTCCCTGTATCTCTCCTGTATGTCTGGCTCCATCAAACATCAACATCCTGCCTGGAACCCGCTGCTTCACCACTGGCTGGGGTAGAACTTCCAACACCTGTAAGTTACCTGTAAAACAAAGATGAACTGCAAGAACTACAGTTGTTGTATATGCCTTGTTTTTCACATGATTCTGAACAGTCTGAGGTCTGATGTTATTATTTAGCGAGCGCTCTGATCCTGCAGCAAACAGGCGTACCCATCATAAGTCCTGCTGTGTGCAGGCAGATCTGGGGTGAGAACACAATCACTGATTCCATGACCCCCCCACTGACCATCGACAGCACGACTGTGGAGAGAGTCAGCAGCACTAAATTCCTGGGGGTGCACATCACAGAGGATCTCACCTGGACCACCAACACCATGTCAGTCTCCAAGAAGGCACAACAGCGCCTACGCTTTCTCCGCCGGCTGAAAAGAGCAAGTCTCCCTCCACCCATCCTCACCACTTTCTACAGGGGTACCATTGAGAGTGTGCTGACCAACTGCATCACTGTCTGGTATGGGAACTGTACTGCAGCAGACCGCAAGATTCTCCAGCGGACAGTGAACACAGCTGCAAAGATCATCGGTGCCCCTCTCCCCTCCATCCTGGACATTTTCCTTACACGATGCTCCAGCAAAGCCAACAGTATCGTGAAGGACTCCACCCATCCCTCCCACAGTCTCTTCCAGCTCCTACCATCAGGAAGACGGTACCGGAGCATCAGAGCCCGCTCTGCCAGACTGCTCAACAGCTTTTTCCCCCAGGCTGTGAGAGCCCTTAACTCAAATCACCCCGCCCCTCTCTGAAACCCCATACAAGCCCCCTACCTCCTGAAACTTTATGTAGCATCATGGTCCTGTGAGGCACGACATTTCGTTCCACTTATGTCCCCACATGTAGCGGAATGACAATAAAGCTCAACTTGACTTGACTTGATGATCTGTGCTGGAGGAGCTGGACCATCATCTTGCATGGTATGTGAAAACAGATCAAGACAAACACAATACCATATCAGTGTTGCTGCTGTTCATTATTAACAAAGGGGGTATACATTAATAATCTGAGTGAATGGAGACGTCAATCATCAGCTGCTAGTGAACACTGCGCTTTGCGTGAATCCCGCCGCAACCATCCTTTGTCAAATGATAAGCACACGACTACATCGCGATTTTATTTTCTGTTCGATTAGTGTTCATTACAAAACTGTGGGGGGACAGTTGGATCGCAGTTGGATCGATTGCTTCAGTCTGTTCCTGTCTGTTGTGCTGCTGAGAGGTTTGCGATTGTAGCTCCGCTTTTTTATTGAATCTTTACCTTACTTTCACTCTCTGTTGTTTAAAGTGATAATATATAACTTAACTCCCACCATATTTCTGGTATTATCTATCAAACTAATCTAACTAATTTGATCGTTCGCTTTTAAAACCGCGAGTGCAGCGCGCGTATAGCGCGTTAGCCGGTTAGCTTGTTACTCGCGGTTCCATTCACGTTTCTATTCGCGCCTATTATTGTTTTCTTTTTTCTCGCTCCGTTTTTATTTCTCTCTCGCTCCGTTTTTCACAAGTTCATCAAACAACAGTGGTAAGTGGTAAGTTAAGTTGGTATCATTCATCAATCACGGTGAGTAATGGCTTCTCCTTCTCTTGTTGTTTGCACTTCATGTCACATGTACAGTTTATCTCTCTCTGTCGGCGACAAGGGATTCACATGTGATAAATGCAGGGAAATAGTTAGGCTGACAGAGAAGATTTTAGAACTAGAGACACGCATCCAAACTTTAGTTGAGGATAGTAAGAATGTGAGGGCTGTAGATACTGCTTTGGATGCGACTAGCTCAGAGACTCCTGTACATTGTTCGGTTCCGGTTGTGCCCGTGCAGCAGGGCAACTGGGTGACTGTGAGGCGGCATAGTCGTGGGTCAAAACACCGCTCTTCCGTTCCGATCAGAACATCAAACAGGTTCTCCCCACTCGGTGACGCACCCACTGAGAAACCTGATGAAAGTGCTCTAGTTATTGGCGATTCTATTGTACGGAACGTGAAAATAGCGACACCAGCCACCATAGTCCAATGTTTACCAGGAGCTAGAGCGCCTGACATCTTGGCAAATTTAAAAGTGCTGGCTAATGCTAAACGTAAATTCAGTAAGATTGTTATCCACGTCGGCGCTAATGATGTTCGACTTCGCCAGTCGGAGATCACTAAAAATAATGTTAAAGAGGTGTGTGAACTTGCAAGTACGATGTCAGACACTGTAATATGCTCTGGTCCCCTCCCTGCTTACCGTGGCGATGAGATTCATAGCAGACTGTCGTCACTCAATGGCTGGATGTCTAAGTGGTGCCCGCAGAATAACGTAAGTTTCATAGACAATTGGAAGAGTTTTTGGGGCAGACCTGACCTGTTGAAAAGAGATGGTGTTCATCCCTCCTGGGGTGGTGCCGCTCTTCTCTCTAGAAATATGGCACATAGTCTTAGAGTTCGTACTTGACTAACTAGGGCCCAGGTCAGGGAGCAGACAGACTGGATAAACCGACCGTCTGCTAGCCGCCTAACGTCACAGAAGTCAGTTAATTCTCAGCACATAGAGACTCCTTCACCTAGATATCACACTATAGAGACTGTGTCTGTTCCCCGTACTAGAAAATACAGAAAACGTCCAAACCAAAGTAATAGTGACAATTTAATTGATGTTCAACAAATAAAAAATGTTTACAATACAGAGAAACAATTGATAAAACTTGGCTTACTGAATATCCGGTCCCTTTCTACAAAAGCACTATTTGTAAATGATATGATCACTGACCATAAGCTAGATATGCTTTGTTTGACAGAAACATGGCTAAAACCAGATGAATACATTACTTTAAATGAGTCTACCCCCCAAGATTACTGCTATAAAAATGAGCCACGTCCAAAAGGTAAAGGGGGAGGTGTTGCTACAATTTATAGCAATATTCTCAGTATTTCTCAGAGGGCAGGCTTTAAGTATAACTCGTTTGAAGTTATGGTGCTGCGTATAACATTATCTAGAGAAACACGTGTTAGTGATAAATCCCCTGTGATGTTTGTATTGGCTACTGTGTACAGGCCACCAGGGCACCACACAGACTTTATTAAAGAATTTTCAGATTTTCTATCTGAGTTAGTACTGGCTGCAGATAAAGTCTTAATTGTTGGTGATTTTAATATCCATGTCGATAATGAAAAAGATGCATTAGGATCAGCATTCATAGACATTCTGAACTCTATTGGGGTTAGACAACATGTTTCAGGACCTACTCATTGTCGAAATCATACTCTAGATTTAATACTGTCACATGGAATTGATGTTAGTGGTGTTGAAATTCTGCAGCAAAGCGATGATATCTCAGATCATTATCTAGTCTTGTGTAAACTCCATATAGCTAAAACTGTAAATTCTACTCCTTGTTACAAGTATGGTAGAATCATCACTTCTACCACAAAAGACTGCTTTGTAAGTAATCTTCCTGATTTATCTCAATTCCTCAGCATATCCAACAGCGCAGAAAAACTTGATGATGTAACAGAAACTATGGACTCTCTCTTTTCTAGCACTTTAGATACAGTTGCTCCTTTACGCTTAAGGAAGATCAAAGAAAACAGTTTGACTCCGTGGTATAATGAGCACACTCGCACCCTAAAGAGAGCAGCCCGGAAAATGGAGCGCAGCTGGAGGAAAACAAAACTAGAGGTATTTCGTATAGCTTGGCGGGAAAGTACCCTATCCTACAGAAAAGCATTAAAAACGGCTAGATCTGATTACTTTTCATCTCTTCTAGAAGAAAACAAACATAACCCCCGGTATTTATTCAATACAGTCACTAATTTAATGAAAAATAAAGCATCAACAGGTGTTGGCATTTCCCAAGAGCACAGCTGTAATGACTTTATGAACTACTTTACTTCCAAGATCGATACTATCAGAGATAAAATTGTAACCATGCAGCCGTCAGCTACAGTATCGCATCAGATAGTGCACTATAGATCCCCTGAGGAACAATTCCACTCATTCTCTATTATAGGAGAGGAAGAATTGTATAAACTTGTTAAATCATCTAAACCAACAACATGTATGTTAGACCCTATTCCATCTAAACTACTAAAAGAGCTGCTTCCAGAAGTCATAGATCCTCTTTTGGCTATTATTAATTCATCATTGTCATTAGGATATGTCCCCAAAACCTTCAAATTGGCTGTTATTAAGCCTCTCATTAAAAAACCACAACTTGACCCCAAAGATCTAGTTAATTACAGACCGATCTCAAATCTCCCTTTTCTGTCAAAGATACTAGAAAAGGTAGTATCCTCACAATTATATTCCTTCTTAGAGAAAAATGGTATCTGTGAGGAATTCCAGTCAGGATTTAGACCGTATCATAGTACTGAGACTGCTCTCATTAGAGTTACAAATGACCTGCTTCTATCATCTGATCGTGGTTGTATCTCTTTATTAGTTCTACTGGATCTTAGCGCTGCATTCGACACTATCGACCACAACATTCTTTTGAATAGACTAGAAAACTTTGTTGGCATTAGTGGAAGTGCCTTAGCATGGTTCAAATCGTACTTATCTGACCGCCATCAGTTCGTAGCAGTAAATGAAGAGGTATCATATCGATCACAAGTGCAGTATGGAGTACCTCAAGGCTCAGTACTAGGGCCGTTACTTTTCACGCTTTACATGTTACCCTTGGGAGATATTATCAGGAGACATGGTGTTAGCTTTCACTGTTATGCTGATGATACTCAGCTCTATATTTCTTCACGGCCCAGTGAAACACACCAAATTGAGAAACTAACGGAATGTATAGTCGATATAAAAAACTGGATGACGAGTAACTTCTTACTGCTAAATTCTGAAAAAACAGAGGTGTTAATTATCGGACCTAAAAACCCCACATGTAATAACCTAGAACACTATCTAACACTTGACGGCTGCTCTGTCAATTCTTCTTCATCAGTTAGGAACCTAGGTGTGCTGTTTGATAGCAATCTTTCATTTGAAAGCCATGTTTCTAGTATCTGTAAAACTGCGTTTTTCCATCTCAAAAACATATCTAAATTGCGACCTATGCTCTCAACGTCAAATGCAGAAATGCTAATTCATGCGTTTATGACCTCAAGGTTAGACTATTGTAATGCTTTACTGGGTGGTTGTTCTGCACGCTTGATCAATAAACTACAGTTGGTCCAAAATGCAGCAGCTAGAGTCCTTACTAGAACCAGGGAGTATGACCATATTAGCCCGGTTCTGTCAACACTGCACTGGCTCCCTATCAAACATCGGATAGATTTTAAAATCTTGTTAATTACTTATAAAGCCCTGAATGGCTTAGCTCCTCAGTACTTGAGCGAGCTCTTATCACATTATAGTCCTCCACGTCTGCTGCGGTCTCAAAACTCTGGCCATTTGATAATACCTAGAATATCAAAATCGACTGCGGGCGGCAGATCCTTTTCCTATTTAGCGCCCAAACTCTGGAACAATCTACCTAACACTGTTCGGGAGGCAGACACACTCTGTCAGTTTAAATCTAGATTAAAGACACATTTCTTTAACCTGGCTTACACATAACACACTAATACACTTCTATTATTCAAATCCGTTAAAGGATTGTTAGGCTGCATTAATTAGATCAACCGGAACCGGGAACACTCCTCATAACACACGATGTACTCGTTACATCGTAAGAAGAATGGCATCTACGGTAATATTTGTCTGTTTCTTTATTATTCTGTTTCTCAGTCCGTGTCCGGATCAGATGGTGGATCGGCGCCGGGAGATGATGTCTGCGACCCTGATCGTCAGCGGAGGCCGGACACCTGGATGAGCCCCGGGGACATATCCCCAGTGAAGACCTCGACTTAAATACAATAGAACTTAAAATTAAACAAAATAACTATAAATATAATAAAATACCTAACTACATAACACTATTATTGTTAGAAATTGCAACAATATAAAAATAGAAATATAATACATTTATACATTTAACATTTAATTAAAACAATAAGTAAAAAAATAAATAATAATATCCTGGCCAGAGGAGAACTGGCCCCCCGACTGAGCCTGGTTTCTCCCAAGGTTTTTTTCTCCATTCTGTCACAGAGGGAGTTTTGGTTCCTTGCCGCTGTCGCCTCTGGCTTGCTCAGTTGGGGACACTTAATTTTTTACGATTAACGTCAATTTTATTTCATAGATACTATTTAAACTAAACTGAGCTAGACAATGACATCTCTGAATTCAATAATGAAATGCCTTTAACTGAAAATTGAGTGTTTAATCTTATTATTATACATTACTGACACTCTATCCTCCAATTTGATACTGTTAAGTGCTTTGACACAATCTGTATTGTTAAAAGCGCTATATAAATAAAGGTGACTTGACTTGACAGATTATATTATGACCGTTCATCATTGTAAATAGACATTTGATCTAGAGTGCAATAAAGAAGAAAAAATAATCAGTTTAAAAGGGCTATAATTCACCTCCTGTATGTGCTTTAAGTCTTCGACGTAGACCGCTATGGAAAGATTTTCCGGACTATTTTCAAACAGAATTGCAAATTGTATTTTCAATTGCGTTTTCCATATGTGGACGCATAAATTGTGACATAATCCAAATGCAATTGCAAATCTTGCATTACCGTTTGCATTTTGGCTTTCGTGAACGCACAGTGACTGCCACATTTCAAATGAAAAAGCAAAGTCTATTTGCAACTGTATTTCCCATGTCTTACGAGTTATGAGCCTGTCATATTTAAATAGCAATATTAATTACCACATTTGCTTTTTTACTCTCTCTGCGCTGCGCATATAACCTGCCAAAACTCAAATGGAATTGCAATTCCTTTTGCATTTGAATTTCTGATGCCTACGCTGAAAGCTGTCAATCAATGTGAGGGGGTGGGACTAAACTAGGGGGCGTGTTTGTATTGGGAGGTGACGTCACTCACAGATGACCGTGCTGAATGCTTTGATCAATGGAGGTAATCGGTAAAGCCTCCGCTAAAGGTAGCTGCCAATCAGTTCGTGCCCGTGTTAACGAACAGACAGTACAACCTTCTTGGCACAATACATAATTCTCTTTTTTACCCCAAATACACCGATTATCCCCTGATAACAGCGGGAGCAACAACGGTACGCACAATAGGTCAAATTTCACTATTACCCAAACGCTTTTCACCTGTCTCAACATCTCTCACTGTTTACACTCCGATTGATACAAGTGAGAAAACAGACAGTGCAATTCTACACTTATTACAGTACATTTTATTCATGTCTTTTAATCTGTAATAGTACGGAAGTTCTAAGCGGCCATGCATATTATCATTTTTCTTTCTTGTTTTCTGGTGATCATGACTTAATTTAGTCTACTGTTGCTATAGTAACAAATGCAACCTTGACAGGGACGTTCTAAAATGCTTAATGTGTTAATTGAGAGTGTTTTTAAAAGACCAAACTCAGCATAATTGATGACCGTGCGCTCTTCTTGTGGACATTTCAGCAAATGTTGCTTCACTTAGAAATAACGTCTACAATAAATAAAATAAATAAAATAAATATAGGCTAATCAAACACTGCTGATTTTGTCCAGAGTTAGGCTACGCTAAACATTTTATTTGTGTAATTAACATGTTTAAATGGTCTAAAAACAACGCATTCAACACCGCAAGCGCAGGCGGAGTGCCTTCAGAAGAATGCAGATTTGAGCCTATTCTAAAAAATCTTAAGCTGCTTGGATTCAATTTACTTTAATTCAATTTACTCACTTCGTTTAAAATAAAATTATATATAATAATATATTATAATAATTTGTTTGTGATTTTTATTAGTCATGTAGGATAGGCTGTGATATCGTGTGCGTTACAAGCTTGGGATGCTGTTATGTGTGTGTGTGTGGTTTCCTATAAAGAAATGTAGAAAATAAAAAAGATAAGGTTACAACACTGTATAACATCACTGAACTTATGTTTAACCCTCTGGTGCTCTTTGGTCACTTTTGACCGAAAAATATTCTGTTTTGAATTTTTAAAAATCACAGCTTCATCGGAATGGTTTTATGGCATTTGGAACGTGAACACACAAAAAAAAAAAAAAAAACTGAGGGCTTGATTCGAGCAGGCTAAGTAGTCGTAAAAAAAAATAGTCACACTTGTGCTCTTTGGTCAAAAATGACTGACCATAGGAAATGAATGGGAAATTGACAAAAACACAATTCAGCAAATTTTTGTGTGTACAATCTACAAATCTGCCACAATGCAGAAAAAAGTACACAGCAATGATGGGGTGAAACTCTAAAACATCAAGAGTGCAAAACCAACACATCCACTCACACACGCATACACACACACACCTATGAACTGGTGTGACTGTAAGACAGCAAATATATAAATTAAAAGCAATAATTCAACTACAATGTAGTAAAAAAGTGGACAGCAAGAAAGGAGTTACGCTCTGAAACATTAAGAGTGCAAAACAGGCACATCCACTCACACACACACACACACTCACAGACACATACACACACACACATACACAAATATACACATTCAAATGAATTGGTATGGTTATAACCATATAGCCATAACAACTCAGAAAACTGAAATAAGAGGTTGAAATCAGATCAGACCAAGAAGGATTCAGCTCTGATAAAAAATTCCTGTTCATTTTTGTTACTTTTTATAGAATTTTAATATATTGTGTAACAAAATGCTTTCTCTGTGTTCAGATTTGACTGTAGTAATAATAATTCAAAAACTGATGCTTTAAATCAACATTTCAAACCAAAAAAAAAAAAAAAAAAAATCTAAACCTTTACAAAAGTTGTCTTTGAAAATGTCTAAATATATATCCAAACCCACAACTTAATAAAAATAAGTATTTATGTCTAAAAACAATTAGAGAATTTATAGGCCTTTTATATAGAGCTATATAGGAATCTATGGGCTAAACCATGGAATTGCAGATGTTTTTCTTATTTTACTCCCACCAGATGGCACTAATCTGGCTTCAAAAAATGGATTTTAAAGGCATTGGCTCTATTTTAACATGAAATACTGCTATAATTGAAAAGTAATAGAAAATATTTGGGGAAAAAAAAATAATTGTATTTTCAATGGGAAAATTTGATCATAATTATTGCATAAATATTAATTAGTACCATGAAATTCTCTCAAAATATAAAAGAAAAAAGAAAAAATATTATTAAACAAAAATGTTACATTGATTTTACTGGGGGAGGGGAAAGTTAAATTTTAGGTGTCCGGTCACTTTTGACCGTGAAGATAACAAGTGTGACTCCAAAATATGGAGAACCAGAGGGTTAACAGTTAATTAAATGTCAGTAATAAACTGCATAAATTATAGCGATCACGAAGAAGGTCCTCTGTCCCAAACGCGTACAGTAGGCTATAGTTGATACAGTATACAACTCCCCATCAGTAGTTCTATACTGCCACCTGCTGGCGCAGTTGTGTAACTTAGAGAACAACATTTGTTATGTTGAGATCACGAGAAAAATAAGTCGTGATAACGAGAAAGCAACTTTTTGTTACGTAGAGATCATGACAAAAATAAAGTCTTTTTGGTGACGCTTTGGTGCCACGGGACGCGTGCTCCATAACGGATTAAAACTGTTGAATAAAATATAAAGGTGGAAAATGGGTAAATAAATATAGATTGGCACTGTTTTGTTTGCTTACGAATAAAATGTACTGTAATAAGTGCAGAATTGCACTGTCTGTTTTCTCACTTGTATCAATCGGAGTGTAAACAGTGAGAGATGTTGAGACAGGTGAAAAGCGTTTGGGTAATAGTGAATTTTGACCTTTTGTGCGTACCGTTTGTGGCTTTGTTATCAGGGGATAATCTGTGTATTTGGGGTAAAAAAGACAGAATTATGTATTGTGCCAGTAAGGTTGCACTGTCTGTTCGTTAACACGGGCATGAACTGATTGGCAGCTGCCTTTAGCGGAGGCTTTACAGATTACCTCCATTGATCAAAGCATTCAGCACGGTCATCTGTGAGTGACGTCACCTCCCAATACAAACACGCCCCCTAGTTTAGTCCCACCCCCTCACATTGATTGACAGCTTTCAGTGTAGGCATCGGAAATTCAAATGCAAAAGGAATTGCAATTCCATCTGAGTTTTGGCAGGTTATATGCGCGGCGCAGAGAGAGTAAAAAAGCAAATGTGGTAATTAATATTGCTATTTAAATATGACAGGCTCATAACTCGTAAGACATGGGAAATACAGTTGCAAATAGACTTTGCTTTTTCATTTGAAATGTGGCAGTCACTGTGAGTTCACGAAAGCGAAAATGTAAACAGTAATGCAAGATTTGCAATTGCATTTGGATTGTCACAATTTATGCGTCCACATATGGAAAACGCAATTGAAAATACAATTTGCAATTCTATTTGAAAATAGTCCAGAAAATCTTTCCATAGACCGCATTTTAATCTTTGTTTTGCGAAAATTACAGTTGATTCGTGTGAAATATCCACTCCTGCACATCCTTTGCAATATCATCAGGCGAACTTTTGTCGATGGAAAGACTGTAAAGCCGCAAGATGCGTGATATCACAACAGATAATGATCAAATTTAGTTTGTGATCTAGTCAGAAGAAGACGCTGCTTCAATGCATTACAGGCTCGTGACTCGTCAGAACACAAAACGGAAAGTAGTGTTTGGTTGCGCTACACCGCTACTTGCTGGAAAAAGTAATTAGCTACAGGAAAAGCTACACTGTTTTAAAAGTACTACTGTAAAGCTACTGAAAAAAGTAGTTAAGCTAGTAGCGTCGCTACTTGTAGCTAGCTACTTCCCAAAGGAACTTACTGGATAAGGACGGCAAATAAATACATTTAAAAATAAATAAATAAAACTTTATATTTCATTGCATTTCATTATTTGTAGATTACATTTAATAGATTACACTTTCATGTAAACATCTGCATTTGGTTTGTCAAAAGCGTTTTATACGTTTGGGCTGAGTTTTCATTGCATTTACAAGATTTTGACAAGCAGGTGCTGCCAGAATGTGTTGTTTCAGGCACTTCGAAAGAGTTAAGCATTTTGTGAAGCATTTGGTTCACAAAAGAGAATATTGGTTTTCCTCTAATTTGCTCAGAAGTGTGCCTGAATGAAACAATGAAAGAGGGGTTTTCACTGGTTTCTCAGAGGTTATCTAAAGCACTTAATATTGTATTGTCTTGTTGTCTGAGGAATTTTGAGAAAAAAAGCCCTTTCTGAATTGTGAAAAACTGAACCCATTGCTTTATATTGTAGACATACCATGTAAACATGATTCTAATAAAATAAACCTGATTTTTTTTAAAAAAAATAAATCTTATAAAACTGAAGACCAAGCTTTTGTAGAGTAAAAGCAAACTAGCTTTATCTTCCACACACAAATATTACTTTGATTACCAACAAACAAAGAAATAAAAATTAATAAACAAATAAAACCAACCAACCTAGTAAATAAATTGTGGCAGTCCTGTGTCTTTAATAAGTAACAAGCATTACTTTTATTTGTATCAGTAAAGAAAATCAGATTACTGTATTGTAATGCTTTCTAGAAAATAATGTAAAAAATTGTGATGTTGCAGAAAAAAAGCACACCATTCCTTAACACTCTCTCTGGTAGCTTGTGATGTCTTTAAAGAACTTGTTTGACCAGTTTATTGTCCTTAATGTTGTTATTTAAATGGGTGTTAAAGAAATTGATAATAGCACTAAGTTTTACTTTAGCCCAGCTCTCATAACTGATATAATTATAGTGTGACACAATCCCACAACTCCAGTCCCTTCCTCTTCAGTATCACTGTCTTGAATGGCTTGCCAAAGTTGAATACAGGATTAGTTCATGTCAAAGACTTAATGGAAAAGCAGCTATTTTACTGCAAGTATAGCGGAAACAGTTAAGGAAGCACCTTACATATTAAATGAAATTTAAACACAGCAACAACAAAAACAACTTCTAATCCAAAACACTTCATAACATACAATGAAAAAGGTGAAATCACAGTTCTTCAAGGAAATAGACAGAAGTCTTTAACCACTTTATGAGGCCAAAGAATAGACAATTCAGCCTCTTTGCTCGTAAGAGACCAGCTCTGGACAATGAAGATGCAAACTGTCTCCAGCGATAACAGATCTAAACATTCCTCAGCTATGAGCTCATTGGATCTGATGGGATGGACCTCCATCACGTCTCAGATTTATCAGCTGCCGCAAATGATATAAAAGCAAGAGAGCACCTACAGATACAAATCACACACTCATCTACATCATGACCTTCACCATCTTCTCCATCACCTGCCTTGCTCTGGTGGCCTCTGCTCTGGGTAAGTGGCTTCTTTAAAGGTTTGCAAGAATAATGATGGGCAAATATAGAAAATGCAAAACCTAAATTAAGAGCTTTCTCCCTCATTCAGTGTGTTGCGTTCTGTAATAACAGGTTGTGGAGTGCCTGCGATTAAACCACAGACGATCGGCAGCAGGATTGTGAACGGACAGAATGCCATCTCTGGTTCTTGGCCCTGGCAGGTCTCTCTCCAGGTAACTCATCTGTTTTTCAAACACACATTTGTCTGCTTTGTTTAAAGAATAAATGTTTTCAATGCTTTTACTTTTGAAACAGCTCCCCGATGGTTTCCACTTCTGTGGAGGATCCCTGATCAACCAGAACTGGGTTCTCACTGCTGCCCACTGCACTGTCGTGTAAGAGTCTTCAATCTGACAAACATCACCTACAATAGTGGTTAACAGATGCTCTGTCTGCTTTCTATCAGTCTTTTATCTATTCATTTTATCTTTCTCTTGTTTAGGGTCGGCTATCACCGTGTTATTCTTGGAGAACATGATCGTGACTCCAATATTGAACCCATCCAGATCAAGCTAGTTTCCAAGGTAACAATATTTTATGATCTCAGTGGATCAGAGATATTGAAATTGAAAACGAAAAAAAACAAAAAAAATCAATCAATATTGCTTTTGTTATGGCCAATACCAATTACATACGATATACAGACAGAAGTCATTTTTAATTGTTTTATTACTCTTAAACACAAAATTAACCAAGTCATCATTACACTACAAAAAAAATTCTCAAATATTTTAGTAGTAGTAGTAGTAGTAGTATCTCCTGTAATGTAAGCAAAGTTGTGATCTAAAAGGTTGCAAATTTTAATCTTCATTTTGAACTTTAACTGAACACATTTCTCATTTGTGATTGAACGGCCATCATTTAAAAGGTTAAACAGTGTTTTTAAATCACTGAACACAATATTACAGAATTGAAAAAGTGAGAAAATTGGTGAGGAAAAAAAAAAAAAAAAATCAACGTCTTGATGTACGCTATTGTATTTTTAAAATCCACCAAAATAAACTTGCTTTTTTTTTTTTTTACAAACAAACGTCAGGACAGGAAAGAAAACATCCAAACCACATTCTAAAAACACAGGGTTTAAGAAAATGCTTACATCTTTGTATACCTTCTATAAAGTCAGCTTTCACTAGTAATCGTTCATCCATCTTTTCTGTATGTGCAGGTCATCACCCATTCGCTCTACAGCAGGGCAACCTTCAACAATGACATTGCTCTGCTGAAACTGTCGTCTCCAGTCACATTTACTCCTCGTATCTCTCCTGTATGTCTGGCTCCATCAAACATCAACATCCCGCCTGGAACCCGCTGCTTCACCACTGGCTGGGGTAGAACCGCCACCACATGTAAGTTACCTGTAGAACAAAAATACAGTGGGTACAGAAAGTATTCAGACCCCCTTAAATTTTTCACTCTTTGATATATTGCAGCCATTTGCTAAAATCATTTAAGTTCATTTTTTTCCCCTCATTCATGTACACACAGCACCCCATATTGACAGAAAAACACAGAATTGACATTTTTGCAGATTTATTAAAGAAACTGAAATATCACATGGTCCTAAGTATTCAGACCCTTTGCTCAGTATTTAGTAGAAGCACCCTTTTGATCTAATACAGCCATGAGTCTTTTTGGGAAAGATGCAACAAGTTTTTCACACCTGGATTTGGGGATCCTCTGCCATTCCTCCTTGCAGATCCTCTCCAGTTCTGTCAGGTTGGATGGTAAACATTGGTGGACAGCCATTTTTAGGTCTCTCCAGAGATGCTCAATTGGGTTTAAGTCAGGGCTCTGGCTGGGCCATTCAAGAACAGTCACGGAGTTGTTGTGAAGCCACTCCTTCGTTATTTTAGCTGTGTGCTTAGGGTCATTGTCTTGTTGGAAGGTAAACCTTCGGCCCAGTCTGAGGTCCTGAGCACTCTGGAGAAGGTTTTCGTCCAGGATATCCCTGTACTTGACCGCATTCATCTTTCCCTCGATTGCAACCAGTCGTCCTGTCCCTACAGCTGAAAAACACCCCCACAGCATGATGCTGCCACCACCATGCTTCACTGTTGGGACTGTATTGGACAGGTGATGAGCAGTGCCTGGTTTTCTCCACACATACCGCTTAGAATTAAGGCCAAAAAGTTCTATCTTGGTCTCATCAGACCAGAGAATCTTATTTCTCACCATCTTGGAGTCCTTCAGGTGTTTTTTAGCAAACTCCATGCGGGCTTTCATGTGTCTTGCACTGAGGAGAGGCTTCCGTCGGGCCACTCTGCCATAAAGCCCCGACTGGTGGAGGGCTGCAGTGATGGTTGACTTTCTACAACTTTCTCCCATCTCCCGACTGCATCTCTGAAGCTCAGCCACAGTGATCTTTGGGTTCTTTACCTCTCTCACCAAGGCTCTTCTCCCCCGATAGCTCAGTTTGGCCGGACGGCCAGCTCTAGGAAGGGTTCTGGTCGTCCCAAACGTCTTCCATTTAAGGATTATGGAGGCCACTGTGCTCTTAGGAACCTTAAGTGCAGCAGAAATTTTTTTGTAACCTTGGCCAGATCTGTGCCTTGCCACAATTCTGTCTCTGAGCTCTTCAGGGAGTTCCTTTGACCTCATGATTCTCATTTGCTCTGACATGCACTGTGAGCTGTAAGGTCTTATATAGACCCGGTGTGTGGCTTTCCTAATCAAGTCCAGTCAGTATAATCAAACACAGCTGGACTCAAATGAAGGTGTAGAACCATCTCAAGGATGATCAGAAGAAATGGACAGCACCTGAGTTAAATATATGAGGGTCACAGCAAAGGGTCTGAATACTTGGGACCATGTGATATTTCAGTTTTTCTTTTTTAATAAATCTGCAAAAATGTCAATAATTCTGTGTTTTTCTGTCAATATGGGGTGCTGTGTGTACATTAATGAGGAACAAAATAAACAAATGATTTTAGCAAATGGCTGCAATATAACAGAGTGAAAAATTTAAGGGGGTCTGAATACTTTCCGTACCCACTGTATACTGAGAGAATAACACCACATCTGTTCACTGTGTGCAATGCAATGTGTCATGATTTCATTTCTTTTTTTTTAGCGAGCTCTCTGATCCTGCAGCAAACAGGCGTACCCATCATAGATCCTGCTGTGTGCAGGCTGATCTGGGGTCAGAACACTATCACTGATGCCATGATCTGTGCTGGAGGAGCTGGATCATCATCTTGCATGGTGAAGACAGATCAAGACAAACACATTATCATATCAATGTTGCTGCTGTTCAATCTCAAATGTGTGTTTTCCACAGGGTGATTCTGGTGGTCCTCTGGTGTGTGAGCGTTCAGGGGTCTGGACTGTGGTGGGCTCTGTGTCCCGGGGAACCAGCACTTGTGACACCCGTTATCCTGCAGTCTACGCCCATATCTCCCAACTACGCTCCTGGATCGACAGGATTATTGCTTCCAACTAAAGCACCAATTTGAGTATTTATCAGTTTTTAATGATTATACAATACAGCTGATCTTTGTTGGTAATGTTTTTTCAGTATATTTGTGGTTCCAGTGATCTGGCTGTTACTTCATGTTACTATTTTCTTGTTCCAGCTTTACACATTTTATATAAAATATAAATAAAAAAAATGAAGTGTATTAAAGAGTGAAATTAATGATCTGAATAATTAAAAATGCAATGAGATAAGTTGCCATTATCAGCATAGTAATGCAGCAAAATGAAATATACATTTAAATTACTTTAAAACGTTAAAGGAATATATTTTATTTTAATCTGCAATTAAAAAAAATGCTTTCCACATATACAGTAACAAATGACAAACAACAGTGATGCAAAAAATGTGAAGACAAAGCTACAAGATACTAACTTAAATCAAAAGTCTGTTCACACTAGGACAGTTCCTTTACCACCAAATACAATGTCAGCCACAATAAATAAATAAATAAATAAATACATACATACATACATACATACCATAAATCCCTCTAATCACATGATCATGTTGAAAACCTTCTGTACACGAGTCAAGACGATACGATCAATTTCTGTCCTCCATCCATGGTGCTGAAACCTGTCGTGTTTCATCAAAAGCCAAAGAAACCTGGAGAGAAACTGTTGAAAGGTTCCATTAGAATCTGACAGACGTCAGAGTGTTGTGGAGATATAGCCTCATGTCCATTGGCGTGCTTTTTATCAAATTTGTTTGTGCGTTATTCGAGAACAATTTGACTAATCAACTTGAATTCCAAAACTTTTTGCCAGCATGGTCTGACGATGATCTGTTAGAGAATCAAAACTTGCTATGGTTAATGTTGAGACTGTCCTCTATTTGTGTGCCAAGTTTCATAACTTTCCCGCAAGTGGCTCCCAGATAAACACTGACAGGCACTTCAGACCTAAACCTTAAAAACCCTCAGATCACATGACATTGCATCTTTTTTTTTTTTTTTTTGGCCTTTTTCTCTGTCCTTGGTTCTGAAACTTTTGTTATTGTGGTCTCTTCACAAGTGTCTAACTCACCAGCAGCCAAAGACACTCACTGCATGTGTTTCTGTACTTGTATATAACCTTTACAAACCATCACTTGGAATATTTGACTTGTTCCATTAGAATAAGACAGACTGATATTCCATAAATCTTTCATTAACTTGTAACTTAATCTAGATCCATAGTGCAAATTATTATTGATTATTTAGTGTTGTAAATTCAGACTTAAAAAGTTATGTTTACTGTGTTTAGCCATCTTGGTGAGAAACTATAAGAATCTGACCAAACCACATGGTTTAGAGCTAGATGAGCTGGATTATCTTGCTGGTTTTTGATGGTTCGCAGAACTGAGAAAGACGTGGTAAATATAAAAATGTCTTGAAAGCAGTTTCAGAAGAAATTACATGCAGAAGTTTGACTGATAAAAATGAGGAAGAAGGGGGTTTCACATATTATATTATATTGTACACATATAGCATTAAATAATTCTGATTGTAACAGATTTAGCTGCACTTTTGTTAGTGATGGGCGCATTTGGAAAATACTCCACGGAGATTCAGAACATTTATGAATCATTTGTTTTGAATCAGTGGTTCGGAGCTTGTATCAACAAAGGAGGCTTAGTTGCGTCAAACTGTTTCGAAACTTTTCGAAATTCTGAATGTTCTCTGCTAGATGGCGTTGATCTGGTGAACCCATGAACGAGTTTAACCATTTTATAGTGTAGCTTCATTTTTATTAATGCATTTGAATACTTTTAACAAAATAAGAATGATATGTAATTGCTTATCAACCTAGATTGCTAAACCCTGAAAAACACAAAACTGTAAATAAATAAAACATAAAAAAAAAAAAAAACTTTATATTCCATGGCATTTAATTATTTGTAGATTATATTTAATTGATTACACTTTCATGAAAACATTTGCATTCGGTTTGTAAAAGGTGTTTTAAACATGTTTGGGTTGAAGTTTCATTGCATTTACAATATTTTGACCAGCAGGTGCCGCTAGAATGTGGTGTTTCAGGCGCTTTGAAACTGAATCATTTTGCGAAATGTTTGTTCAGTTGATTAAGAGCTTCAAAAATATTAATTTTCCTCTAATTTGCTCAGAAGTGTGCATGAATGAAACAATGAAAGAGGGGTTTTGACAGGTTTCTCAGAGGTTATGTAAAGTACTTGAGATTGTATGAGGAAGTTTGAGGGGGAAAAGCCCTTTCTGAATTGTGAAAAACTGAACCTATTACTTTATATTGCAGACATACCATGTAAACATGATTCAAATAAAATAAAGCTGGCTAGCATTTTATGAATTTATTATTTTTTTTTTTTACAAATTTGAAGTCTTATAAAACTGAAGACCAAGCTTTTGTAGAGTAAAAGCAAACTACCTTCTCTTCCACACACAAATATAACGTATAACCAATGGATAGAGTGCTTACTTTATCTTTGATTACCGACAAAGAGAAAAAAAAAAAAAAAAACTAATAAAATGTCAGTACTGTGTCAGTATGTAACAAGCATTACTTTTATTTGTATCAGTAAAGAAAAGCCGTTTACTGTATTATGCTTTCTAGAAAATAATGTAAAAAATGTAAGTCTAACTCTCTCTCTGGTAGCTTGTGATGTCTTTGAAGAACTTGTTTGACCAGTTTATTGTCCTTAATGTTATTGTCTAAACTGGTGTTAAAGAAACTGACATTAGTACAAAGTTTTACTTTAGCCCAGCTCTCATAACTGTCATAGTGTGACACAATCTCACAACTTTAGTCCCTTCCTCTTCAGTATCACTTTAAACGGCTTGCCAAGGTTGAAAACAAGATCAGTTAACGTCACAGATATATTGGGAAAGCAGCCCTTTTACTGCAGAAACACATAAGGAAGCACTTTCCATGATATATTGAATGAGATTTCAACACAGCAACAACAAAAACAATTTCTAATCCGAAACACTTCATAACATACAATGAGAGAGGTGAAATCACAGTGCTTCAAGGAAAGACAGAAGTCTTAAACCCCTTCATGAGGTCAAACAATGGAGAATTCATCTTTGCACATAAAACATCAGTTCTGAACAATCAAGATGCAGATCTGTCTCCAGTGATAAAAGATCTAAACATTCCTCAGCCATGAGCTCACTGGATCTGATGGGACGGACCTCCATCACGTCCCAGATTGCTCAGCTGCCGTAAATGATATAAAAGCAAGAGAGAGCATCTACAGATACATCAGTGAGATACATCACACACTCATCTACATCATGACCTTCACCACCTTCTCCATCACCTGCCTTGCCCTGGTGGCCTCTGCTCTGGGTAAGTATCTCTTTTAGTTTGCAAGAATAATCAATGATAGGCAAATATAGAAAATGCAAAACCTAAATTAAGAGCTTTCTCCCTCATTCAATGTGTTGCGTTCTGTAATAACAGGTTGTGGAGTGCCTGCGATTAAACCACAGACGATCGGCAGCAGGATTGTGAACGGACAGAATGCCATCTCTGGTTCTTGGCCCTGGCAGGTTTCTCTTCAGGTAACTGTGAATTGTCTTTTTCTACTGTTTTTCCAACCACATATTTGTCTACTTTGCTTAAAGAGTAAATTTTGTGTTTTAAATGCTTTTACCTTTGAAACAGCAACCCAATGGCTTCCACTTCTGCGGAGGATCCCTGATCAACCAGAACTGGGTTCTCACTGCTGCCCACTGCGCTGTCGTGTAAGAGTCTTCAATCTGACAAACACCACATACAATGGTGGTTAATAGATGCTCTGACTGCTTTCTATCGGTCTTTTATCTATTCATTTTATCTTGATCTCTCTTTTTAGGGTTGGCTCTCATCATGTCATTCTTGGAGAACATAATCGTGGCTCCAATGTTGAACCCATCCAGGTCAAACTAGTTTCCAAGGTAACATTATTTAATGATTTCAGAGAAGAATAACAAAATGAGATATCAACCAATAATGCTTTGTGTTAAAATTACAACAGAAATGAAGAATGCTTGTATCTTAAATTATCTTTTATAAAGCTTTCACTAGTAACCATTCATCTATTGTTTCTGTATGTGCAGGTCATCACCCATCCGCTCTACAGCAGGGCAACCTTCAACAATGACATTGCTCTGCTGAAACTGTCGTCTCCAGTCACATTTACTCCTCGTATCTCTCCTGTATGTCTGGCTCCATCGACCATCAACATTCCGCCTGGAAGCCGCTGCTTCACCACTGGCTGGGGTAGAACCGCCAGCACGTGTACGTCAGCTGTAAAACAAAAATATACTGAGAGAATAACAATGCATCTGTTTACTGTGCAATGCAATGTGTCATGTTTTCTTCTCTTTTTTTAGCAAGACCTCAAATCCTGCAGCAAACAGGTGTACCCATCATAGATCCTGCTGTGTGCAGGCAGATCTGGGGTCAGAGCAGAATCACTGATTCCATGATCTGCGCTGGAGCCTCCGGTTCCTCATCTTGTCAGGTATATGAAGACAGATCAAGAAGAAACACATTATCATATCAATGTTGCTGCTGTTCAATCTCAAATGTGTGTTTTCCACAGGGTGATTCTGGTGGTCCTCTGGTGTGTGAGCGTTCAGGGGTCTGGACTCTGGTGGGCTCTGTGTCCTGGGGAAGAAGCACTTGTGACACCCGTTTTCCTGCAGTCTATGCCCGCATCTCCCAACTGCGCTCCTGGATCGACAGGACTATTGCTTCCAACTAGAGCTCCAGTCTTGAATATTTATCCTCCAGAGGAGGCAAAAGCAGTTTTTAATTTTTAAAATGTAATACAGTTGATCTTTGTGGGGGATGTTTTTTCAGTCTGTCTGTGGTTACAGTGATCTGGCTGTTACTTCATGTTACTGTTTTCTTGTTCCAGCTTTACAAATAAAAAGATATATAAAAAAAGAAGTGTACTGAAGAGTGAAATTAATGATCTGAATGATTAAAAATGTAATGAGATAAGCTGCCATAATCAGCATAGTAATGCAGCAAAATGGAATATAAATTTAAATTACTTTAAAACATTAAAGGAATATATTATTTTAATAAAAAAAATGCTTTCTGCATTCACTGTAACAAACGACAAACAGTGATGCAAGAAAAAACAAACACCAGGACAGTTCCTCTACCACCAAATACAGTGGTGTGAAAAATTGTTGGCCCCCTTCCTGATTTTTTTTTTTTTGCATGTTTGTCACACTTTAATGTTTCAGATCAAACAAATTTAAATATTAATCAAAGATAACACAAGTAAACAACATGCAGTTTTTAAATGAAGTTTTTTATTATGAAGGGAAAACAAAATCCAAACCCACATGGCCCTGTGTGAAAAAGTGTTTGCCCCTCCCCCCTGTTAAAACATAACCGTGGTTTATCACACCTGATATTTACTGAATTTACTGAGTTACTGAACATCTTTATTAACATCTTTCATAATTGTTTATTAGGCCACTGTAAGTGGATAACTTGTCAACACTTTGTTTTTCTGATTTATAAAAATTCCTGATGAGATGAAGTTACATTACTGTCATTATTGTCACTGTCATTAATATTATAAAATTACTTAAAGGGAAAATTGTCCTTCTGTCAAACACATAACGCTTCAGAAAGTTGATTATAGAAAACACTTCAAAAGCACAATATGCCATTTTCACTTAATGTTATATTGCTAAACAAATTCAACAGTGGTTTCATGGACGAAATGCAGTGCATCCGGAAAGAATTCACAGCTCTTCACTTTTTCGACATTTTGTTACATTACAGCCTTATTAAAAAATGGATTAAATTCATTATTTTCCTCAAAATTCTACAAACAATACCCCATAATGGCAACTTGAAAGAAGTTTGTTTGAAATATTTGCAAATTTATTAAAAATATAAAATGGGGGAAAAAAAAAAAAAAATAAATAAAAATAATCACACGTACATATGTATTCACAGCCTTTAGCATGACACTAAAATTTGAGCTCAGGTGCATCCGGTTTCCACTGATCATCCTTGAGATGTTTCTACAACTTGATTGGAGTCCACCTGTGGTAAATTCAGTTGATTGGACATTATTTGGAAAGGCACACACCTGTCTATATAAGGTCCCATAGTTAACAGTGCTTTGTCAGAGCATAAACCAAGCCATTAAGTCCAAGGAATTGTCTGTAGACCTCCGAGACAGGATTGTATCGAGGCACAGATCTAGGGAAGGGTACAGAAAAATTTCTGCAGCATTGAAGGTCCCAATGAGCACAGTGGCCTCCATCATCCGTAAATGGAAGAAGTTTGGAACCACCAGGACTCTTCCTAGAGTGGGCCGCCCGGCCAAACTGAGCGATCGGGGGAGAAGGGCCTTAGTCAGGGAGGTGACCAAGAAACTGATGGTCATTCTGAAACTGCTTCACCATTTCTCTGCAGATAGAGAACCTTCCTGAAGAACATCCATCTCTGCAGCACTACACCAATCAGGCTTGTATGGCAGAGTGACCAGACTGAAGCCACTCCACAGCAAAAGGCACATGACAGCCTGCCTGGAGTTTGCCAAAATACACCTGAAGGACTCTCAGACCATGAGAAACAAAGATTGAAGTCTTTGGCCTGAATGCCAAGCATCATGTCTGGAGGAAACCAGGCATCTCTCATCACCTGGCCAATTCCATCTCTACAGTCAAAGTCAAAGTCAAAGTCAAAGTCAAAGTCTCCTTTATTGTCAATTCTGCCACATGTACAGCACATACATACAGAGAATTGAAATTGCGTGACTCTCAGACCCATGGTGCATACAGTTAACAAAACACTAACAGTAGACGTAGAATGCAATAAATACAGTTTAAAATATAAAAACCAACTATACAAATAAGGACATTGTAGAGAAGAGTTTGATTAAGTGGCATAAGGCACATGGCAGATGAAATGCAAATCGGTTAAATAAACAAAACTAAACAAAACAAAACTGTGCAGATATGAGTGTAGTGCAAAAAGAGCTTAACAAAACGAAAACTGTGCAGATATAAAGAGTGTAGTGCAAAAATAGCTTATCAGGCTGTTTAAAGTGACAGAAGAGGTAGTTGAGTGGGGTCAGTTCAATACTGACTGAGGTAGTGGGCAGTCCAGTGGTGCACTAAGTGACTGGTGCGGGTCACAGTGTGTAAGGGGGGGGGTCAGAGTTCAGTGGTGCGAGGGGCAAAAGAGGGGAGGGGGGGCAAGGTCGGGAGGGAGTTCAGCTTCCTGACAGCCTGATGAAAGAAGCTGTCCTTCAGTCTACTGGTCCTGGCCTGGAGACTCCGCAGTCTCCTCCCTGATGGCAGCAGACTGAAGAAGCTGTGTGTCGGGTGGGTGGGATCACCTGCAATGCAGAGGGCTTTGCGGGTGAGACGGGTGTTGTAGATGTCCTGGAGGGAGGGGAGAGAGACACCAACAATCCTCTCAGCTGCTCTCACTATGCGTTGGAGTGTCTTGCGGCAGGACGCATTGCAGGCGCCATACCACACAGTGATGCAGCTCGTTAGAATGCTCTCGATGGTGCCTCTGTAGAAGGTGCACATGATGGGGGCCGGGGCTCTGGCTCTCCTCAGTTTGCGGAGGAAGTAGAGACGCTGTTGTGCTTTCTTGGCCAGTGCTGCGGTGTTGTCAGTCCAGGAGAGGTCCTCTGTGATGTGCACACCCCGGAACTTGGTGCTGCTCACTCTTTCCACGGTCGCACCGTTTATGGTCAGAGGAGCATGCTGAGTGTGCACTCTCCTGAAGTCAACAACAATCTCCTTCGTCTTCTCCACATTCAGAGAGAGATTGTTGTCACTGCACCACCCGGCCAGGCGGCTCACCTCGCTCCTGTAGTTTGTCTCATCTCGGTTACTAATGAGACCCACCACAGTTGTGTCGTCCGCAAACTTAATGAAGAGGTTGGAGCTGTGTGACGGTGTGCAGTCATGGGTCAGCAGAGTGAAGAGGAGGGGGCTCAGCACACATCCTTGAGGGGCCCCTGTGTTAAGTGTGATGGTGCTGGATGTGTTACTGCCGACCCGTACTGCCTGAGGTCTCCCAGTCAGGAAGTCCAACAGCCAGTTGCACAGCGAGGTGTTGAGCCCCAGCTGGACCAGTTTGTGAATGAGCTGTTGAGGGATGATTGTGTTGAATGCTGAACTGAAGTCTATGAACAGCATTCTGACGTACGAGTCTTTTTTGTCCAGATGTGTGAGTGCTGAGTGGAGGGCAGTGGCGATGGCATCATCGGTCGAGCGGTTGGACCGATATGCAAACTGGAAGGGGTCCAGGGAGGGGGGGAGGGCAGACTTGATATGATGCATGACTAGCCGTTCAAAGCACTTCATGAGGATCGGAGTAAGTGCGACTGGACGGTAGTCATTGAAGCAGGATGGAGATGGCTTCTTCGGGACTGGAATAATGGTGGTAGCCTTGAAGCATGTGGGGACAACAGCCTGACTCAGCGAGATGTTGAAAATGTCTGTGAAGACATCAGTGAGTTCCGCTGCACAGTCTCTCAGTACACGACCAGGAATGTTGTCAGGACCCGGAGCTTTGCGTGCATTGATCCTGCTGAGGGATCTCCTCACGCTGTCCGGGGACAGCGTCATCACCTGGTCGCCGGGAGGAGGTGGGGTCTTCTCTGCAGTGGTGCTGTTTTGTGCCTCAAAGCGAGCGAAGAAGGCGTTCAGCTCGTTCAGCAGGGGGATGGTGCTGTCACAGGTGCGCGGTGGGGGCTTATAGTCCGTAATGGTCTGAATCCCCTGCCACAGGCTCCGAGTGTCCCCGCTGTCGCTGAAGCGATGGGCTACCCTCCTGGAGTACTGTCTCTTAGCCTCTCTGATGCCGCGGGATAGATTGGCCCTAGCTGTCCTCAGGCCCACCTCATCTCCAGCTCTGAAGGCAGCGTTCCGAGCCTTCAGGAGTCTGTAGACCTCCCCTGTCATCCACGGCTTCTGGTTGGCCCGGACAGTGATGGTCTTTGTGACCGTTACATCCTCAATGCACTTGGTGATGTAGGCAGTGACAGACTCGGAGTACTCTTGGAGGTCTGTGGTGTTATTGTATGTGGCAGCCTGCTTAAACATATTCCAGTCAGTGGTGTCAAAACAGTCTTGAAGTGCCTCTGACGACCCATCCGGCCACACTTGTATCTGTTTGTGAACTGGTTTGGTGACTTTAACGACCGGTCTGTATGCAGGCATTAGCATGACAGTGATGTGGTCTGAGGTGCCAAGATGGGGGAGGGGAAGGGCCTTGTAAGCTCCTCTCTGGGTGGTGTAAACAAAGTCCAGAGTGTTGTTTCCTCGTGTTGGAAAGTCTACGTGCTGTTGTATTTTTGGGAACACACTCTTTAAGTCTGCGTGGTTGAAATCCCCAGCTGAGATGAGAAAAGCATCTGGGTGGGCTGTCTGCTGCTCACTGATGTGCTGGTACAATTTATTCAGTGCCTCACTCCTGATGTTGTTGTTGGAGCTGGGAGGGATGTATACAGTAACGAGCAGTATGGCTGTATATTCCCTCGGTAGATAGAATGGCCGGCACTTAATAATCATAAACTCCACCAGGGGCGAGCAGTGTTTGCAGACCACAACAGCGTCGCGGCACCACGCGTCATTAATGTAAACACAAAGCCCGCCGCCGCGGGTCTTACCTCCCTCGACGAGAGCTCTGTCCGCTCGATAGCATGTTAGCTGGTCGAGCTGAATGGCGCAGTCCGGAACGCTGTTGTTGAGCCATGTTTCCGTGAAAACAAAAACACAGCAGTCTCTTACAGTCCTCTGAGTTGAGCGTAGTAGTCGGATGTAGTCCAGTTTATTGTCTAAAGAGCGTACGTTAGCCAGTACGATGGTGGGGATAGCTGGCTTGTGTGGGTTAGCCGCTAGCCTAGCCCGGATACCTCCGCGCTTACCCCTCTTCTGCTTCCTCTCGCGCCGCTTGTGGCGCCTCCGCTCTGGGCGAGATGCAGCAGTGGGGGTCGGTGATGTTGTAGGCCTCCGGAGCAGACCGAGGTCCCGCAGCTCTTCGGCGTGCGCGAGGTTTAACTCTAAAAATGTGGTTCTGCCGACGTCGAGCAGAAACTCACGACTGTATGCGCGTTTAAAGACAGATAGACGCGACGAAGACGTACAAAAACACTTCGATTTACAAGATAACAAACACGAAAACACCGTTCTGTCGGGAGAGAGAGAAGCCGCAGCGTGTGCACGCGCCGCCATCTTGTTTAAGATCCACAGTGAAGCGTGGTGGCAGCATCATGCTGTGGGGATGTTTTTCAGTAGCAGGAACTGGGAGACTAGTCAGGATCGAGGGAAAGATGAATGCAACAATGTACAGACTCCAGAGACATCCTTGATGAAAACCTGCTCCAGAGCGCTCTTGACCTCAGACTGGGGCGACAGTTCATCTTTCAACAGGACAACGACCCTAAGCACACAGTCAAGATAACAAAGGAGTGGCTACGGGACAACTCTGTGAATGTCCTTGAGTAGCCCAGCCAGAGCCCAGACTTCAACCCAATTGAACATCTCTGGAGATATCTGAAAATGGCTATGCACCGACGCTCCCCATCCAACCTGATGGAACTTGAGAGGTACTGCAAAGAAGAATGGGAGAAACTGACCAAAAAAAGTTGTGCCAAGCTTGTAGCATCATACTCAAAGACTTGAGGCTGTAATTGGTTCCAAAGGTGTTTCAACAAAGTATTGAGCAAATGCTGTGAATACTTATGTACATGTGATTTTTTTTTTTTTTTTTTTTTTTTGTAATAAATTTGCAAAGATTTCAAACTTCTTTCACATTGTCATTATGGGGTATTGTTTGTAGAATTTTGAGGAAAATAATGAATTTAATCAATTTTGGAATAAGGCTGTAACGTAACAAAAGCGCTGTGAATACTTTCTGGATGCACTGTATTTGGCATGCTAAATATCTGGACCTGGTGATTCAAAATCCTGCTGTGTGAAATGAGTTCTAACTAAAAAAAAATACATCGGCGATGACCTACAGCCAATAAGAGAGCAAGATACAGGGCAGCTGGAAGTTCGGGGAAGAGTTATAAGCATGGAGTACCACAAGGATCTGTCCTAGGCCAGCAGCTATTTTGAATATACATGTTGCCCCTTGGTAATATTATTAGAAAATATGGGATTAGTTTCCATTGTTATGCTGATGATACTCAACTATATATTTCAACAAGACCAGATGAAACTTCTAAATTACCTAAGCTAACAGAGTGTGTTAAAAATGTAAAAGATTGGATGACCAATAATTTTTCCTATTAAATTTGGATAAGACCAAGATATTACTTATTGGACCAAAAAACAGTTCATGGAATCTCTTAGATTACAATTTGCATCTAGACAGATGTACTGTTACTTCCTCTACAGTCAAAAATTTGGGTGTTATTTTAGAGAGCAACTTGTCTTTTGAAAATCATATTTCCCATGTTACAAAAACAGCATTCTTCCATGATAGAAACACTGCCAAATTACAGAACATGCTACCTGTTTCTGATGCAGAAAAGCTAGATCGTGCAGTCATGACCTCTAGACTGGACTATTGTAATGCACTGCTAGGTGGTTGTCCTACATCTTCAATAAACAAGCTACAGGTAGTCCAAAATGCAGGTCAAATATGAAGAGTTAAAGTTACAGGTCAAAATGAACAGGTCAAAAAAATATCATATTACTCCAATTTTACAGCCTCTACACTGGCTACCTATTAAGTTCCGTATCAGTTGCAAAATATTACTACTTACTTTTAAGGCCCTTAATGGTTTAGCTCCTGCATACCCTTCTAATCTTCTATAACGCTACAATACATCACACTCCCTAAGGTTGCAAAACTCTGGACTCTTGGTAGTACCTAAGATAAAGTCAACTAAAGGAGGTAGAGCTTTTCGCATTTGGCTCGCAAACTCTGGAATAGCCTTCCTGATAAGGTTCGGGGTTCAGACACACTCTCTGCTTAAATCTAGATTAAAGACACATCTCTTTAGCCAAGCATTCACATAATATATCTCATAACCCTGTACTTCAGTTATATCTGATCAAATGCACATTATCGTTCTTTTGATTGGGTTGAACACATCATTTTTGCTTGGTTGGAACAGCAGCTATGCTAATTTTGTCTCTATTTGCTTCTCTGTTTCTACCATGGGATGGGAAACCCGAGGTAACTAGGAATTACACAAGCTTTAGTATGGATCCAGTCCTTACGAAGATCTGAGATGACCGAACACCTGAAAAGAGATGATCCCAACCCCTCAGAGGACCTCAGATGATGCCAACCCTGAACCAACATACAACTTGACACAGTCACCACTGACAAACTACTACTAAATGTAACAAGACTATAGGTCCTGCCTTGTAGGGGAAATTACTATGTGTCCTTGGAAGACTTAAGGAGGAAAGGATCTTGGTCCCCCACCCCAGTGCTTTGAGTCTCAGAATACACTATGTGTGTATATGTTTTAGCTTGCACTATTGGAAAACAACAGGAATAGGAAAAGTGTCAGTACGGTGGCTCCCTGAAGTATGTTCATGTGAGGTAAAATAAATCATTCACAATCCCACCCTCCTAAACCTAATAGTGTAAGTGAGACGCCCCTACTCCAAGGAAACCTGCACAGATGACAGTAGACTGTATGATCCGTTAACAATTAGTAATTTATTATTTTTCCCTTTTTTTAGGAAAAGAGACTTTGCTTTGAAAGAATTGGCTTTGGTTAAATGAAAGAAAGAAATAAAACAAGTAATTGATGACAAGTTTTCTGAAGTTTCCTTTTACCTTTGGTAAACCGTTCAACACTTTAACTCTTCATATAGACAAGTCTCCCAGAATTAAATTCAATATCAGAGCACACAAATTGATTTTCAAACAGCATTGGATATCTCAAACGAAACTCTGAAACATGTAAATGACTCAGTTCAATTGCTTAGGTTCAAGTTCACAGTACAGTTCAATTTATATCAGTAACCAGGTTTCCATCCAAGGATTTTTTTGCGAAAAAATATTTAACGCTTCAAAATATTTACGATATAGCTGATGGAAACGCCAATTATCGATTAAATTTCTCATGTGTCGACAAAATCTTTTTCCGTTTAATTTTAGCACATAAATTCCATATCGATACTTCAAATGTCGCAAAAATTAGTTTGGAAACACTTTTTGTCGAGAAAAGGGGCTTTAACGCAAATAAATGTGGCGTCACATGACAGAATTAGCCAATAGGTAGCATCCATGTTCACGGTATTGCTCACGTTAAAGCACCGTTTCCCTGTAGTTCAAAAGCGCATAAAATCATATTATTAAATTGTATCTAAAATTATTTTATACATGGTAAGAAAAAGACGAGTTACCTCTCAAACATACTTATCTTAATTTGGTGTTAGAAGGCTAGCCTACATTTACATTATTATTATATTTTATTTATTTAATTTTTTTTTTTTTACAGTGCACTGTTCAGTTTAAATAGCCTGTTTAAATAGCCTTTCAGCTTAACCACCATGCCCCCGTGATATTATGCCAAGCACATTTTGTTTTACATATTGGACCGTGAAGTACAAAAGTTTAAATTAATTAGTTTTGGCTTGTTAGCTTCTTATATTTTTATTCTTGTTTTGTTCTGAGTTCTTTCTACCGTTAAATTTAAATGATTTGTTGTGGAGTGAGGGGAAATAAAATTTTTTTTTTTTTTTTCATGTTTCTTCAATATTTTTTGCTGGCTGTATTTTATTATGACAATGAACAGGCTGCGTTGTGGAGTCAGTAGGCTATGATTAACTGCGCGCGTGAGGCGCCGGCACGATCCCTTTTCTTTTTTTTTCCCCTTGTAAAAGTGGAAACAACTTGCACTAGCCTACTCCTTCATTTGTGGTCATATAAGAGTAAGACATTATTCAAAACTATTCAAAATATTTCTTTTATTTGTGTACGTTCATAATAAAAAACAAAACATATTGTTGTGAAATAAAGGAAACAAACTGCCGCTTTCTCAAGAGTGCATAACAAAAATGAACCGAAATTCTGCATATAGGCTGCTAATTGTTGCAGTTTTTTTTTTTTCGTTTTGTTAATTCATTAATTATTTAGAAAAATATATTTTGCATATGGGCCTATTTCTTTTATATATAATAGCTTATGTTTTTCTCAGTTCGCAGAAGCGCTGCAGGTGCATGACGTGCATGTGAATCCACACGTTCATGTTGTTTATGCTGCTTTTTGTGTGTATAAAATGAATCCCTGGAAAACAAATTTAGGTATTTTTAATGGGTCAAGCCACCTATCAATTTAAATTTAATTTAATTGTAATTTAACAATCTTGTCGGTTAACGGTTAATATGGCTTAACGACTGTCGGTTAGGAGAAATAAAATAACCGGAATGAATATACCTATTTCCTGTAAACGTTAATCAGAAAAATAATAATAATACAACTGCAACTGTTTATGATCATTGCTTGATTATCAACAGTGGACTATCTATCTAGTCTATAAAAGTACAAAACAAATAAAAAAATAAATTAAAAAAAAAAACTCATGACACTTAATAAAAATTATTTTATTTAGGCCTAAATGCAACGTCTGTTCGACGTCATGTCCAACGTCAACCTGACATTACATAGACGTCTGGTGCCTGCTAGGTTTATATTTTATGGTATTTAATTATTTGTAGACTACATTTAATAGATTACACTTTCATGAAAACATTTGCATTCGGTTTGTAAAAGGTGTTTTAAACATGTTTGGGTTGAAGTTTTGTTGCATTTAAAATATTTTGACCAGCAGGTACTGCCAGAATGTGGTGTTACAGGCGCTTTGAAACAGTGAATCATTTTGTGAAACATTTGTTCAGTTGATTAAAAGCTTAAAATGTTTGTCTTCCTCTATTTGCTCAGAAGTGTGCATGAATGAAACAATGAAAGAGGAGTTTTCACAGGTTTCTCAGCGGTTATGTAAAGTACTTAAGATTGTATTGTCTTGTTGCATGAGGAACTTCGAGGGGGGGAAAGCCCTTTCTGAATTGTGAAAAACTGAACCTATTACTTTATATTGTAGACATACCATGTAAACATGATTCAAATAAAATAAAGCTGGCTAGTATTTTATGAATTACAATCATTTTTAAAAATTTGAAATCTTACAAAACTGAAGACCAAGCTTTTGTAGAGGCAAACTAGCTTTATCTTCCAAACAAAAATATAACATGTATAACCAATGGATAGAGTGCTTACTTTATCTTTGATTAGCAACAAAAAATGAAACAAAAATTAATTAAAAAAATAACAACCTAATAAATAAAATGTGTCAGTACTGTGTCAGTAGTATATAACAAGCATTACTTTTATTTGCATCAGTAAAGAAAAACAGTTTACTATATAATGATGCTTTCTAGAAAATAATGTAAAAAAAAAAAAATGTAAGTGTAACTCTCTCTCTGATCGCTTGTGCTGTCTTTGAAGAACTTGTTCGATCAGTTTATTGTCCTGAATGTTGTTAAAGTGGTGTTAAAGAAACTGATATTAGTATTAAGTTTTACTTTAGCCCAGCTCTCATAACTGATATAATCATAGTGTGACACAGTCCCACAGTTTTAGTCCCTTCCTCTTCAGTACCACTGTCTTGAACAGCTTGTCAAGGTTGAATACGTGATTAGTTAATGCCACAGACTTATTGGGAAAGCAGTTCTTTTACAGTTCTTTTAAAGGAACACTCCACTTTTTTTATATCATATAACTAGTTACCTAGCTGGGGACTACTTTCAGGCGTTGCGTAATATCACTGCACCTGCTGCACCCATGGTACGGCAGCAAAGTTCCTTGATTATTACACCGGAATGAGAGTACAGTTCCTAGCCATATCGGCCTAGAAAATCTCAACTTTTCATTTTCCATCGGTCTTAGTACACGATGTAACTACAGAAGAGTCAAGTTTTCAATAGGAAATTTATCGAAACTCTTTGGTCATTTTTGAGCACGATGCTAATGGTCTAATCTGATTCAATGAATTATGCTAAGCTAAGCTAAAAGTGCTATCGCCAGACCCGGAGATCGGCTGAATGGATTCAAAAACGGTAAAACTCAGCTGTTTAACTCTAGGGGAGTTGTAAAATGAGCCTTTTTCCAAAAAAAGTGGAGTGTTCCTTTAAGTATAGCGGAAACAAACGCTTAAGGAAGCACTTTCCATGATATATTGAATGAAATTTCAACATAGCAACAGCAAAAACAACTTCTAATCCAAAACACTTCATAACCTACAGTGAGAGAGGTGAAATCATGATGCTTCTCAAGGAAATAGACAGAAGTCTTAAACCCCTTCATGAGGTCAAACAATAGAGAATTCATCATCTTTGCACATAAAACATCAGCTCTGAACAATGAAGATACAAACTGCCTAAACATTCCTCAGCCATGAGCTCATTGGGTGTGATGAGATGGACCTCCATCATGTCCCAGATTACTCAGCTGCTGTGAACGATATAAAAGCAAGAGAGAGCACCTACAGATACATCAGTGAGATACATCACACACTCATCTACATCATGACCTACACCATCTTCTCCATCACCTGCCTTGCCCTGGTGGCCTCTGCTCTGGGTAAGTGTCTTCTTTAGTTTGCAAGAATAATGATCAGCAAATATAGAAAATGCAAAAACTAGATTAAGAGCTTCCCCCCTCATTCTTATCTCATGAACAATGTGTTGCGTTCTGTAATAACAGGTTGTGGAGTGCCTGCGATTAAACCACAGACGATCGGCAGCAGGATTGTGAACGGACAGAATGCCATCTCTGGTTCTTGGCCCTGGCAGGTCTCTCTCCAGGTAACTCATCTGTTTTTCAAACACACATTTGTCTGCTTTTGTTTATAGAGTAAATGACATGTTTTCAATGCTTTTACCTTTGAAACAGCTCCCCAATGGCTTTCACTTCTGCGGAGGATCCCTGATCAACCAGAACTGGGTTCTCACTGCTGCCCAATGCGGTGTCGTGTAAGAGTCTTCAATCTGACAAACGTCACATACAATGGTGGTAAATAGATGCTCTGTCTGCTTTATTTCGGACTTTTATCTGTTCGTATTTTCTTTATCTCTCTTTTTAGGGTCGGCTCTCACCGTGTCATTCTTGGAGAACATGATCGTGACTCCAGTGATGAACCCATCCAGATCCAATTAGTTTCTAAGGTAAAAATGTTTCATGATCTCAGTGGATCAGAGTTACTGAAATTGAAAAAAGAGACCAATTGATATTACTTGTTCTGGCCAATATCAATTACATATGGAACACAGCTGGAAATCATTTTTCATTGTTGTTTTATTACTGTGTTTTTTAAACATAATAATAACCAAGTCATCATTACACTACAAAATCATATTCCTTTTAAATATTTTAGTAGTAGTAGTAGTATGTCCTGTGATTTAAGCAAAGGTGTGATTGAACGGCCATCATTTAAAAGCTTAAACAGTTGTGGATTTTTAATAAGTGAACTCAATATTACAGTTGAACAGCGTGCAAATTGGTAAAAATATCTGTCAACATGTCTCTTTCTAATCTACGTTTTGAGGCATATAATGTACGCTATTGTATTCCTAAAACCTGCCAAAATGAGCTAACATTTAACAACAAAATGAATACATTTTTTTACAAATATAAAATTCAGTACAGGAAAGAAAACATCCAAACCACATTCTAAAAACACAGGGTGTAAGGAAATGCTTACATCTTTATTTACCTTTTATAAAGTCAGCTTTCACTACTAACTGATCATCCGTTCTTTTCTGTATGTGCAGGTCATCACCCATCCGCTCTACAACAAGGCGACCTTTAACAATGACATTGCTCTGCTGAAACTGTCGTCTCCAGTCACATTCACTCCCCGTATCTCTCCTGTATGTCTGGCTCCATCAACCATCAACATCCCGCCTGGAACCCGCTGCTTCACCACTGGCTGGGGCCAAACTGCCACCACATGTAAGTTACCTGTAGAACAAAAATATACTGAGAGAATAACAACACATCTGTTTACTGTGCAATGCAATGTGTCATGATTTCTTCTCTTTTTTAGCGAGCCCTCTGATCCTGCAGCAAACAGGTGTACCCATCATAGATCCTGCTGTGTGCAGGCAGATCTGGGGTCAGAAAAGAATCACTGATTCCATGATCTGTGCTGGAGCCTCCGGTTCCTCATCTTGCCAGGTATATGAAGACAGATCAAGAAGAAACACATTATCATATCAATGTTGCTGCTGTTCAATCTCAAATGTGTGTTTTCCACAGGGTGATTCTGGTGGTCCTCTGGTGTGTGAGTTTTCAGGAGTCTGGACTCTGGTGGGCTCTGTGTCCTGGGAAAGAAACACTTGTGACGCCCGTTTCCCTGCAGTCTATGCCCGCATCTCCCAGCTCCGCTCCTGGATTGACATGACTATCGCTTCCAACTAGAGCTCCAATCTGAATATTTATTTTCTGTTTTTGATTCCCTGTTGGTGGTCTTTTTGTTTATGGGTCTGGGTCAGTCAATGACTTCATGCTGAAGGCTGTGACTTCATACTGTTTTCCTGTTTCAGCTGTACAGATAATCAAAATGTTTCAATAAATGAGATGAGTAAAATAAAATGCAAAAAAAAAAAAAAAATGTTGCAGAGTGTAATTAATGACACGTAATATCAGACAGGTAATATCAGACAAGTACTCTGCTCAATCTGACTTGTGTTGCAGCCTGGAAGTAAACCACACCTTGCTGGTTTTGCCTGGCCAGAGGAGAACTGGCCCCCCGGCCTGGTTCCTCTCAAGGTTTATTTTTTCCCCATTTCTGTCACTGATGGAGTTTTAGTTCCTTTTTTCCCCTTATTTGCAAGAAGAGCAACAACAAAAACATACATTAATAACAGTCGTCTTCAAAGGCTTTGCAGTAAAACAATCATATTGTCACAGTCGAGAGCAAAGCAATTGCCAGGAAAAGACAAAAAATAGTAATGATAATAGTAGTAATGAATGAATAAAAAAAGAAAAATACAACAGTTCGTGCTGCAGTATGCATCATCTGGCAGTAAATAATAACATTTTGAGCAGCTGGATCTAAGAAGAGCTCCAGGTATATATTATGAAAGAATCCCTAAAATAAAGACCAGTGGGTCAAGGTCCAGAGAGATTCCCAATATGTTATTAATTTCTTGAACAACATCTAACCAGAATGCCTTAAAGGGATAGTTCACCCAAAAATGAAAATTCTGTCTTTAATTACTCACCCTCATGTCGTTCCAAACCCGTAAGAGCTTCGTTCATCTTTGGAACACAATTTAAGATATTTTTGTTGAAATCTGAGAGCTTTCAGACCCTCCCATAGACAGCTAGGGTCCTTACACGATCAAGACACAGAAACAGGGGCGGACAGGCCATCTGGATATTCTGAAGAAGTCCAGTCGGCCTGGCTGGTTCATCATCAAAGAAAAAGAGTCAGATTAAGTGAAGCTGACGGCCGACAAAAGGGGGTGCAAATGCAATCTATTTTTGCTTATAAGAAACCGAAACTGAGGCGAAGGAGAGAGGGCTCCTGATGGCAAGCAAAAGACGTGAAGATAAAAGCGGTTGAAAAAAAGCGAGCAGTTACGTCAGGTTACCTTTGCCCGCCTCTCTCACTATAGAGCATGTAGCCTATACTATAGCACTATAGTAAAGTCGGAGCGTCCACTGCTATTTATCACTCCGCATTGTCTGGCATGAATATTCCATTCATTCATAAAGAGACAGCAGCGATTCTACAACGGGTTAGAACTGTTTCAGCAGCTCCTATGGCAGGTTGAACTTCCTCAGCTGGCGAAGGAAGTACAGCCTCTGCTGAGCCAATTTTTCAATTTTGAGCGTGTTAAGCTCCAGGTTGGTAAGACTGCACCAGACAGCCAGCTCCTTAACCTCCTGTCTGTAAGCAGACTCGTCACCGTCCTGGATGAGGCCGATCAGTGTGGTGTTGTCTGCAAACTTCAGGAGCTTGACAGAGGGGTCTTTAGATGTGCAGTTGTTGGTGTAGAGGGAGAAGAGCAGTGGGGAGAGAACGCAACCCTGAGGAGCTCCAGTGCTGATGGTGCGGGTGCTGGATGAGAATTTTCCCAGGCTCACTAGCTGCTGCCTGTCTGTCAGGAAGCTGGTGATCCACTGACAAACGGAGGTGGGTACGGAGAGCTAAGTTAGTTTATTCTGAAGGGTGTCCGGGATGATGGTGTTAAAAGCGGAGCTGAAGTCTACAAACAGGATCCTCACATAAGTCCCTGGCAAATGCCAGGCCACAAAACAATAAACTCTTCAATCAGGCTGTGACTTCATCAGACAAGAAGATCTAAGAGAAAGACCATTTGATCATCGGTCCATTCACCCATCCTTCTCCCCCCTGGGCTCATGGTCCTGATCACTGAAATTTGACAAAGAAATGCCAAGAACTCAAGTTACTACTCTTACATAAAATATTTACTATATCTTCAGAATTCATGAGCGTAAACTTCTCATGTTTGGTATCATTTTAAAGGTCTCGGTGTGATTGGTAAATTGGTCTCAATTTCACAGTAGTCACTGGTATTATGAGAAATATTGAAAACTTTTGTAGAATTGTGTTCTGCTGCTGAGGGGTGTGTCCCCCCTTTAGGGGGCTGTGAGTATGTTTATCTTATCTCCAGCCAGGTGCAGCCTGGAGCACGAGAGCCCAACAAACCAAAAGGTCTTTTATGTTTTTACAACTGATCTGAAGATTCCTTTGTTGTTCTTATTTGGGTATATAAGGGAAGTGACAAAACACTACCGGGGATTCTGTAGTCAGAAAACCCCACACAGCACATGTGAGACTCTGAAGCTTTGCACTAGAACTCTCATACTGCTGTGTGTCTCTATGCTGTCAGGTATGCATTTTGTTTAATTCAAATATGTAATTGTGTTAAACACATTGTGCCCATAGAGCACACTGTAGAGTTGTTTGTGCTACTACATGTGCACATAGACTAGTTAAGTTTATTTTGGGTTTCTTTGGGACGGGGATGATGGTGGAGCGTTTTAAGCATGAGGGGACTTCGCACAGCTCCAGTGATCTGTTGAAGATCTGTGGGCCAGCTGGTCAGCACAGGTTTTTAGGCAGGCTGGTGACACACCGTCTGGTCCTGGTGCTTTCCTTCTTTTGTTCTTTCTGAAGACCTGGCGCACATCATCTTCACTGATCTGAATTGCAGGTGTGGGGGAGAGGGGGGTTGCTGGAGGTGTTAATGGTTGTGTGGAGAGGTGTTCAGGGCGGGTGTGGGGTGTTTTTTCAAACCTGCAATAGAACTCATTCAGATCGTCTGCCAGTTGTCGATTCTCCAGAGTGCTGGGTATGGCGTCTTGTAACTGGTGATATCTTTCATACCTTTCCACACTGAAGCAGAATCACTGGAAGAGAATTTGTTCCTTAGCTTGTCAGAATAATTCCTCTTTACCACTCTGATCTCCTTTTCTAGTGTGTATTTGGCCTGTTTATACAAGACTTTATCCCCCTTTCTGTAAGCATCTTCTTTGGCCTGACGGAGCTGTCTGAGTTTTGCAGTGAACCATGGTTTGTCATTGTTGTAAGTTAGATGAGTCTTGGTAGGAATGCCCATATCCTCACAGAATCTGATATATGATGTGTGACGAGTCGGCTGCCGCCCCTTTATTATCAGCAGCACCCCGTCCCTTAATCGGCGCCCTTCACCAGGCTCCCGACGGGAGTGGGTGTGTGAGAGAAGAGGGGTGCTGAAACAGCCAGGTCTGGCGGTGTGTGATGAGGCACACCTGAAGGGAATGGAGCCTCATCACCGCCGCTGATAAATGCCGAGTGCGCCTCTCCTCGGAAACCGCACCCGTAATACGGCCATTGGGCCAGGATGCCGGGCCGACTAGACCTGTCGAGCGCCGTGGGCAAAAAAGGAGGTCGAAGCCGCTGGATGAAGCCACCGCCCCTCGCGCCCCGGACCCGAGTGGGGAGCGCGTGCGGCCGCCGGACTCCGCCCCTTACCTAGACCCTTCCTTCTCGAACACTGCCCCTCCTTCACGAACCCCGCAGCACGACGAGGACACCAGATCCCCTCTTCATTTTGGACACTTTATTCCCTTTGGACACTTTATTTTATTATTTGTGTTTAATAAAAGCCTCTCCGAGGCCTGACGCCACACGCACTGTGTCTGTCGTTTGCTCCTCCCGCCACAGTGGTGGAGAATGCGGGCAAGGCGGAGCTTAGACAGCACAGTTGGGCAACACCTGATGACGTCATCCCCTCTCGCTCGTAAAAGTTCGAGTAAACACCGCACTGGGACAAAGGAACAACGGAGACGGCCTCCCAGCCACAAAAGGGGTAAGTGACGTTCGTTTCTATTGTCATTTACCCTGTGGTTGGTTGAGGCTGTCGACTAAAACCCGGTTTCTCTGTCCCGGTTCCAGCGCGGTGCGAGAGGGAGAGTTGCCCGGAGAGGAATCCCTGCCCCGCCCACTCCGACTACTGGAGCCTGATTGAGGAAGGTAGCACTCCTGTGTGGGCAGCGGCCTGATGATGGGGATGTCGCTTGGAGGGGGGAATGTGACGAGACGGCTGCCTCCCCCTTATTATCAGCAGCACTCCATCCCTTAATTGCCGCCCTTCACCAGGCTCCCAACGGGAGTGGGTGTGTGAGAGAGGAAGGGCGCTGAAACAGCCAGGTCTGGCGGCGTGTGATGAGGCGCACCTGAAGGGAATGGAGCCTCATCACCGCCACTGTTAAATACCGAGTGCGGCTCTCTTCAGAAGACCGGTCTCTTTCACTTGCATGCACGCTGGTGTCCTCGTGGGTCCAGGAAGGGTGCGTAGAGGGATTCCTGCACCACCAGATATGTGAGCCGCTGGACCCGTGGTCCGGACGAAACTGCACCCGTAATACGACCGTCGGGCCAGGATGCCGGGCCGACTAGACCCGTCGAGCGCCATGGGCAAAAAAGGAGGTCGAAGCCGCTGGATGAAGCCGCCGCCCCTCGCGCCCCGGACCCGAGTGGGGAGCGCGTGCGGCCGCCGGACTCCGCCCCTTACCTGGACCCTTCCTTTTCGAACACTGCCCCTCCTTCACGAACCCCACAGCACGACGAGGACACCAGATCCCCTCTTCATTTTGGACACTTTATTCCCTTTGGACACTTTATTTTATTATTTTTGTTTAATAAAAGCCTCTCCGAGGCCTGATGCCACACCCACTGTGTCTGTCGTATGCTCCTCCCGCCACAGATGTTACAGTCTCTGTGAGCTCGTCCAGATTGTTTGCAGCAGCTTCAAAAACAATCCAATCAGTAAGGTCAAAACAGGCTTGTAAAACCCGCTCTGTTTCATTAGTCCATCTTTTAACACTTCTTAATACAGGTTTAGCAGATTTAAGTTTCTGCTTGAAGGTCGGTATAAGATGAACTGAACAGTGATCAGAGAGTCCTAAAGCTGCTCGTGGGACAGAATGATATGCATCCTTTATCGCTGTGTAACAGTGATCCAATATATTACTGTCTCTGGTGGGACATGTAACATGCTGTCTGTATTTTGGCAGTTCACGGGAGAGATTTACTTTATTAAAGTCCCCGAGAATGATTAAAACAGAGTCCGGGTGTTTTTGTTCTGTGTCTGTGATCTGATCAGCGAGTTTCTGTAAAGCTGATCTCGCGTTTGCTTGCGGTGGAATGTAGATACTCACGAGAATGAACAAACAAATCTCCCACGGCAAATAGAACGGCTTGCAGTTAATGAAGAGCGTTTCTAGATCAGAACAGCACATCTTCTTTAACACAGTTACATCTGTACACCACCTCTCATTGATGTAAAAGCATGTCCCACCTCCGCGCGATTTCCCTGTTGATTCTGCGTCGCGATCCGCTCTGATCAGCTGGAAGTTAGGCAGATGTAGCACGCTGTCCGGTATGGCGTCGTTCACCCAGGTTTCCGTGAAACACAGAGCAGCAGAGTTTGAAAAATCCTTGTTTGTCCGGGAGAGCAGAAGGAGTTCGTCCGTTTTGTTAGGTAGAGAGCAGAGATTCGCTAGATGGATGCTAGGGAACACCGTTCTAAATCCACGCTGACGAAGCTTCACAAGCGCGCCGCTCACTTCCCCCATCTGCGTGTCCTGAAGCGTTTGACCAGAGCTATGGCTCCGCCAGCTACAATGTCCAGCAAAACGTCAGAATAGTTAAAAACCGATAAAAGATTTTGTGGTGTGTTCTGCCAAATGTTCAGCAGGTCATCCCTAGTAAAACTGATCATGTTTGAGAAACAAAAAACAGGAAAAACAAACAAAAACAGTACAAACACTGAAGAGCAAAGCACTGTAGCTGCCATCTGCGGCGCCATCTTAGACAGAGAGTAATGTATACTCCCCTCAATAAACAAGCTACAGGTAGTTCAAAATGCAGCTGCTATAGAGTACTTAACTGGTCAAAAAAAAAATTATCATATTACTCCAATTTTACAGCCTCTACACTGGCTACCTATTAAGTTCTGTATCAGTTGCAAAATATTACTACTTACTTTTAAGGCCCTTAATGGTTTAGCTCCTGCGTACCAAACTAATCTTCTATAATGCTACAATACATCACACTCCCTAAGGTTGCAAAACTCTGGACTATTGGTAGTACCTAGGATAACAAAGTCAACTAAAGGAGGTAGAGCTTTTTGCATTTGGCTCCCAAACTCTGGAATAGCCTTCCTGACAAAGTTCGGGATTCAGACACACTCTCTGCTTAAATCTAGATTAAAGACACATCTCTTTAGCCAAGCATTCACATAATATATCTCATAACCCTGTACTTCAGTTATATCTTATCAAATGCACATTATCATTCTTTTGCTTGGGTTGAACACATCATTTTTGCTTGGTTGGAACAGCAGCTATGCTAATTTTGTCTTTATTTGCGTCTCTGTTTCTGCCATGGGATGGGAAACCCGAGGTAACTAGGAATTACACAAGCTTCAGTCTGGATCCAGCCCTTACGAAGATCTGAGATGACCGAACACCTGAAAAGAGATGATGCCAACCCCTCAGAGGACCTCAGATGATGCAAACCCTGAACCAACATACAAAACTACCAAATATTGCTATAAGTTTGATCACAACATTGCTGTTAATAGTGTTCATCATCTGTTTGATGTCATTAACTAACTGCATGATTTTTACTGTACATTTCTGCCATATGGACATCAACTTGACACAGTCACCACTGACAAGCTACTACTAAACAATGTAGAAACTTTAATTTTCTGTAAAGCTGCTTTGTAATGATTTGTATTGTGAAAAGCGCTACACAAATAAACTTGAGTAATAGACCACAATATCAGCAAGCATGGCTTCATTTCAGAGAAAGGCTCCTTCTCTGTCTATTTTTCGCCGTTTCGCTGCAAATCAGTGCACAGACCATTTGTGTCGCCAAACTTCTTGTGGGCTACCATTGTAATAGCATTTCCAGTCTCACACGTGATCTTGCATTATTTCCTTATCACTTCTTGGGTGCATTTGGTTGAGAAATGTAGTTTGCGGACCAGACAGAGTTGTCGGTGATTCTTTCCATTGTAAAGTCATGCAGTGTGTAACCTACTGTCGCTGATCCATCATGCAATGTGAACACAGCAGCAACTGAATGCTACCCCAGATAGTCATGCAGTGTGAAAACAACAGTGATCAGACGACTTTGAAAATCATGCAGTGTAAACTCGGTATAAGGTGACAAAGACACACGCAAAGTTTGGTGTCAATGTGACAAAGCATTGCAGAGACACAGCCTCAGAGTCAATTTGGCATCATACCATCAAATTCATTGACGCATATACAAGCTTGTATCAACAAAGGAGGTTTGGTTGCGTCATACTGTTTTGAAACTTTTTGAAATTCCGAATGTTCTCCGCTAGATGGCATTGATCTGGCGAACCTATGAACGAATTTAACCATTTTAGAGTGTAGCTTAATTTTTATTAATGCACTTTAATACTTTTGCGTGCATAATACAAAAAGAATGATACCTAATTGCTTCTAATCGACCTAGTTTGCTAGACCCTGCAAAATAACACACAAAACAAGAACTGCAAATAAATAAATAAAAAACATTTAAAAAAAAAAAAAAACTTTATATTTTATGGTATTTAATTATTTGTAGACTACACTGAACAGATTACACTTTCGTGAAAACATTTGCATTCAGTTTGTAAAAGGTGTTTTAAACATGTTTGGGTTGAAGTTTTGTTGCATTTAAAATATTTTGAAAACAAAATAGTCAGAAACAAAAATATAACATGTATAACCAATGGATAGAGTGCTTACTTTATCTTTGATTACCAACAAAAAAGAAACAAAAAGTAATAATAATAAAAAAATAACAACCTAATAAATAAAATGTGTCAGTACTGTGTCAGTAGTATATAACAAGCATTACTTTTATTTGCATCAGTAAAGAAAAACAGTTTACTATATTATGATGCTTTCTAGAAAATAATATAAAAAAATGTAAGTGTAACTCTCTCTCTGGTCGCTTGTGATGTCTTTGAAGAACTTGTTCAATCCGTTTATTGTCCTGAATGTTGTTACCTAAAGTGGTGTTAAAGAAAGTGATATTAGTATTAAGTTTTACTTTAGCCCAGCTCTCATAACTGATATAATCATAGTGTGACACAATCCCACAATTTTAGTCCCTTCCTCTTCAGTACCACTGTCTTGAACAGCTTGCCAAGGTTGAATACGTGATTAATGTCACAGACTTATTGGGAAAGCAGTTCTTTTACAGTTCTTTTAAGTATAGCAGAAACACTTAAGGAAGCACTTTCCATGATATATTGAATGAAATTTCAACATAGCAACAGCAAAAACAACTTCTAATCCAAAACACCTCATAACATACAGTGAGAGAGGTGAAATCATGATGCTTCTCAAGGAAATAGACAGAAGTCTTAAACCCCTTCATGAGGTCAAACAATAGAGAATTCATCATCTTTGCACATAAAACATCAGCTCTGAACAATGAAGATACAAACTGCCTAAACATTCCTCAGCCATGAGCTCATTGGGTGTGATGAGATGGACCTCCATCATGTCCCAGATTACTCAGCTGCCGTGAACGATATAAAAGCAAGAGAGAGCACCTACAGATACATCAGTGAGATACATCACACACTCATCTACATCATGACCTTCACCATCTTCTCCATCACCTGCCTTGCCCTGGTGGCCTCTGCTCTGGGTAAGTGTCTTCTTTAGTTTGCAAGAATAATGATCAGCAAATATAGAAAATGCAAAAACTAGATTAAGAGCTTCCCCCCTCATTCTTATCTCATGAACAATGTGTTGCGTTCTGTAATAACAGGTTGTGGAGTGCCTGCGATTAAACCACAGACGATCGGCAGCAGGATTGTGAACGGACAGAATGCCATCTCTGGTTCTTGGCCCTGGCAGGTCTCTCTCCAGGTAACTCATCTGTTTTTCAAACACACATTTGACTGTTTTGGTTTATAGAGTAAATGTCATGTTTTCAATGCTTTTACCTTTGAAACAGCTCCCCAATGGCTTTCACTTCTGCGGAGGATCCCTGATCAACCAGAACTGGGTTCTCACTGCTGCCCAATGCGGTGTCGTGTAAGAGTCTTCAATCTGACAAACATCACAT